>CM076583.1:206677556-207049442 GCA_034641835.2 Pinus albicaulis
TGATTTTCAAGGGAAAATTATCAAAAAATGAATGAAAATGTAGAGCAAAGGAGCGCCTCTTACCTGTGACAGATGAGAAATTGAATGGTCAACTGGATTTGTCGCAATCACCGTCAGAAGTTTCTGCTCCAAATGGACCACTGTTGCTTTTCACCAAGGTAAATAGTAAAAGTAATTTTATTTTTACCAATTTGACATATTTATACCTTTTTCGACATTAAATGAGTTTTATAAGTTATTTTTATCAAATATTTGCATATGTTATGTCGAAAACGGATTTTACGCTTGCTTGGTATGTGCAGCGGCAGGTTTTTGCGACTTAAACGATGGAAACGAGTTGCATTTTATACTTTTTCGGACTCGGTAAATACACGAAAAAGTCACTTTGGAGTCATCTTTCAGCTCTTTTCTGACTCTCTAAACATGAAAAGATTGCCGAGGCCCTTGTCGTTTCGATCTCGTTAAATTGGACACGAATCGACATCTACCCAGTATACGTTTAACCCTTTTTCGGGTTGGGATGGATTGATTACGAAAAAGGAATACCCTAGCCTATCGCGACTAGGAGGTTTTCTCGGATATTGTTTTCTACCTTTTCGGATCTGAAGAACTATCTACGAAAAGGGACCTATGGAGTTTACTTTTCTGATGTCTTTTCAAACTCTCTAAACATGAAAAGACGCGAGTTCTCCCTTTGTCAGACTCGTTAAACCCTGATGACATCGGATCCAGTCAAAATGACGTTCTCCGAGTTCCTCCTTCCTAGGACTCGTTAAATGCACTAGGATGGATTCGCCCGAAGGGCGGACTTATATTACAAGCATATGCTATCCCTTTCAAGCTTGTTATCAAAAATAATTGGGGTACTCGCCAGAAATGGTGGGGGAAAATGGAACCATCATCGTTGTCGTCGGCAGTATGTCGCTCTTGAACATGGCACTTGTCTGCATTCGTGTCGGGTTGGGGACATCTCATCTCGTTTCTTCACTTTGCCTCCGTGGGTTTGGATAATCCTTTTTGACCTCTCCTCTGCTCATTGCCTTGTCACCATGACCTCTGATCCATTGATGTCAAATACTGCCAAGTCCACTGTCGTGCCGTTTATATGTTCAAGAGAAGTTGGCCTCTGCAAATATCAACCTTCCTCTGATTCTCATACGATCCTGATTCACAACAAAAACATCATGTTTCTCTGTCTCGTGTCGATGATGTGGGAAACATTATGGCCCACCTTCGATCAAGGTCACTTCCTGTCGACTTCAGCTCATTATCCAGGAAGTTGGTCTAGAGACTCTCTATGGTACCTTGGAGCCTGCATGCCTCAATGGCAGGTTTGCTGACGATCGACGTAAGTTTATCCATTAGCCTTAAATGGCATTAGGTTAAAGAAATGGTTCAACGCTTGCAAAAATTCCTGCAAATTGATTTTGAAACCCTGTTCAACGCCTGGAGACTGCAGAGAGAAGCTCGATTGCTAGTTGGAGAAGTTTGAAAACGTGTTTACACTTTGACTTACTCCATTGAAAGGAGGAAACCCAACGGTCACCTTGCGTTTTTAAATGCCAAATGAAATGAGCCTTTGATTATTTTTTGCAAAGGCTGTCGAAGTTTTTTGCCTTTTTCTATAATACCTTTAGTGCATCGTGAAACTTGGGTTTCGAGATGATGTTGGCAGTGGTGTTTTGTGCCTTTTAAATAGTTTTCATATGGACATCCTTTTTATAACAAACCAACCTATTTCGGAAATGTTAAAACTGTTTTGACTTATGCATTATAGTTTAAAAAGGTGACTTTTTCTACCACTGCCTCCTTTGATGATTACTTAGCACAGAGCTCCAATCCTGGATTCATACCTTAATAACATATAAGCTATCCTCTGCCATTTGTTAGCACTGTTGGTGATCACTTTAAAACAGAAAATCCATTTAAGGTATGAGGAAAAGTATTTGACACTGCTTTGTCCTTTGAAATGATGAGGCTTATTTCTTAACTTGTTTTGACAACTTCTGTCTCCAATTGCTTCATCAACTCTTTTCCCTACCTGTAGGTGTCAAAAAATGCTGCATTTATTCAGACTTTGCCAATCTTCTATTGATTAAGAAAGGCGCTTTTTCCAATACACTGTCTCTGCTTAGAACATATTACTATGATATCTCTGTCCCTTGAATAATGAAGACCTGCATTTGTTTCAAGCTTCCCAAAACTAACAGTATGTCAAATGAACCCCTTTTTCACATTTAAACAGTCTTTTCAGTGATGATGTCTCTTGATAATAAAAGCCCAGATTGCCTTTGTCAGCTGTGATAATTTTTTTTTTAAAAAGACACCTGTTTATGATTGGAGTTACTTTCATTAATGACATGCCTGCCCAAGGGTTTAAAACTCAGATCATAAGCTTTTTATATCTTTGTGTTGAGGAGACAAACATATGAGGTGTAGAATGACTGTTGGAATATTTCATAGGTACCAAGGCTTTTATCAGTCAAAAACCTTGAGTCACTGTTTCACTGTCTAGTAAAAAACAAACATGTGTTTATAGTAAGTTTTGCAATTCTCCAAGTCAACATTGGCCATCGCCCTCTGCTTGTGGATGAAGGAGGCGCCTTAACCCTCTGCTTATAGATGAAGGAGGTTCTTGCCCATGTCAAATAACAATTTTGTTTGACAGTGTTGTCTTTATTTTACTGTGCTATCAGGCTGAATGAAGCTGTAAGAGTTTGATGAGTAACTCCTTACCCTGCAGATGTATCTCAGGCTCATGTTTACATTGAGAAGCAGTTGTTCTTCTAAATGTGGATTCAAGAATTTTCTCTTGAGATGATGACATGTTTCCTATCTTTGTAAAATCCATAAAACACTGTAAAACACCTAAAATCAGCTTGAGACTGTGGTCTATGCATTGCTGAGACTTAGGGGTGTGTAAGTGGCGCGACTTAGGGCTGTGATCAATTTCATTTGCAGAGTGGGAGGTCTGTCATGATTGGTCTGTAGCAGATGGAGTTTTTTGGCCTTTTGATGGTTGCCAAGGGTAAAATGCCTTAAAGTGCCACTTCCTAACTTAGCGGAGGCTTTTGAAACAGACTTGGATTGTCCTTTTAGAGCTGATGGGAAAACCAGTAGCGCTAAAGCTAGATAGGATAGTGATAATGAGGTTTAACCTTGACATGGGTGGACTGAAAAGTAGGAGGGCGAAAAAAAGTTTTAGAAGGGTTTTCTAGATGACAAATTGACATATGGAGATCAGCTTCTAGAAAATTCAGCTATGGATCTAGTCATCACTAACATGTGACAAATACTGATGACTAACAGTGGCTCCATTTGGGGAGGGCAGCTCCTCGTCAGGAGGTGTCCAGAATTCAGATCTTTGGCTTATGAAGACCAGTGCTTTACCCATTGGTGAAAAATTTCACCCTTCTTTGATGCTATTTCTGAAAAGTGACAGCATGGTTAACATCAATGATATTTCTACCTACCCCACTATCTTTCCTAACATTTTTTTTTCTTCTCTTTGGCGCATTTGAACTAGCAGCCTTTTGACAATGTATATTTTTCTTTTTGCAAAATGAACCTATCTATTTCTACTCTTATATCTGCTGGGAGTTCAGATTAAACTGATGAACTCCTTCATTACTCTACCTATGCTAGATCAACTGTCAAGATTAAGCAGTTTGACAGGATTTTGTTCTCTAATCTAAAACACGAAATTTAAAAGATGATCAAATCAGGATTAGACAATCTGATTTGTCATGTATTTGCGGCATGATAGTACAAACTGCACACAAATATTATTCTGCAACAAAAGGAAAACTAGACAAGCGGGGCTAAGATGTACAATGTATTTTTCATCCCTCGCTTCTCTCTTTGGTTCTATTTTAGGCATGTGGAACCAGAATCTCTCCCTAATCTATACTCTGTGATAAGTCAATCTTACACAATGTTGACCATATTTTTCACTCACTAACTTATCAGCAAATAAATTTAAACATGCTCAGCTATGATTAGGCTAGATAGTTGAACAAGACATTGAAGTGCTAGTAGCAGCATTTAGACTTGCGCGCTTTCTGAAAGACTATTTTTTGGAAAATGGGGCTTTGTTCTATCTTCACTCGCCCTCTTTTCTATCTTTTACTGTTTTTGATTTTTCTATTTTCTATGTTTCAGACAGTGGTATATACAATGAATGAAAGTGTTTCAAACTCAGAAATCTTGGAAATGACGGAATTTAAGCATCTTATCCTCGTAAGGATCTCCTCTCACCCTTGGCCCACTCAACTCCTGAAAAGAGAAATTTGGGAAGTTTTCTCTCTCTAACATGACACATGGATTCATGCAAGAATCTCTAAACAAACCGGTATCTTCCCGCTGTACCTCTTTGAATATCTGATTTCCACTCCTTTCCTTACTGTACATCTTCCTCAAGTAATGCATGTTCTCTTGGTCATTCTTGAAAAATATAATGACATCATCAAGGTATGCAAAAATGCAGAAATTTAAAACTGGGAACATGGCCTTCATGAATAGATTTTTGATATTGGGTGGTTTCACAATTTTGATTTTGAAATTAGATCTACCTCCCGCAAACTGGAAAAAATATTTAAGCTGTCTACTTTGCAAGGGCATCTTTTGAACATGACCTGAAACATCATCTTGTGAAAACACATGATTAAAAGCACTTTTAATTGGTATATCATGGTCTTGGGTAGAAAAAACAGAATTTCTGTTATAGGGATATGCAGTAGTATTTCTAAAATTGAAACAGACTCTATGACCAGCTGTTTTATCCTTGCTTATTACAGTTTGGTTCAGATTGTTATGTTTTCTCTGGTCAAAGTTATTTTCTGAGGGAAAAAAGGTATCACAGCATTTTCCCTTGTTTTTCCTGTAGAAATTGGTATTCTGCATGAGATTTCTGATTTTAGCATTTCTGAGTTCTTCATGAAAAGACAGAACATGAGCCAGTTTTAGTAACTCAGGTATGTTTGGACTGCAGCTATCATCTTTTCTCATAAAAAGTTTATCAGGTATTTTTTTAGGAATTTGGGATGTTAAGGCTACAATCAAAGCTTCATTTGCAGTGGATGATCCATATGATGGTAAATCTTTGAGGTATGGTAGAAACATTAAACTCCCTTGCTCCCGGGTTCCGAACAGGTTTATGATGTGTAATTCTTCTAAAGCCTTTACCCGGAAAAAATTTCCGCAGGTTACTGCTGGTGTTTGACTATGGTTAGAGCAATTCGCTTGATAGTACACAAGGGTTTGCGCTTCTTGCTCTAATCCCACCTTAGAAGTGACATACTTACTTTCTTCAAGACATAGTTGTTCATGATCATGGTAGTTTTGAGTGTCTAGTTCATCATAGAGCACCAGGGGTAGCTGATGTGGTGGATCTAAGTTTATTTCAGTCTCTTCTAACTCTTCCTCCATGTTTTCATCAATATGCAGAATAAAAGAGTTTAGGTCGGAATGCAAGGAATACATTGGAATGTTGTCTGGTCTCTCTTGACTACTAATCATGTATTTCATGTGTGACTCTCGGTAAAGTATTCTTGTCTGGTTGAACACAGGAATGGTGGCGTATGACATGTCCAGTTGAATATTCCCTTGGATTTTGGCTCCCAAAGATTTGGATAGAAGCATCCCGTACTTGGGAGGGATGTCTGCCACTACTATATCCATGATTAGATGTTTCACAGGTATTTGGGCCAGACTAAAACAAAGGTCTTTGATCAAACCCAGGCATTTGACTCTACTCGAATCAAATGAATACAAGTCTTTGTATGGTCTTGTGATTTCCAGGCCTAGTCTTTCCATTACTACCTTCGGCATAAGATTATGCGAGGCGCCGGAGTCTAGCATGGCATTGTGGAGGATTTGGTCGTGGATGTTTAGGCTAATGTAAAATGGAAGAGTAGTTCCTTCTTGGAATTTTCCCTCTATCTTTGGACCAAACAATACTTCAGGAGTGTCATCAGCCAGATTAACAGTGTTCGCATCATTTCCTAGATTTAGGACTTTTAACACTTGGGATTTATAAGAGCTTTGGGCAATGAGTTCGGTAAGAGGCATGGTGATCTTGATCTTGGCGATTTCGCCTTCAAAACTAAAAGGCAGCTGAAGTTTGGATATGTTTGTTTCAGCTTTTTCAGCCATGACCTTCTCTATGTTCTGAGTTTGTTGGCTTTTTTTCGGGATTTTGTTTGCCATAGTCGCTTCGGGAACTTTTGTGGAAGTACTAGGAGTATCTGAATCAGGACTAGTTTGGGTAACTTTAGTTTTGTTTTGGTCATTCTTCTCGACCACGATTTTGTTACTGTTTACTGCTTTCCTAAGGATGGTATCAGGGGTTTTGACAGTATCTGAGTTACCTTTATTGGAATTATCTTGATTTCTTTTGCTTCTAAGGTCATACTGTCGGTGAGCTTCTATTATGGCATTTTGAAAATCTATGGCAGGGTCGTCGGAATCTTCGTAGTTGTCCTCATCCTGATTAGGAGAAAAGAACGCCTGTTCTTCTTCTGTGAGGTAAACCTCGCTCTCATTATCAGACCCTATGAGGTTCAAATGACTTTCATCAATGGGTTATGTATCCCTATCTTCTTCTTCCACATAATTTTCATTAAATGGTGGTCTAATTTGTTGGTCATTTTCCCTTGGTCTGTTTTGAGGTTGCTCCCTCCTAAAATTTTGGTTTCGGTTTCTCTTTGGAGGGTTTGGTTGGTTGTCCCTAACAGGAGCTTTTTCATTTATCCTTTCCCACATTTTGGCCATGGTTTTGACTAAATCATCTATTCTAGGATCTAGGGAAGGTGATGAAGTGGAGACCTCGTCTTTATATGTGACCTTTCTTTCTGATCTAGTCCTAGCCCTTTTTTCTGCTAAGTTGGCATCTGCTTTTATTGCTATTTGTTGCATTTCTTCTAAGGTAGGGGGATCTTTGTCTCTCAGATGATATGTCATGTCTGGATCAAAACCCTCGGGAAATTTTGCCAAGGCTAAACCAAGTGGGGGTTTGAAATGAGGTGGGAGGGAGTTATACACACTGTTGAACCTAGTGCAGTAAGCCTGGACACTTTCCCCATTTTCCCATTTTAGGTTGTTATATTCTGACAGGATTTGAATAGGGTTCTTTCGGATTTCCCACCTATTTCTGAAGACTTGATGTAGTTCTGGGATGTTGTGGATGCTATTTGGAGTCAAGCTTTTGAACCATGTTTTGGGTTCATCACCTAAGCTTTGGGCGAATATTCTCATTCTGACGGTCTCGTCTTGTACCTCCAGGTATTCATAAGCATCACTAATCCTACTTATATGTTGTTGAGGTGTGGTGGTGTCTTCTCCGGTAAAGTGTGGGATTTTGTCTTGATATTTATTTGGGAGAGGAGCCAAAGGTAGTGGCAACACCAAAGGTGCGTACCAGGCTGCCATGACGGGAGCTAATGGATGATGTACAAGATGAGGACTAGTGGGATGAGATGAGGTGGTTTGAACAATGGTGGTTCGGACAGGTGTGGCGGATGAACTTGGACTAGTGATCTGGTTTTGAGCAGATCTGGGATGGTAGGAGCCAAATTGATGGAGAAGCTGAAAGTCAGGGGGGGTGGAAGGTGAGGCTTCTCTACTATGACTGTGTGATTGGTCTAGGGTTTTAAGATCGTCAAAGTTTATCTTACTATATGATTTGCTTCTGAGAAGAGTTTTTGATGACTCTAATTCAAAAGGTGAATCTGGTAGGATAGTGAGATGTTTAGGTATTGATCTTGTTTTACGGATGGATCTACCAGTAGCTAGATGGTTAGTTTCGAAAGCTTGCCACATAATCTTCTCTGGGTCATCTACTATGATAGGGGGATTTGGGTCTGGATGGGATCTGGTGTTGATTCTTCGTGAAGCCAGATTTTGGATTTAGAGTTTTAGAGAGGATGGTATTGACGAATGTTTTGGATGGGTGGTCTCTCTAAATTTATACTAAGGCGAAGGATGGTCAAAATAAAAGGGATGGACTAGTGGAGTTGCCAGGTGGAATTTGGTTGTTTTGTGGAGATAGTTATGGTCCACCACCGGTAACTAATCTGGAAATGTTTTGGATTTTCTGAGTTTTATGTGCAGCCTATGGTTTGTTAAAGTATTCTAAACTTGTTTCAACACTTTGCTAGGGTGGCGATAACAAAAAGAGTTTACTCTAAATGAGTCTATGGACTTCTTGCTTGTTTAAGTATCTAAAGGACTAAAAAGTCTATAAGAGTTTGCTAGACTGTCATGTACTCAATGTCCTACCATCTCCCGCTATGTAAGTGAGTGATGGGATAGGTTGACCGGATAGTAACTCAGAGTTCAATAAAATAGTAAGGCCTACTGGAGGCTAGTGGAGTCGCCAGGTGGATTTTTAGTTGTTTTGAGATATATGTGTATGGTCCACTGCCAATACTTACAAAAACCAATCTAAGGGAGTTTTTTTGGGGTTTTTCTGAGTTCTTTATGTGCAGCCTAGTATGTAAGAGTGTTATAAACCTGATTCATCACTTTGCTAAGATGGTGAAACAGAGAGTTTACTCTAAATGATTCTAAAGGCTGATGGTCTAAGTTAAATGTTGAAGGACTAAAGAGTCTATAAGAGTTCGCTAGACTATCATGTACTCAATAGGTCCCACCGTGATCGCCATTATGTTAGGGTGGCGATGAGGTGGCTCACTGGTAGGTATTCTTGGAAATAAGGGACTTTTAGAGTTCTAAGGTGTCCTTAGATTGTCACTAACTCAAAGTCCCACCGTGATCGCCATTATGTTAGGGTCCCGTGATTTGGCTGATTGGAAAGCCAAATGACAGTGTAACATCAAACCAAGCTTTGGAGCCCAAGGACCTAGCCTTCCTGGACTCAGAGAGGGCTCTCTCTATATGCGTAAGGGATATCTGTGTGTTTGTTTATTGTGTTATGATTTTAGGCTAGTTATGAAGTAAGTCTTTGATTTTTGTTTTTTTAGTTGTGAGGGATGAAATTGATCAAAGATATAAAATAGATAACAAGATGTTAGATTAACTGGGCTATGGGGTCAAAAGGTCAAGAAAGCTATTAGATGATGATACAAGGCTGCAGTAGGGCCGATTTAATTTAAGGTAGAAAGGATCTTTGGGCAAAATGGAGTAAATGGACATTAAGTTTGTGAAAGACGAAAGATTTCAAGCATAACTAGTTTGATAGCAGACATAAACATGGTACGGCAAGCCATTAATCATGCAAAATGTAACTACAAGCTAAATAATACATAGAAATAAACATTCAAGCCATGCATAGAAGTATAAGACCCTCTAACTTTGGGAAATGGCTATCAGAATTTAGGGAAAAACACATAAGACGGACTAACAACTCAAAATACTATGCCGGAATGCCTAAACACAGTCTTTATGTTATTGGGCACTTTGACAAACAAGCTTTCATAGTTTTAGGCAAAGGGCTAGATCGGGACTAGGCCTCCTTGGTTCAAACAAAATGATAATCTAATCAGTCAAAGAGATAGTTTCATGGATGGGACTATGGACAGTCATAGGTAAGCAGGGCACACCATACATCCTACTCAACATGCATATAACTATGAATGAAACTAGCAACAATATCCTCAAGTTGTTAAAGAGCAGTTAAGAATTCTTTAATGCAACTAAGGAAGAAGAAAACATAAAAGCTATGAAGATTCAGGAAATTTGAGGTGCCTCCATGGGCATATCTCAAAGTTATTCTCTATTTATCTATAGCAAGCAAGAAACATGTATCATGAATGAAAACTAGAAGACAACAACAAAGCAAGAGACACTATACCATTCTACCATGTCATGGAATCCATCAACAATCCTTCATCATCCATCCAAGAACATTCAAGAGGAAATCCAAAAGCATAACACAAGTATTTTCTCCAAAGCTCATATGACCATATATTGCTTCTCTTCTCAAGTTCAGCCTTGTTTACAAATGAGATCTTGTGGAATAAATAGGCTCAAGTGAGGAAAACCTCATGGTTCAACTTGCATCCTCATTGGCCTAATCAAAATATCTAAACTTGTCCTTGAGGCTTTGCAAAGCCCAAGGCACAAAATATCTCATAAAATATCTAAAAATGCTAAAAATGGGAATTATATTGACTTTACATCATTTTTCATGTGCAAAAATAGCTAAACGCACATTTGGAAAAAGCAGATTTTAGAGGTTCAAAAATTACAAAAATACTTCAAATTTTCATCAGCAAAAGGTCCCCTGACTTGCCGGAAACATTTGACAGCCTTCCTGGTGTCTAAACGAGGCTCATGATAGCTCGTTGGAAAGCTATGATTGTCTACTTTCTGGAACAACTTAAATTTCCCTAATCTGATGCCCGGAAGTCATTTAAATCTGCACCTGTGTGTAAAAAACCAGAAATGTGCAGTATGATGATAGACCGGGCAGAGTGTGCAAAAAGAGAGTGTTATTCGCCGTTTTGAGGGGGAAAATGATCTCCAAATGTTCTGAAAATCGCTGAGGGCATGCTGATAAAATTATGGCATCCAATGATACCATCCTCCTCCTTTTTTGAATCCCCAAAATGAAATGGCGAATTTCATGAGTTTTGACCAAAAACTCAAAAATGCCAAAAAACCAAAAGTTGTCAAAATGGGCCCAAAATTGGTATGCATGGCCCTCAAGGGTCCTTGGCAACATGCTCCGAAGCTGAAGCCAAAATGTCAAGCACTGATATGCCTTTCTTCTCTTTTCGTGCCGGGCGCTTCCTCTTTTCTTCCTTCAGTTTCTCTTGGGTGGCCTTTAGCTTGCGCCGGGAAAACTTTTGATAGTGCTGTGTCATCTTCCTTTGCAGTTCCAGGTCTCTGTTTTCCTTTTCAAGCTTCATCTCCAAGTGTTTATTAGCTCTTTCTAGCCATGCCTCCTTATTTTCTTCAATTTCTTGCTCAAGTAGTGCAGTGAGGGGAAAGGATTGAAGATGCGCCTGTTCTTCTTCCTTTTGCTTATCCAGGGCTCTCTTAAGCCCTATTGTTCTAGGCCTCTTCCGCCTAGTCTGGTCTTCTCCTTCATCTTCATCAAACTCACCGATGAGCTCCTCTATCCTTACTTGTGCTTTAGCAGCCTCTTTCTTGTATTTGATTGCTCGTGCCTCATGGACAGCCATATGGACACTCATTTGTTTATTTTGGATCTCCAAAAAATGATTGAAGGTCTTTGCCCGATGAAGGTCATTCTCCAATGCTTCAATTTGACCCTCTCGATGGATTAGAAGTTTTTCAAGAATGTGGGCTTCATTATCGCTGTCATCACTTTGGATTGGAATGACAGCCAATGCACCTCCATGTTCTTGACTTTCTCCTAACTTGCCTTTCCCTTTGCCCTTGAAAGCTAACCTTGCACTCTTCCTTTTTGGCATGCTAGTGGGAGACCTCTTTGGTGATTTTCTTTGCTAGGGACAACACTTGTTAATTTTGGAGTGGTAGCCTTAGGCCCTTTCTTTCTTGCTGTGCTGGGCCTTGTATTTTTAGGAGAAGGAGGTACAATTGCTTTTCCCTTGTCATCTTCTTGAAACTGCTGCTCTCCTTGAGGTTGCTGTGTGTCTTCTTTAGGTTGCTTCTGCTCTTCAATGTCATGATGATGATCTGTCTCAAATTCTTGTTGCCCTTGATCATCAACATCGTGCTGCTGCTGTGCTTGGATTTCTTGTTCCTTTTGTGGCTCAAGCTGCTGATCAAATTTCTGCCCAAACTGTTGTTCATGACCTTCAATATCAAGCTGCTGCTCTTCCTCTTGTCCCTGATGTTCATTTTCACTGAGATGCTGTTGTTCAGCACTCTTTTCTTCTTGCTCCTGTTGCTGACCTTCAACTTCAGTTTGCTATTCTTCATCCATTTCTTCTTGCTGTTCAAACTGCTGCCCCTGTTCACCAACATCAAGATGCTGTTCTACTTCAGTCCCTTGTTCAATTTGTGGTTCAACCTGCTGCCCCTGTTCACCAAAATCATGTTGCTGGCCTTCATCAGTTTCTTCAGGTTTGTCCTCTTCTCTTTCTACCTGTTACGGGGTAATATTGAGCCTTCTAGGAGTAGGCCTACTTGATAAAGGTACAGGGCGATGAATAGGCTGGGTGGGAGATACATGGATAGGAGGAACAGTGGAGAAATCCGGGTGACTGATAAAAACATCCCAAGAAACCCATTTTTTCTCCAACTGAAGTAGAATGATAATTTTGATCAGAGAATGATGGAAAAGGGAAGCTATTTGCAGAGATGGAGTCTTCTTCTGGACTAAGGATGTTATCTTCTCGATGCTTTTGCACAAAAAGTAAGGGAGATTGAGTTGCCTAGTTCTAGTGAAATGCATCAATAGTCGGACATGATAGGCATAAACTCGAGTAAATCTTCCTTCACAAGTAAAATACTTCATTATGACCTTCATTAGCGAAGCGTAGCTGGCGAGAAGATAAGAGAAAGGAAAAATAGCAGTGCATGTTTCTCTGTGCTCGGGCTTGATGAAAGGCTTATAGTCATCCAAGTCTAGATGGGCCTGTTTGAACCATTTCTTGCCATGATATGGAATTTTGGTGGCTTTAGACACTGACCTCAGGGAAAACTTGAAATCAAGGTCTGCTACCTGGAAATGTTTGCTTTGGAATCTCAGGGCGCATAGGTGTGTCAAGGGCGAGAAACTTTTGACCTCCTGTACTTTCTGGCAGAAATCTAAACAACCTACTTCATGAAAATTGAAGAGGATGGATGGATGTGCATTGACCTCTTCTGTAGAGATTTGCTCATACCTCTTATGTAAACCACTTCTGCTGTCTTGCCTGGGTGGCATTTTGGGCTAAATAAGCTCTTGAAGAAACAAACAGCCTCACTGCCTTTAAACTGCCTTCTTTAAGCTAAACCCTGTCAATTTACTGTTTTGATAGAGAAACAATGTATTTGGATGATTTGCAAAATATTTCCTCACAATACAAAACCCCTGCTCCTTTAAAAAAATGGCCTTCCCACCTTTAATATGTATCTCAGCCAGCAGATCCCTTAACAAGAGACAATACAATGAAATGAAGACAGACTGTTAGGTGAAATTGCTGTGTAAGGTGTCAAAATTGCCTTGCTCTGTGATGTTTGGAGCTCAAAAAACCTGTTTGTATTTCTGACCAATGATAAACTTCCCAATCTTCACAAACTTCCCCTTGTCTAGCATAATCACCAAACAAACTCATATCTTATGCAATCAACCTTTAGTGTAAGCATACAGTCAATGTCACAGTTTTATGTAACAAGGTGACAGAGTTTTTGAAAAATGCTTCAAAAGTTTCAATAAAGGCTGTAGGAGTCTACCCTTTTACACAATCAAAGCTCCTGTTTAATATGGAAACCCTGTCCTCCTTAGAAGAATGCTTTTATATCCTCTGAAAATCAACTTGACAGTGAGCTGGAAGAATAAAAAAGGCAGTTACAAAGTATACAGTGAACTACTGTCTTTTCCGGTGGTTGGTAGGGTTATCATTGCCCTTTTGTATTTTGAAGAATAAAACACACCCTTGTTCTTTGATTTAAGAAAGGTGAAAACATAGAGTTTTTAGCTCAACACAATTTCTTTCTCTATAGAGGACCTCATCAGCATATTAACATTTTACCACAGTTTTAAACCACTGATACTCACACAGCAAAAACACATCTCTGGATATATGGCGACAGAGTTTGAAAAGCTTTGTATGCTGTGATATTTAAAAATCTATAGCAGGTCAAATGCTGGGCAGATCCGTTTGATCAAAATGCTAACCCCTCAAAACTGGTTTATACACCTCCTAACTGTTCATGGCAGACTTTTTAGTAGTTTCAAACAATGCATTTGCTAGATAGCTTAAACCGTATTTTGTCATGGTAGTGGGGGTGACCTCATGGTTTCTCTTTTTTTTTTTTAAATAAAGCTTGCAACCACAGTTTCCTAGCCTTCATACCACTTCAATATTTTTGAAAAATTCAAGGGAAATTTCAAAAATACCTCTTCAAATCGTGGCATGACCTTTTGGAGAGTTGTGGTAGCCTTCAGGAGAAATTTTGAGGCATATGAAGATGTCAACAAGTGCGCGACACTTTTATGGAAGAGAACGTCGCGCAGCAACCTTTCGGGTGGCCTGTCGGGTCGGCGTCGAGTGCCCGTGGCCCGCTGCTACAGGGGCGCCACGCGCGGCTACAAGAGCGCCGCGCGCCCTTGTGGCGTAGTTCAAAAAATTTGTGTAAGAGTGTCGCGCACTCCTACAGGAGTGCCGCGTGGGTTAAAGCACTTCTAAAACATCGAAAACTGGTTTGAAAACCTTCCCTCGGCCTTGTGAACTTCAAGGTGATGTTTTCTCTTGTGCTTGGGTGACTTCTTGATGAGTTTGCAACAGTCCTTTAACCTCTTTAAATGCCAAATGAAATAAAACCTGTGGTTTAATTTTATAAGGGTTTTCAAAGTTTTTTCTTTTTGTAATGATGCCCTGGTGCATTTTTTGAAACCTGGAACAATTTTGATTGCGTTTGAGAGGGGCCCACTCTTTTCGAAATTATGTTTGCAGCGGGGTTTTTATGCCTTTAAACCATTGATGCATATAGGCTTTAGGAGTAATTTCTGCCAACTTTGTACCTTTGGCGACAATTTAACATGGAAGCTCCAACTTTGAAAAATACCTTAACAACCTATATACCATCCCTTATGACTTGTTTTAACACTGTTGGTGATATTTATTATGTAAAACCCACTCTAAATCTATTAAAAAGAAACACTGAAAACTGCTTTGTCATTTGAAAAGAGATGCCTTATCTTTTCAACTTGGTTGGACAACTTCTGTCTCCAATTGCTTCATCAACTCTTTTCCCTAACTGTAGGTGTCAAAAATTTGCTGCATTTATTCAGAATTTTCCAATCTTCTATTGATTAAGAAAGGCACTTTTTCCAATACACTGTCTCTGCTTAGAACATATTATTATGATATGTTTGTCCTTTGAATAATGAAGACCTACATTTGTTTCAAGCTTCCCAAAACTAACAGTATGTCAAATGACCCCCTTTTTCACATTTAAACAATCTTTTCAGTGATGATGTCTCTTGATAATAAAAGCCCAAATTTCCTTTGCCAGCTGTTATAGCATATTTGAAAAGGCTCCTGTTTTATGAATGTAGCTGCTTTTAAGAAAGACATGCCTGATTAGCTTGGCATGCTGTCCCAGGTTTTTTAAAACTCAAATCATAACCTGTTTATGTCTTTGTGTTGAGGAGGCAAGTATATGAGATGTGGAATGACTTGCTGGAATATTTCATAGATACCAAGGCTTTTATTAGCCATCTTCTTTCTAATGAAACTCTGAAAACACCAATCCTACTGCATCTGAAGGGTACATTTGTCTTTGTGGTGGAGTGTAGATCGCAACACCTGAACTTGCACTGGCGCTTTGAATGATATCAAGATGTCTCGTGTATGGGACTGTGTACTACTTGCCTGCCTTTTCTCTATGTTTATCTGGAAACCATAGAATTTTTCCCACAGCCCAACAGAAACATAAGAACACACAGAGGTCCTTTTTTCTGAAGTATTTTCCTGCTCAACATTGATTTGAGCCATCCGTATAAACACCCCTGCAGAGATATTTTGTCATGATAGCTTTGATCAGTGGAGTCTTTTTGGTTGCACCAGGATGATGATGCTGGCAATTTAAATTTATCTTCTTTCTTAGGGCACAAGAGCAAAAAACTATGCTTTCTCTTGATTTTCACATCTCTGATCTTAGCCCTGTTTTGATCATCATTTTCCTTCAAAAACCTTGAGTCACTGTTTCACTGTCTAGTAAAAAACAAACCTGTGTTTATAGTAAGTTTTGCAATTCTTCAAGTCAACATGACCATCGCCCTCTGCTTGTAGATGAAGGAGGCGCCTTAACCCTCTGCTTATAGATGAAGGAGGTTCTTGGCCATGACAAATTACAATTCTGTTTGATAGTGATGCCTTTCTTTTATTGTGTTATCATGCTGAATGAAGCTACAAGAGTTTGATGAGTAACTCCCTATCCTGCAGATGTATCTCAGGCTCATGTTTACATTGAGAAGCAGCTATTCTTCTAAATGTAGATTCAAGAATTTTCTCCTAAGCAGATGACATATTTCCTGTGTTTGTAAAATCCATAAACAGTGTAAAACACCTAATGATCAGCTTGAGACTGTGGTCTATGCATTGCTGAGACTTAGGGGTGTGTAAGTGGCGCGACTTAGGGCTGTGATTAATTTCATTAGCAGAGTGGGAGGTCTGTCACGATTGGTCTGTAGCAGATGGAGGTTTTTTGGCCTTTTGATGGTTGCCAAGGGTAAAATGCCTTAAAGCGCCACTTCCTAACTTAGGGGAGGCTTTTGAAACATACTTGGATTGTCCTTTCAGAGCTGATGGGCAGACTAGTAGGGCTAAAGTTAGATAGGATAGTGATAATGAGGTTTCACCTTGACATGGGCGGACTGAAAAGTAGGAGGGCGAAAAAAAGTTTTATGAGGGTTTTCTGGAAGACAAATTGACATATGGAGATTAGTTTCTAGAAAACTCAGCTATGGATTTAGTCATCACCAACAAATGAAAAATACTGATGACTAACAGGTTCCAATGTTCAGCTTCTTCGTCTTTAGTGGCTGTAAATGGACTCCTTCAGTCGTCGGATCTTCACTGATGTTCCGCTCACCTTCCTTTTCGTCAACATAGAGATGCCTGAGGTCCTCCAGACTATCATCATCCGGATCGCCGTCAATCCGGTGGCAAACCAACACACGCCTGGCCTCAGGTCGTGACACAACCGGGCCCCCGTTGGGCTCGGTATGGCAGAAAAACAAGACCTCCTTGATTTCCTGTAGGGCCCGAGACTCCTGCGTCGTCTCCCCTTTGAACACAAAGCACCGAACCAACTTGTCCGTGACTTCCTGCCAAGAGTGGGTTCCCCGTTTCCGCTCTTCCTCCAGGTACCAGGCCTGGGGAATTGTATCCAGGGAGTGGATAAACCTGTGGACCCATAGCTCTTCAGGGTACCTGGTGCTGCACCACTGCTCCTCACAGGCCCGCAAATGGTGTCGCAGGTCGGAAGTTCCATGATACTTAAGCCTATTTTGAGGTCCTTCATCCTCTTTAAAGCGTGCCCACAGAGCATCCGCCATGCAATCCCATCGCAACAGAGTGTTGCGGTGATTTTTCCACCACCGAGCCGACGTGGATTGCGAGGCCACATCCAAAAGTGGTATCCGGATTTCGGCTGGGACCATATCTTCCACCTTGGTAATAAAAGTATTGACAGCTTACATGTTTGACAGGGTGGGATATCCGCGGATCTCAGTCCCCACCCACCGGAATTTGGCAATGGTAGCACATCTCCGCGTGGTGGTCTCATACCCCCCTTATTGCCAGTCTTCCCACGCGAGTTCAGATCTGAGCTCCGAACTCTGCACACTCCGCCATCTGACAGAGCCGGTCGCAGTCGGGTTAATATAGTCATCCCGCTTTCCTGCAATCGTCTGATAAAGGTGGTCCATCATCTGAGCATCCTCCCAATTGTCCACTGTTTCCGTATATCGCGGGCCCTGATACGGGTCGAGGGGCTGGGTGACCCGTACCTCCCCATCCTCAAAGATCATCAGCTCCTTTTTAAGGTCGATGATGGCATAATTCTCAAAAGCCCAGTCAATGCCGAGTAAGGCAGGATAAGGATCCTTGTCGCCCATGATATCAATAACCTCAAAATCGGTGTATGTCTTCACCCCCGCAATGTCGACCTCGACACCCTTGAGCCGGCCAATTGGCATAATGCAGTACTGGTTCGCCATCCTGAGTTGGATTGGCAAGTAGGCCAGCCATGGCCTTCCAAGAGCCTCCCACGTCTTCCGTGGCAGGATGTTGACGTCAGACCCCAAGTCCAGCATGGTATCGCTGATTTGGAATCCCGCAACCTGCGTGTTAAGCTGGAATTCTTTGCCCATTCGTTGCTTGTTCCGTTTGACGCGCTGCACGTATTGAGGGCCAGCGTTCACCGGATCCCTAACTCCTGTACGCCCCTATAATGCTCCTTCCAATGCATGCTTAAGCTGCTGCCGTAGCGTAGCATTGTCAACAATCCTGAGGAATAGCTGGAGCCAATCCTTGATCACAGTACCTGTAACGCTCTGTGCCCCAGATTCTGGTAGCACGGGCTCCTCCAGACCTCCCGTGTCCCGCAGCTGAGCGAACGCCTCAATTGCCTTCTGGAAATACTTCTTCTGGTCTTCGGGCTTGATTATCATCCTTGGGGATGCCGGCTGAACCACTCGTGCTGGCTCCTTCCCGTGGGCATCCTCTCCAGTTTTCTTCCCGCCCCTCATCACGATCGTGACGTTCTGCATGTCTGGGGTCGTGGTCCCTCACGGCTCTGAGTTTATCAGATTCGATCCCCTCTGCCTTGCCCGTTCTTCCCACTTCTTGATGAGCTTCGGACAGTCCTCTGTGGCATGGGCGTTTACCCGGCATTGGGAACACCAGGGTCATCGTGGAAGGGGACATTCTCGAGCCACGTGACCCTCCTGGTCACAATTGTAACATTTCACCAGACCCCGTCCGCCTGTGTGGCCTCCCCGCATGCCGCTGCCTCTTCCCCTTGGGGCGTCATTCATCCTGTAGGCAGGATGATCCAATCAATCCGCAAGAGCGTCGAGCGCCCTGCACTGCTCAGTGTTGTGAGTCGTGGAAACACAAAATTCGCAGTACACATTGTTTGGGACCGTGGAGTACTTTTGTAGTATCGGGCACATCCGAGGAGGATGCCCCAACGTTTGGAAAATCTCACAGTACTCTGTGGTGGAGGAACTCGGTTGAGGTGGGAACCCCGCATAAGGCTGTTGCGGCTGGTAGACCCCCTGCGGATTCATTTCCGCGCCACCACCAGGTGGTGGACCTCCCTGGATCGCCAGGACCGAGGGTCCTGCCCCTGCGCCGCGCAACCGGGGACACTCGGTTCCGACGTGACCCTCGACCAGGCAATGAGTGCACCAAACATTCGGCCGCGCTGGTCTCACCGGATGGAGCTCCTTGAGCTTCTCAGTCAAGCTGGCGATCTGGTCTTGCAACCCTATCAAAGAAGTATCTTGCGGGGCCGCCCCCCCCGATATTCCTGGGGGTAGCTCGCAATGGATTCAATCTTCATGGCCTGCTCCAAGGCATCCTGCAGATTATCAATCTTCTGCTGAGTGAGAGGGGTTCGTGTCAAGGGAAGCAGAGCCTTGATGAACCAGTCCCTCTGGTGGTTTGGATCGATCGGGTAGCTGAGTTTCCCGATCGCATCCTTGAATCGCCACATCAACTCCCAAGAGGTCTCACCTTCCTTCTGCTTAATTTCCCACAGCTCGGACAGGCCCTGTTGGTCTGTCTGGGGAAGCTTGAATTCACGGACAAAATCCCGCTTTACGTCCACAATTACGGGGTTAGGATGAGCCTTGGACCACTTGATAAACCAACGCAGAGCCCTCTCTCTGAGCGTGGTTTGGAACTCTATTAACTTTCCTGCATCTGGCGTCTGCCAAGCCCTCCAGATGGCTTCGCACAGATACCAGTGTTGCTCTACATCATCATTGCCCTGGCTAGAGAACTTTGGATACCGGGTGAAAGATCCAGCCATGTGTACTTGCAGAGTATTGACCAGGATAAATCCTCCAGGTCCTGGTTGCGTAACGGTTCCACTAGGGAATACAACACTACTAGTAATGCTGCTATTACCGGACGTTACTGACGCTGATGAACTACTGTATGACTAACTCAATGCTTGTAACTGAATGAAAATATTACTTAAAGGTTGATAAAGTACCAGGGGAAGGTAAGGATCTTGGCCATGCAGAATGTGGGAAGTAGGGCTGCCTGGAGGGGTGAGTGTCGTCTGCTCTTGAAACATCCGCTGCATCACGCCATGCCATTCGTCATCGGAACAGTTCTCTTCGGGCTGCATCTTTTCATCGTCTTCGCTAGTCACCATCTCTCTTCCTCGCGTCGCTGGGCTCCCATGCACCTATTGCACTCCCGCAGCAGTCCCTTCTCATCCCTGGGTACCCGCGTCCATAATCCTTATCCTCTGAGGCGCCTCCTTCTGATTTTTCCTCTCGATCTCCCGTCTCTTCAAATCTCGCATCACCCTTCTTCGCCACCTATCGGCGATCTGTGCCCGCTGATGCGCACGTCGCTCCCTCAACTTGCATGCGGCCTCAACATCCATTCCCTACTTCCCGCTTTCACATTCTACGTAGCATTGGTCCCCTCAACCCTTCCCCCAGCACGGGTGGTTTACGCTTCCATACTCATTTTGTGGAATTCAATCAACCCTTCATCCACCATCAGAGCTTTAATCCACAGCGGAATCTCCTTAAGCAGCTTCCCTCTTAGCCCTGAGTGGAAGACAGCCTCGGCGTTCGAGAAATATTGATAGCACTCAGCAGCAAACTCCACAGTGTATCCTTCCAACGTGGTCCTTACCCAAAAATCCACCGCGCGGGTTAGTTCAGTGTTCACCCGATGCAGCGCCACCAGATCTTCGTGCGCCCACCTGCGGTTTATCTTCCACAAGCCTTCTCGAGGCACCGTCGCTCGTAATCTCCGCAACCAATTGTAAAGGTCGGTAGGGAACCTTCCCCAGAAAATTTCGTACGTATCACTGGCCGAGTCAGAGAAAAGGACGATCTCCTTGATCGCCACCTCCTTTTTCTTGGTCAGCTCTGCTTGCTGAGCAATGAATTGGTCGAGATGATTATCCCACCATCGCCGTATCTCTCCTTCAAAAATCGTCGATACCATGATCTAGGTCCCCTCAGAACATGCAGGTCCTGGCAACGAAACCATTTGTTGGCGAGAAGTCAGGTCTCGCGGACAAGACCCAGGTTCAGGAGTTGTGGCCAACAAAGGGGTCCGATGTAGTCTAGGATCACGCCGGAATTTTCACCCTACTCCGGAGAGTAGTGAGTCTCACTCGAGGCGTGCCGCAACCACATGCAGAAGGGGATGAGATCGATGGCAAGGAACAAAGTTGCAACTCATGAGGGACAATACATCGATTATATAGACAGCGTCATGTGCGCAAGAGCACTTAAGAAGCATTCAGACATTAGCAAATAAAATTTTAAACCAGCATAAACACATTACATGAATGTAAACCTCTTATTGAGACAACAAACTTTCATTATATTAATCTCTTCGCCAAGCACATGATTACATAGCATTTTCAGCGATAGCTTACAACTCTGATACAGATTTCTTACGGAACATAAAGGTAGAATAGAGAAGATTAGGAACCATAGGAGTGTCATGCATGATCCCCCGCAGTCGCTCTGTGCTTCTTCTCCTGTCACGAGCCTCGCAACCTCTGCAGCATCCTATTCTTTCAGCCGGGTGACTGTTATTTATTCACCCACTATTGCGACTATCGGTTCCTATGTGTCTTTTCTTCAGCTGCTTCCAGCTTCTCTCCTGTTATCTGTGTGTTCCGCTTTCTATCTTCTGATGTGTGTTTTCTTGATCTGTACTTGTGCATGTTCTTTCTTCAGCTATCTCATGCTTCCGCGCCACCTTGATAGCTCCGCGACTCCTGGTAGTTGCGACGCGGTCGCGATTGCCATGTGTCTTCATGCCGCAACTCAAAAGGTCAAAATTCAAAATTTTCTAACCAAGATTTCAAAAACAAGGGCCCCAACATATCCTCCTCATGCAAGGGATTTCGTTGCTTCAAATAGGTCATCATGGAATTTTTGCTATAAGTTTTTTTCTAAGAATCTTTAGAAGCTGAAATTAAAATGAATTTGATCCAAAATCTTGATGAACCTCGTGACAAAATTTTAGATCTTGGTTCGCTATATTTTCAGAGCTATGATCTGAGGAAGTTAGGGTTTTTGCAGGCTCCTGAATTTCATGCAAACAAATGACCTTGGGAAAATCATCATAACTTTCTCTATGAGCATTGAATTCAAATTTCATAAAAAGTGACAAAAGGAGAATGGACTGTAGTTTGTTTGGTGTCATTTTTAGAACTGAAGGGTGAAACCATGACACTCGTCACTTCGTACAAGCTCACTCTGCTAAACAGTCTATAATCAGGTCGTAGCAGGAGATTTGACATAACTCTTTCTTGAAGAATCCAATACCAATCAGACTTATGGGGTTGGAAAGAAGATTTAGAGGGCTACCACAAGACGAATTTCAGATCTTGGAGATCTAAAATTACATAGGTACAACAGATTCAATATCGAGCTTATAGAAGGAAAGAAAAAATATGCATTCAAGGATCACTTCAGAAAGAACCACACATCAACAGTCAAGGGTAAGTATGCTATGACAAAGTATGTATGATTAGTCTTTGATTTTGAATTTGAATATCATCTCTAACATGTGTTTTTGCAGGATAGTGTAAGTATGTATGTTTTTTTAGGTTTTTTTCATAAATGTTGAACGTATTTCATTTGAATTATGAATATTTCTTTGACATATGTTTTGCAAGACAATTTAATTATTTTTGTTTGTATACTGGTTTGGGCCTTGTTCATTAATGCATGTGCAGGAAGTAGGACACAATATGACAACTCAGACACATACTAGAAGGACATGTAGCACGAAAGTACCATTACTTGAATCAATCACAATAGTAACTCAACAGCTGCTAGCGATCTAAGAAGCAGTGTCAAGTCAAGTATCAGGCCGTATCAAAAGTCAGTGTTGTAAAAATCATCATTGTAAAATTGTAAAAGAGTCATTATTTTAAAAGAGTCAATCTTCCTAGAGTTGAAGACGCATTTTTGGGAGGTATAGGAGTCATTTTTGGATAATGTTTTGGTTGGTTTGCATTTCATAGTGTGATTGGGTGATTGGTCTAGTTCAAGAAAATAATTGTGAATCATATTGTATCGTGGATCATTGTCCCTCGTACTGGATTCCACACTCTTGTATTATTTATGATCATTATAGTGTTAGGAGGTTGTAGGTTGGTGCATGAATTCACCTATAGGTTGGATCCTATCAACACTTCAGGGCAGTAGGTCGATATAGGATGTCAAGGCATCCATTCAGCTGACTAGTGAAGAAACCAGGGTGTTGCGCAATCCTTCCAGTGGGAGCTAGAGAAGAATGTTTTTCTAGAATTCTAGGAAGTTGTAACTTTCATTTTAGTTGGGGCTAAAAATTAAAGAATTTATTAGAAAAAAGTTCGGTGGTTTTTGACCCGGAGGGTGTTTTCCACCTAAAATTCGTGTGCCTATTGTGTTTTATTGTTTATTGTTGTTATTGGATAAAAATTAACAATAATTGAAAATTAACTAATGATCTGAAAATATTTAAAAGTGCTAATTGTTAAGGAATATTGATTCACCCCCCGTCTCAATATTTCCAACAACATAAAGGGGGAAGAGAGGAGAAGATTTGACATTCTTGACAACCATGGTAGCTCACAGGATTAGAGATCAGGACCGGTTGGAGGGAGCCTCCAACTACTTGATCTAGAATGTAAGAATATCTTGTCTTCTAGATGAGTACAATCTCAATATTTTTGTGGACAACATGGTAGATGTCCCTGCAGGTCCTAATCCGTTGAAGAAGTACAAGGAAGATATGGCGAAGGCTAAAATTTTGCTCATTGATGGAGTCAAAGATCATATAGTGTCCCATATAGTTGACAAATATAATTCTAGGCAGATGTCAGAAGCCTTGGAAATGTTGTATGAAGGATTTTCCGAGCAACGAAAGATGTACTTAGAGCAGCAACTAAGGATGGCGCAGATGCAGAGAGGGGAGCACATTATTATTTTCCTGACTAGACTTCAGGAAATACATGACCAACTTGCAGCCATGGGGTCCACCCCTTATCCTACAACAATGTTGAGACTAGCTCTTAACGTAGTCATTGAATATTGGCAGGTGTTCATACAGAGTATCCTAGGAAGATCAACCTTGCTCGGCTGGGAAGAGATGTGGGCTACTCTTCAGCAAGAAGAGATAAAGAGAGACTTTTTCAAGTGCAAACTTGGTGGCAGCAGTGGTAGTGGATCGAAGTTGAAGCAGGAGGAGGAATAAAATGCAGCCCATGCATCCAAAGGGCAGGAGGAGAAACAGAGACACAATAAAGACATCTCAAAGATAAAGTGCTTCAGGTGTGGTGAAATTTTTCACTACTCTACCTAGTGTCCTTTGAAGAAAAAGGACAGGGACGAGAAGCACGATCCAAAGGCTGAAACTGAAAAGATCGAGGAGAATGAGTATGCCATGAGTGCCCATGCATCTCCAGGAGGGAAATGGGGTGACATTGAACTGTAAGTTAGCAAGAACTTTAGTTGGGAAGGATCCTTGAGGATTCCACGTCCCTGATCATGACCTTGCTACGGGTGCCCATGATCAGCAGTAGTAGGCTAGAGGAGTTTTTCAGTCGACACAGAGGAGTACATAAACGACAGATGTAGTGGTTAGTAGCACTAAAATCTAAGCAGCCCAGAGCAAAGTTGCAGCAACACAAAGGTACGCAGTAAAGAGCAGCAACAACACAATGCTTCATAGGGACAATGTGGGACTAGTAGTAGTCAATGTTTCACCATCGGATACATCCTGAATACTTGTTTAGAATTTTGGATGTGTTTCAGTTTCTTCTCTCAACATCTAAGTTGCAGTGCAAAGTTAGCAGTGGAAGTGCTAGCAGCAGATGCGGAATTTGAGAGGGATTTGCAGTACATATGCAGTGTTGATCGTGGGAGGGTCAGCAATAGTATAGTGCAGCATCAACACAGTGGTTTGTGGACAGCATGTTAGACATCAAAAACATAGAGGGAGATGATTTAGAAGTCAGAGCAGTGTGCAACAAGGCGTATTTTCTAGAGAAGATTCCTCGCTAAGACGGAGTGTTGATTTTGGGTAGCATTGTGTGTGATCTAAGTCTCAAACTTTGTGGAGAGGCTTAGACACATGCATTCCACATAACCTAGAAATTGTTTTGGGAAATTCCATCCAGAAAAAGTTTTATTACATAAATTAATTATTTTTAATGAGGACCCTAAGTCTAGCTTAGGAGATTGAAATAATAAATGGGTATTAATCTAAATTGTGGGTGAAACTTCTAGAAAAATAAGATCAAGTCTAAATGTAATAGTAGTCATTAATTGGCGATCTAACCTCAGTCATTGAGGTCTCAATGAGAATAGTATAAAGGAAGGTTTGAGGGTCATTTGGAAGTAACACCGAAAGGATCAAGCGATTTATTTCTTTAGTGAGAAATGATCTGGAAGAAAATTCGATCTAGAGATTATTCATGCAGTTTAGGGGAAAAGACAGTTTTGGAAGGAGGATCTTCTTTGGGGCCAAGGACACTCATCAGAGAAGTAGATAAAGACATAGAGGAAACAACGCAGAGCCCATAGAGGATGACGCAGTTCCAGAGAAGTCCCCATGCATGCCTACGCAACTATTGTGCAGAGGCAACACAGAGGGTGCTAGGGTTTCGTCAGTTCAACTACCAGATCAACTGGGACTTGGAGAGTGAGGTAATCTCACAATTTTCTTTCTGTTTTCGAGTGATATTCTATATTCTAGATATCCAACAAGGCATCTAGAGATTGTATTCAAATATAACTTTTTCTTAATAATAAAACCTTCATATTTGTTGCACCGGTTTTCCCGCATTGGGTTTTTTCGAGGACATTTGTCTAAAAATAATGGTGTCTTGTGTGATGTTTTTATTTTGCTCAGTTTCCTATTTCTTCATCTAAATTAATTAAGTGAAGGATGCTTCAGTAATTTCTTCAATGTTTTCGGAAGTAATCTTCAAAATAATTTTTTAATGTAATTTCCAAGTTGGAGAAGTAATTGAGTTTGTTGCAGTAGGATTCCAGATCTAGGACTTGGAATTTTCACAAGCCCAAGTGCCTTCATTCTAGCACCTCCTATTGTACACTTCCATTCAAATTAATAAAATGGATTAGCGTAGTTTTTATGGATCAATTGTGTTCTGATGATGTGATTTTATTTATTGGCCATTTTTATGTCTTTGAGTGCCTGTCATTACTGTAATTTATCTTTAGGGATATTACAACACCCGGGTGGGGTACGATCCTAGAGAGACAATGATGAAGGTGTCTATAAATCATTGGTCTCACCAACATTGTTCTATGATCTTGTGGAGAGATAGAGTTGTTAGTCAAGGCCTTTCTATGTGACAATTCTAGATGATATGATGTTATACAGATGGGTTACCAATCCAACTCTTCTTATGAGAAATATTTAGATTGAGAATTTTCAAGCACCTTGTATCGATTATGAATACCTCCCTAGTTAAGAGGGAGTGTTGAAATAGGTAACTAGGTTCAGTCTTCATAATGACATATGTAACCATAATTTTATGTAATTGATGTAAAGAATATATATATATATATATATATATATATATATATATATGCTTGATACATGGGTTTCATGCTCAAGGAATTTTATTTCTGTAGAGAAAGCTCCCATTGAGAGCTTGTAGGGATTTTCATGTGGTCTACAAGTCAAAATAGACTTTGTCATGTATGAGAGACCCTTCTTCAGCATGTTACATGTTTATTTGAGTCATTTCAAGAGTCAAAATACCCTCCAAGACCTTTTGACAAGTGTAGAATCAATTCGGTCCTCAAAAGAAGCAAATTGGTTTATCAAAAGGACAAGTCAGCTTAAGGAAGATGTCAAGTCAAGTCATTTTCATGGATAGATCACTATATAAAGAAGGACTTAGTTTCACTTGGAGTAGAATCAATCAAGCATCCACAAAGAAGAAATAAGTGTGAAAAAGGAAGGAATATAGCCTCTTGAGCAATGAAGAAAAGGAGAATATCGAAGGACTTTTGTGTCTTTTTGGGTCTCTCCTCTCACACATGTGATTGAAGTTAGGGTTTATGTTGCAGGGTTACATCATTCCTCTAAGGAGCCAAGATAAAGGTCAAGAAAGAAACATCATTGCTATTTGAATTCACCAAGAGAAGTGTGCAAGCATAGCAAAGGTGAAGAGCCACATAAATCTTCCCGATTAACGTCACATGTGTGAAATATTGACAGTTGCAGGTAGATCGAAAATTATAGGTCTTTGAAAAGAGGCTGAAATTCTAGAGTAGACGAAACAAGAGGTGAAAATTTTAGTTTGACTTGTGTTGAGTTGAGGAGGAGGAAGAGTTGTTAAAGGAAGCCCTGTGACTTGGTCTTGGAGAAGTTTTTAAGTCAACGGTCTTGGTCTTGGAATCTATCAATTGAAGATTATATAAGAAGAAGAATTCAGTGGGTTTTTCCTCTCAATATTGGAGAGGTTTTGGCCTTGGCTGATAGCCTATATCTTGTGTCCTTTATCTCATTATTCATTATGTTTTTGTAGATATTTGATGAAGAGAACACAATAATAATCAACCTAAATAACAATATAATCAAGAAAATTAAAAATTATTCAAAAGCAATTATCATAAACAAGAGAAATAATCTAATATCACTGCCCTAGATTTCTCAACATGTGCTAGGTATGTTATCGACAAATATCATTTGGACAATTTTGAAAAAGTGCTCGTTAACATGCCTTATCCCCTTTGTAGCATGTTCACATTGATTTGTGTGGTCTTCTTTCTCTAGGTACAATTACTTCTTAACTTTAAATGACGAATTCTCTACACACACTTGAGTCTACTTCTTAAAGCTCAAGAATGAATTTGTTGACTTGTTCTTGGCCTATGAGGCCCTCATAAAAAAACAATTTAGACATCAATTACAATGGTTAAGAACAAATATTGGAGGTGAGTATTTCAACAATGAATTCAAAACTCACTACACTACATAGGGAATACAAATGCAACATACTATTCAATATACACCACAGCCAAATGATGTTGCTAAATCAAAGAATCATACATTAAAGTAAATGGATAATTGCATGGTTTAATCTAAGGGATTAAGTATGCATTATTTGACAAAAGAAATCAATTGTTAAAATTACATATTAAATCACACTCCCACAAAGGATTTAAAAAATATAACACGAGAAGAATCATGGACTAAAATTAAGCTAGGTGTATGCTACTTTTGTGTATTTAGTAGTGTAGCATGGGTTCACATTATTTATGAGAAAAGGATAATTTTAGGAGATAAAAGTGAGAAGAATATTTTTGTTGGATATTTTGAAGATGAAAAAGGTTATAGACTTCTTCACTCTCATTCTAATAAAATAATCATTGTAAGATTTGTTAAATTTGATGAAAATATTCACTTGTGAGTCTAACTAGTTGGGTGTGCCCTCTTTGGCATGTGGTCCATATTTTTCATTCACTACAACAAATCCATGTTATTAGCTTCCTCTTTAGCTCCCTTTTTTACTTCCATTGAATTTTTTAGTGTATTTTTCTCCAGCATTTTGAAAATATTGATGCTATTTATCAGGATGGCACTAATTTTCGCGTTTTTTATGCCGATAAAAAATAATCAGCGCTAAATTTAGTGTTATTTATGACCGACATTAGTGTCATCTATATCACCCAGTTTAGCCTCATTTTTAGTTCCTAATGTAGCTCCATATATAGTTTCCCGTGTAATATCATTTTTAGCTCTTGGTCATGGCATTGTTTTTAGCGTCCATTTTAGCTTCCTCTGTAACATCGTATTTTGGTCCTCGTTATGGCATTATTTATTATTTTTTCTATTACACATGTCGAGGAGAACTTTTGTAATCAAGTTGGGGGGAGGAGTGTACGATAAGCCAAATTTTTTAACTACCATATGGCAAACTTACAATACACGTATCCTATATCTGTAATTACCCATTACCGCTCATACACCTGTTTTCATTGGTGAAAATCAATGCAACTACTTTGAAATAATTCCTAGTAGTTGTTATTTATCATTGAAATCCTGAATTCATTGAAAGGGTAACCTTAATTATTCCATACCGATTGCCAAACTTCATTCGACCGATATTTTCTACCTAAGTGTTTGTATTGACCAAGTGCCACCCTACAACAATCTCTAAGTAGTTCTGAGTAGTAACAATCTTTGAAACAACCATGTGAGGATTGACAATCCATCATTAACTAGACTCCATTGATGCGCTGCTACAACATCCAAAATACCTAGAAATATTTAGGAATGTCGGGTGGTTAGTCTACTTTGAGAAGCTATAGTGTTTCAATGAATAAATTGCTATGGAATTCACATAGGCTTTGCAGGAGCAACATTCAGAGGTTATAGAATTCAAAATTATTGTTATAGAGGAAATTATTGCCAGGGTGATAGGTTTACCTTAGACAGAGGTTCGCTGGTTTTATAAGAAAATAGCAGTTCCAATAGCTAGCGAAACATTTTTACAGCAAGGAGAGGAAGTAAGGAGCAAGGAGGGAGGCATTAATATAACATCACATCCTCACCCTTGGGATGATGTGGCTTTCTTTATTCAGAGGGACATTTTGGAATAGTATTAAATTATCATTTTAAGTTATTGGCACATCTTCGTAATGGAAACCTGATAAAATTTCCCTATTATTTGCTAAAATATTTACAACATATGGCAGGGGCGGTGTGTATAGAAAAACATCAAAAGAGTTTCTTAACCAACAATGGACTCATCAAGTTAATCATAATTCATTCACTTGAAAAATAGGGAAGCACATGGACATGCACCAACCACTGAAACAAAGGAAAGTGAAAGTGAAGAACAAGAGGCAAGTGTTGAAACAACACTAGAAGATAGATCAATTACACCTCCCAGAAAAATTAGAGCAGCTACACTTTCTAGAAAAAGAAGAGCGGTTACACCTCCTATACCCCATCACAAAAATAGTAAGAGAGAAAGTTCCATAAGAATGTCTATTGGCACATTCGCTGAAGGAAAAAGAGTATGTACTAAAGAACCTGTGGATATATCCAATAGAAAACTGATCTGAAAGGAATGTATTAGTTTTGTTGTGCTAGGTGTCTTTTCAGTTTATAGACATGTGCATACTTGTCTCTTTAGTTTGCTTAAGGTTTGAGGATTTTAACCATGAATTGTAGATGATTTTAGTGAATTAGAAGCATGAAATAAGCACAAGTAATAGTGAAAAATAGATAAATAAGTCACCACATAACATTTACACAGTAGGCATGATGAAGCAGTTCACCCCTCCTGGGATACATTTGCTGGTCCAGCTCCTAATGGCATGCCCATATTTCATTATGCTCAAAATTTTTCAAATACATGTAGTTACATGCCTCTAATGGATGTTTTATTAGCACCAATGGCTCCAAAATGCTACAATTAGCCTAGAATGACTCTTCATTCACTCAAAATGGGTGAAAATTGAGCCTCCAACTCATTTTCCCAATAACACCTAGAAAAACTCCACTAAATGTGGAGGACTCCACTTAATTAGAGTAAAAAATGGTGGAATCCGCACAAAAATAGCGCTTTGATATATTTCTGCCAAGATAAACCACAACATTTAATTTTGGAGGTTAGAGGTGGCCACATGCCAACCCTCGTTCCGCGGTTACTGCTTATGGTGGAGCAAAACTCTACATAAACCTCGGGATAAGGTTCTAGAACTGGAGTTAACGACGGAGTTATGGCTTACTGCGTAGAGAGTTAATGGTTCCATGTGATAAGCATAGATGATATGTTGGAGGGTTAAAAGCTAGAGGTTATGTTTTATGTTGTGGTTTTTATTACCATGTGTCCACCGTGGGCACCACTGGCGGGTTGGGACCGCCGGCGATCCCCAACCCCCACTCCACTGTGCATTATACTTTAAATAAAACCTAACCACCAATATGGTTAAGTATCAAAGTAACACGGATGGTTAAGTTGTGGGCAAGCTTTGTCGGAGGTCACGGGGTCGACTCCTGTGGCCTTAAAAAAATTTTACTACACCACCAAGGGGACACGTGGCGGCCTCAAGGATGGCCATGTGTCACCCTCTGATTGGTCAATAAAAAACAACGTACAACCCATCCAACAAATCATATCGCACCACATGTCAGCCTAGGATTGGTTCTGAGGAAATGAATATTCCTCATAATCATTTTGCTGACTATGCACCCTCCATGCTAAATGGGCATCCCAGTCAACTCTGTCACAAAATTTAGTTGCATGGGAATTCGATAAGAACGTGATATATCCCTCATACGATATCAGTTTTTTGAAACGTTTGGGGCGCCAGAATTATGAAGACGAGATATACGCAACCATCCTAGTTTCAACCCAATCCTGTAACTTTTAATTTTGAGAAAAATTTATGAACTCTTGATCACTCCTCCCCATTAGGAAGCTTTTGGAACCCAAAAGACTTGATTACCTGTTCAGTAGATGAGGGTAAAGATCCCTCACCTTTCCAACCTCCATCCACTTTTCCTTTCTTGGTTTAGTGCCTTTGAGCCCAACTCAAAGGTATTCAACACTTCCCCTCTTGGATGCTCTTGTCCTCCTGTCAAGAATCATATATTCCTTGAGCTCATCCAAAAATTCTAGTGGGAAATATTCAATAGAAGGCAGTTGAACATCACTTTCTTGATCATCAATCATAAGTGGCTCTTACAAACCTAAGTTTTCAACATTAAAAATTGAATACATTTGCATATATGAAGGCAAGTCATGTTGACATGCATTATTACCAACTTGCTTTATGATCTTGAATGGACCATAGCGAATGGGTTTGAGATTTTTGCCTTCCCCTTGCATCCTTTCTTTGCTAATGTGAAACCATACCTCCTCTCCCTCTTGAAACTTGTGATCAACTCTATGTTTTTCATGCCTCTCTTTGTACTTGCTTTGAATTTTCTCAAGTTGTTCTTGAACTTGTTGATGTATGATCTAAATTTTCTCAATGAACTTTCGAGCCTTGTCATTGTCACTATGGCCATCTATTGCAACATCCTTTCCAAAGATGAAGTCTAATGGCGATTTTGGCAAATACCCAAAGCATACTTCAAAAGGTGATGTTTAAGTTGAAGAGTTATTTGCCCAGTTGTAAGCGTGCTAAATGTAATGCAGTTTCTCATCCCACAACTTAGGATGTTTGCTGCAATATCCTCTCAATAGATGCACAATGGTTCTGTTCACCACCTCGATTTTTCCATCAGTTTGCAGATGAAAAGAAGTACTCTTTTTCAACTTTGTGTCCATCATACTCCATAGATTGGACCAAAAATTCCAAAAGAACCTGGAATCCCTGTCATTAACAATATAAGTTAGAAATCCATAATGAACCCATACATATTGAAAATAAAGTTCAGCAGTTTTTTCAGTAGTAATGTTTTTCCTACATGGCATAAGTATACACATTTTACTGAATCTATCCACAACTACATAAAGATAATCATGATGTTTTCCTGACATAGGTAGACCTCCAAAAAATTCCATGGAGACACTCTCCCATGGCCTTGATGGTACCGGTAGTGGCATGTACAACCCAAGCTTCCTATTACTAGGCTTGCTTGTTGCACACATAGAACAACCACTTATAAAACATGACACACTATCTATCATGTGAGGCCAATAGCAATACCTCTGAAGATGCGCCACTATTTTTCTTACCCCTAAGTGTCCAGCAATAAGAGATGAATGAGCTTCTCTCATGACACTTAGCTTCTCTCCTTGTAGTATACACATCATGCCCAAATGAAACAGCAAATTGTTATGCATATGATAATATTTTTTCTCAACTTGATTCCCTTCACTCAAACTAGCATACACATCTTGAAAATCAACATCATGTGCATATTGTTCTATGTAACTCTCATATACAGTAGAATAATTTTTGAGTATAGTAGATGCACTAATGATTGGTCTTGAAAGAATATCAACAACTTTATTGAAAATACCTTTCTTTTACCTTATAACCAAGTGAAACTATTGAAGAAATCTCATCCACCTGAAATGTCTTGTTTGCTGCAATTTTGTTTGTGACTGTAAGTACTATAATGGTTGGTGATCGATATGCACAATCATCTCTTTACCCATAAAGTAGTGTTTCCACTTATTGACGCTTTGTACCAACGCATATAGCTCTTTTTCATATGTAGGATAATTTTTCACAACATCATTAAATGTTTCAGAATGAAAAGCGATAGGCTTACCATGCTGCAAAAGAACTACACCCATGGCATAATCACTAGCATCAGTTTGTATCCCGAATGGCTGTCTCAAATTCGTTAATGCAAGGACTGGAGCTGAACCAACCTTGTCTTTTAAAGCTTCTAAAGCTTGTTTTTGTTTGCCTCCCCATCAGTAGTACAAAATGGCTAATTAGTTACTAAAAAAATGACTAAAATTTGCATATAAATGATTATTTTTTGGTCAGTGACCAATAGTAGCTAATTTACAGCATCTTATAATGCAACCAAATTTTGGTCATTTTTAGCTTAGTCATTAATTGGTTATCTCAATTTTTTTGTATAGTAGTATATTTGGTCTTTAATTTAATCACTGATTTAGTCATTTATTTGATCATTAATTTAGTCATTGATTTGGCCATTGATTTGGTCATTAATTTGGTCATTGATTTAGTCATTGATTTAATCTTTGATTTGGTCATTAATTGTCATAATTAATGACCAAATCAAAGTTTAAATCAATGACTAAACTAATGATCAAATCAATGACTAAAAACAATATTACTATATGATCACCCGAGAAAACCAATCAATGACCAAAGAAATTTGACCAAAATGTTGGTCGTATTATAAGATACTATAAATTAGCTACTAATAGTCATATATATGCAAATTTTAGTAATCGTTTGAAACCAATTAATAACCGAAGAAATATGACTAAATTTTAGTTGTGTTATAAGATACTGTAAATTAGCTTCTAATAGTTGTATATATGAAAAATTTAGTCGTTATTTGTAATCACAAATTTATCATTTGCAGTAGTCATTTATTCATTATATAAACGACTAATTTAGTACTTTATATTAATTTAGTTTTTATTTATTAATAATCATTATAAATGACTAATTTAGTCATATATTCATTTTATTTTTGTTCATCATTAATCAATATAAACTACTAATTTAGTAGTTTTAAAATGATTTTGTGTTAATTATTAATCAAAATAAATTAATTTGTATGATTTAAAAAATGTCATACAATGTGCAAGTTTATCTAATATGAAAACACAAAGTCGCTTATTTTAATTACAATACTAAAAAATATCAAGTGCAACTATAAGTAATTTCAACCACATAAATTATATTATATGAAATGTTAAAGTATTACAATATGATTTTCCAACTTAATATTGGTTGGACTACAATTCACACATATTCAGATATTTCTTCAAACAAAATATTCCCTGTTGATCTTACAGTTTCCCATCTAAATCAAAAAATGATGCGGCGTAATGACATTGCATCCGAATCAGTGTTATCTGAAACAGACTATAGAAAAAACATAACATAAACATTAAATGCAGATAGTGCGTGGGGTGAAATCGAGATTTCACCCGATTTTACATTACATTGAAGTTGAAAATCAAAAATAAAAACAAAGGCTGCTTGGGCCTGATCATGATGTCCATTAGAGGCTACGACAGGGACTTCCAGAACTGTTTGAGTGGCGTGATCTAACTGAAGACATGGAGGAGCCAGGCTGACGAGGCGGTAGGGGTGGTAGTCGCTGTGAAGTAGAGGAAACTAGAGGGTTCACGTATTCATATCACTTTTTCTAGATGACTACTCTGGGTAGCTGTGTTGTGGTGTAGGATTCAAATATAGACTGCAGTTGTGTGAGCTCTGTATAATCCAGGCTGGCAGCAAAGAATCTATTTACCTGAGCGAGGAGGAAGAATACCTTATGTAGTGTTGTTACTAAGGTATCTCCCTTTAGCCGGGAGGTCTTCTCTAATGTTATGTCTGCCCTGCACTTGATCTCTGACATTTTCTGATCCTACAATGCGCCTGACTTCTAGTCCTAACATGGCAGGAGGCCATCTTCTACCAACTTGTGCCATTCCTGATCAAATCTTTCCACTCCTTTTGACACCAGCGCTAAAAACCCCAACGCTTTTATGCATGCCTCCTCTTTCTTGATCATCTTACTGACCTCCATGATAGTCGTGAAATGGTTGACCACTCCCTAGGTTCTCAATTCTTCAGATGGAAGTTCATTGAGATACCTAACATATTTCCTTTTTGTTTTTGCCTTCTCTTCTCCTTCCCTGCGACCGACCTCCAAATGTGCCTTATACTCTTGAATAACACTCTTCTTGTCATTGTTTAGCACGAGGAGTTCCCAATGCTACTTGACCTCTGTTATGAACTCTCCCCAAACCATTTGCCTTGCTTCTACCAATGACATGTTACCTTTAAGCAGTTCTTTCAGGCCTTTGATATACATCTCATGTCCCTGGGATTCCTTACGGAGGTTCTCTACCTCTTTCTAAAGGGATGAAACTGTCTTTTGATTCTTTGTGTATGCAGCCTTGGCCTCGTCTAGGAGTCGACGGGTAGTGTGTGTTTCATCTTCTGACATCCTTAGATCCACCAAAGCCTTGGTTATATGTTCCAGAGCACTTTGTGGATATTCTAGTACAGGAACTACACATGTATGTTCACCCCACTTAAGTTGTAGCTCTGACAACGTCCTATTAAATCCAATGATTTCCTTATCCTTTTGAGCAATCTCTTCCTCCCTTTGAGTGAGGGAATCAGCGAGGACTGTTTTTTCCTTTTCCACCTGGGAAAGTTCCTCGATCTGGATATGTTCAGAATGAGGGATATTCAATTTTCACCTCAATTCTTGTACCTCCAAATCTATTTTGGTGATAAGGGACTGCAATGCTCAATTGGCATCAACTCCCTTCCCTCTTATCAATTTTTTGCAGTTCTCCAACTGAGAAGCAATAGCTTTAGCACTAGCCCTTTCCATTTATTGGCTGGCCTTCATTTGAGTCAATTTCCTTTCGGTCCTCTATAGGGTGACTGTATGTTTTACTACCTCAGTTTGTATCATGTCCCCTATACACTCGTGCAAATCTAACTTATCTGGCAGGGGAATGGAACCCAGATTTAGAATTATTTCCAGAGCTCTATATTCAGATCCCGTAGGTACGGGATGCATGGTTTAATGTTGGATGGCCAATATGAGTTTCTCTTTATCCATATCCAGGACTGAGGAGAGTCTGGTATGATTTTTATCTACGAACTGAGAAATTTCAGCCCTCAGCCTCTCTCTCGCAGACTTGTTCCCAGCCTTAATCTTCTCCTTTGCATCATATTTTCCCAATGTGACCACCTTTGAAGCTCTAAGGGGGCTAAAGATGAGGCCGAATTAAAGGAGAGTAGGAAGCCTGGTTTGTCTTTATCAGTACCTCTGAGAAAGGAGACCTCGTCATCAGAAAATTCGGTGTCTAGGTCCTCTGGCCCTTCACTTCTCTGCTTTTTACTAGGGGGTCTTTCCTCATCCTCCTCCATGAACCCTTGACTACCCAGGGGGTCTCCCTGTTCCTACCCTTTTGCCTCAATGAGTAGATTTTCTCCCTTTCCTTCAGCAGCTAAGGATTCAGCCTCCATCTGTGTATCCAAAGGCCATGTATCAATGTTAGCTTTCCATTCAATAAGAGGCCTAGGTTCATGTGCATATGCTATTGATTTAATCTTCTTCTTCTTGCATGTGAGGAACCCCTTAGGATCATAGTGCCAGACATCTCCCCGCAGGAAATTAATCTCCCGAAACATCCTTTCCATAGTGGAGAGGGCATGCCTTGAATTAATGGTGAAAGGGACTACAGATTTTAGGAGTTTGAAGATGTATCCATTTTTCGTGAGCACGAAGTGGGATTGGTCGACACTTAATACCTGACGGATAAAATCAAGGGAAAAAATCCTCATGGACGAGAGCACTGGCAGGTGATAAGGAGTTACTTGAGTAGTGTAGACCCTGACCTCGGTGTGCTCTTCGTATAGGTACCAATCACTTGTGCAATCTGTTTAACTGAACTGGAGCCAATCATTTTGCTCAGGAAAAATTCTGGTGGGGACCTATTGTGTATGATAGCATAGGCTATGGACATGAAATTGGTAATGAATTTTGCATACCCAATCCCCTCTGGATGTTGGCGAACTATCAGAGTCCACTCGAAAATAGATTTTGGTTCAACGTTTCTCCTGGAGAACCTGTTCAGGCCTAGACCTTCAAACTTATCCACATGCTCAAATAGGAATAAGTAGAAAACTAGGGAGAAATATTTGAAAGAAAATAAGGAAGACATATCTTGGAATTGGGCATTGATATCCAAGGCCAGAAAGGTGGGGATATCCAAAAGGATCTCAACCTACATCATGAGCCATAGAAACCCTAAACCTGCCTTAGTCACCATTTTAGTGTGTTCAAACCCCAACATTCTCGATATGACCACTAAAATAGGTTGTATGGTGCTATAGAATGAGGACAGTGGAATAGACTCTTTGTAAGGGAAAGCTAATAGGCGTGAGTCAGAGATGAGATCGAGGAAACCACTCTGTTTTTCCAAGGGTTGATTCGAGAAATGGTAGGAGAGAGTGAACTCGGTGAACTCGACATAGTCCTGGGTGGGAGGATAACATAGGGTTTTTTCGATGAGTTGGGTAGTAATATCAATAATATTTGTTCCCCGAGTGGAAAGGAAGATTTCCTTACACTCAATTTAGGCCTCCCCAAGCCAAACAATAAACTCCGGGAATGGATGGGTCATCGAGGTAGTTTGGTAGTAAAGCCCTGACTCAAAGACTCTAAACATGTCTTCGTCCCTTTGCTGAAAATCGAAGAGCTCGGACCTAGTGCGGGCTACATTGAAGGTATCATAGACCAGGTTGCAGATTTGGGCGTGAGCATCAGTGAGGGGTTCAGGTCCAGGAGCAGTCTTGACCTTGCGAGCCTGAGGGGTTTCGGCTGCGGATCATTTCATTTTTTCCATGATAAATTGAATAAACAGTAAAAGGGAAAAAAAAAAGGGACACGACCAAATACCTAAAATAGCAGTGAGGTAGCAGGGAATACGACGCAAGAGTGAAAAGTATACAATAATTGAGTTTTTACCTATCTGACAAAGCGAAATACCGGTAAATAACCAGTAAATTCACACAGCCGAGAGTAAAACTTTCTACGGAAACAGGGTTTTACTGATTACCATGGCAGGGCAACACATGTAGGGTTGGCGTCATGAGGAAGCTGACAGTGGGACATGTGGCACACGATGGTAGGCCGACATCGGCCCGGTAGGTGGGGGCCACGTGCTAGATAAGAGGGGTACCAGTCTTCATACCCCCTACCAGAATTACCTTACTGTAGAACATACTTGCGACAACTGTTTAGCTTTGTGGCCCCCTTTGATCTTCGATGGGGTGGACGGAGGCCTCCGTCCCTTTTCCTTCCCCTCACGGAAGCGCTCTGATTGGCCGCGAGGAGGGCTGACGTCACCTCCTCCGGCGGGTCGGCTTCAGCCACCTTTGCTTCCTTTGGATGCTGACGGAATGACCATAGGCTGCCGGTATTTGGTGGGTGGCTCTGCCACGAGCCGGTGCACGCGGTGTCTTTGGGGTAGGGGTGATCGCATCAGCTTCCTCTTCATCCTGTTCACCCACCAGGTCGCGACGCTTGTTTTTGCAAGCTCCTCCGATAGCTTTGCCGCTCCTTGTCCTTTGAACCCACGGTTTCTTTGCATAGTCGCTCCTTTTCTTTTACCAGTGATATCACAAGCCTACAGGTTCTTTGAGGTCATTGTTGAAGAAGACTATCAGGTCTTGTTGGAGAAGACATCGGAAGCCTTGAAGAACTATTTAACCTACATTAAATATTTGAGGAAAATTGATAGGGTTGATGCCCTAGAGGATAGGTGTCCTCAAGAAGATCAGTTTGGAGCCTCGTGAAGTCCAAGTTGGTTCTTGGAAAGGTACAAGTCAGAGCCTAGTTGATTGAAGATTGGTGTCTTCATCTAGGGTCGGATACCTAAGAATTACTGTACTAGATTTATTTTAAAGAAGAGGATTGGAGTCCTCATCATTTCTAATTAATAAAATAATTTATTTTATATTGTTCATTTTTTGTTCTAACTATTAAGTGATCTAAATTGGTAAAGTAACAATTGTAAAACAAAATAAATATTGATTCACCCCCCCACTCTTAGTATTTCCAACAGACAAGAGTTGATTTATCTAGAAATGATAATTTCTTGTGAAGTCATTTTACTTATCTTAATTATGTTCTTCTTGACTTTATTATTATGTGATATTCTTCATCAAACAACTACCAAATCATAAATAACAATGATACAAAGAACACAAAATATATGTGATCATCCAGGGCCAAAACCTCTCCAAATTGGGAGGAAAACCCAAACGAATTCTTCTTCTTATAGAAACTTCAATTGACAAATACCAAGTCCAATACCCTTGACATATCAACTACTCCAAGACCAAGTCACAAGACCCTTTATCATTGCTTCTCCTTCCTACCCAACTCAACACTCATCAAACTGACTTATGTCCCTCTTCCATAGTCTTGCAACTCTTGGCCTTCCTGAAACTTCTATAATTTCACACGTGTCGGTTGATTGATGGACCTTGATGATATTTTCCTTCTTTGCTTGCGTTGAGGGCTTCACCTTGTGACCTAGACTACAAGAATGTTGGTTTAGTGACCTTCTTCGAGGCTTCTTCAATGGATGGTGTAACCCTACTGTAGAAACCCTAAGCTTTGTCACACATGCGAGAAAAATGACCTAAAAACAGTGCCAAAATACTTCGGTTTCTTATTCTTCTTCCTTTAATGGATGTTAGGCTTCTATTTCTCCTTTTCTCACACTTCTTGATGCATTTCATATGTTTTATCAAATTTTAATTCAAGTGATGTCGACTCCTCTATATATAGTGGTTTGTCCATATGAAATAGGCCGGCTTGAATTTTTTACTAGGCCGACATGATATTCTAGAATAATATTTATCTCCTTTTGAAGGCTGACTTGAAGGAGTGATTTTGACAAGGTCTTGGAGGGTTAATGAATCAAACAAATTCTCTTTTACAATGTGTAACATGCGCAAATGACTCCTCAATAAATGACATTGACTCATTTGAATTTATGACTTAACAACCAAACCTATTAGCTCATAATGGGAGCTTGATCTACAAAATAAAATTCCTTGAGAATGAACCCCATGCCTCAAGAAAAATAAATTTATTTTTCTTCTTTACAACAATTACATAAAATCATGATTACACATGTCATTATGAAGACCGAACGTAATTACATATTTCAACACTATAGGAATGCTTATATCAAAATTGAAGGAAATCTCAGCTTCCCTATTTTATAAATTATTGATGCTTTAGATCCACAAGTATTGTATATAAGTTTGATCTTAGTATCTCGGACTTATGGTCAAATTTACCTAGTCTCCTTCAGGTGAGTTTTATAATATAGATACATATGTCTAATGAACATTATAACCAAGACTACAGAAGGTCTCGACTCCTTTCCACAAGATGACAGAAGCATTCATTATCCAGTTGTGCTTAGGACTTGTACCTTGAATGCACAAAGGAATGGATTGATTTACAATGGTTCTTTCCTTAAAAATTTCAGCACCTTTGACAATGATTGAACTATGCTAAAAAATGGTCCTCCAATGAGTTCGTTATAGGATCAAAGATATGCACAAGAGAGAAATAATTTCGTCTTTATTTTGGAGTATTTCTTTCATAACACTTTTTGTATTTCGAATTCTAGAATAATGCTATATAAAATCATATAATACTTTTCTCCTTTCTAGAGATTTTGTAGATGTAAAAAACTAGCCCTTGGATACCTTCCAATGCTCAGAAATAAATATACATACCTATGACACGAAGATGCTTCAAAAATATTCGATCCTTGGATAAGCATTCTATACCATGATATTATTTTTAGATATTTTCTATCACATCAGGAAATGTGGCCTCCTTTGATTAGCTTGATCAACCTTGCACTTCACAGGAACACACCTTTTTATGTCTTTGTTCTTCTGTGGATAGGTTTGCAGTGTCTAGTCATACATTACAACTAATGTGGTGTTGAAGAATGTAACTAGTATCGGTCTTCATAATTGTACTTGTTAAAACAAATTTTATTATTACAGAAAATGACTTATTAAAGCAAGGGTTTCATGCTTGGGTCATCATTTTATAGGTTAAAGCCTACATTGAAGTCTTCTAGGTTTTATATTGAGTCAATAGAGTCATTTTCATTTTTATTAGACCCTTCTTGGGCTTTTGTATAGTGTAAAAAGAACTATTTTTTAGTAAAAACGGTTATTTCACACCTCCACACTAGGTTGGCCCTGTCCCCATGAATTCAACATAGATTATGGTAATTCGACCGAACAAAAAGGCTATATATAGAGAGGCAATTCGACCTACTTGGAGAATTCACTCAAGTTTGACCTTCAATGAATAGAGGAAGAAAAGAAGATCGAAGTAGTTGGAGAAGGAAAAAATTTTCTGGGAAGACCTAATTCAAGTTTCTGGGCTACCTATCTCTCACATGTGTGAAGTTTTTGGGAAATTTTTGGGGTTGAAATTTTTTTTCTACTGCAGGTCCAAAATTTTGTTGTTGGGATAAAGGTTCTGTTGTGGGGGGGCAAAATTTTGGACTAAATTTTCTTTTGGGAAACTTTCACTTGGAGAGTTTGATAGGGATCATCTATTGAAGGTAAGGGTTGATTTGGTGGTTGGAGGATTTCACTGTCTAGGTCTAAGAAGTTTGGAAGTGCCTCATCTTGATTTGAATATATTGAAGAAGAGTTTGACTGGGTTTTCCCTTTATAGGGGCTTTTCACTGGCTGAGCACCTACATCTTATGTCTATTGTTCTTGTGATATATATATATAATTTGGTAATTACTTGATGAAAGATAAACTAGTGAATAAGAAAAATAAACAAACATAATTCAGAAGTAATTATAAAGAGAGAGGAATAAAACCCTAATTCTTATAAGCATTGGTTTCTCAACATGGTATCAAAGATAAGGTCGAAAAAGGTTGAAGGTCACTTTCTTGGCTTGGAACAAAAGGGTACTCCCTCTATGGAAATTTACTTCAAGATGGGATTCAATATCGTAAGAATTGTAGGAAGTTGGATTGGAAGAATCATCTGCAATCTATCTAGGAGAGTTAAGAGTGAAGGATTCATGGATGCACTTACAATACTCTTGATGATGACAATGCATGAATCATTGATAGTGGAGCATCAAGACACATGACAAGAGAAACTAGAAAAATTCATACTATATCAAAGGAACCATCATCACTTGTAGTAGAGCTAGGACACAACAACAATTATGCAGTCAAGGGACTTAGATCTACATCACTGAAGCTGGAAAGTGGAGTAAAGCTACACCTCAACAACATACTCTATGTTACAGCATCGGGCTTCTACTCTTCGCATTTTCTCTTCGCATCGGGCTTCTATTCTTCGCAAATGTGATCAATTAGGATAAGACTCCATTAGTTATCAGTTGGGTCTACTTCTTTATTTTTTAAAAGCATTTAACCTTGTATTTCATATTAATCTTCACATCTGCTTCTTCTCTTCGCATCGGGCTTCTTCTCTTCGCATCTCGGCTTCTGCTCTTTGCATATTTGTTATACTAATATATTCTCCTCATCTTCACCTCTGCTTATGATCTTTTCATCGATTCATCTCTCGGGTCCGCGGTGCAAAGTATTTAAAAAAAAATTTGGGTTTGCTGTGTGAAATCTCTTCCATTATATTTTGGGTCTAGTATGGCTCCCAACTTCGAAAATATAATTTATGGCCTAGTTCCGTCCACCTCTAAGAGTCAAGTGCCTGACAGGGAATTAGTAATTATGACTCTTAGAGGTCTCCCTCCTATTTGGGAAACATTCATTACTACAATAAGAAATAACAATGTTCTCCTGTCATTTGATGAAATTTTTGGAAAGCTTACTCAAGAAGAATCAGGGATGATATCAAGAGGAAGAATTCAAAAACATGAGGGAGAGCCCGCTGCATATATAACTCATGACAAAAGGAAGAAGAAAGGAAAAGGAGGTCCTTCAAGGAAGACTCTTTCTCAAAATGAAAAATGAAGGAATTATAGATCTTCATCTCATATTGAATGTTATAATTTTTAAAGGAAGAGTCATTATGCTAGATATTGTCCCAAGAAGAGAAAAGGACCATGTTACAACACAAGAAGCAACAACAACAAATACAATAATCAAATAAGAAAATATGATAGAAGAAATAAATAAAATATAAGATATGAAAGAAGAAGAAGAGATACCTCAAGTGACCGTGAAGAATATCATCCTCCTCAAAAGAATTCAAGTGTTCCCAAGTATAAAAGTAATGTTGTAAATAAATCTGAGTACATTCTTAGTTATTCCCTTACTAGTTATTCTCCTCCGTATTCATGGGATAGTTGGTTGGTTGATAGTGGGGCCACTCATCATTTATCTAGATATAAGGAAGTCCTCTCTAATCTAGTAAAAAGGTAGACTAAGCTGAATATTATTGTTGGAGACAACTCCACTTATCACATAAAATGTTTTGGGTCCTTCAAATTTAATTTTGATTATGGGGAATCAATTACGTTGCATTATGTTATGCATGTGCCTAGATTAATGAAGAATTTGGTATATATATCTACATTGGATGATAAAGGAATGAGGGTTTCCTTCATCAAGGGAAAATCTATGACTTGGTCTACTGGTTCATCTATGAGAGATGTATTCACATTAGAATCAAGATATGAAAGAATCTATTGAGTCAGTTTAAGGCCACTTCTAACATTGGTTCATAATACCAATCATCTGAGCGATTTTTTGCACCATAGATTGGCTCATCTACATGATGATTCTCTTCCGAAATTGAAGAAATTTATCTCAGGTATTCCTGACGTTCAAGCTCATCATGATGGAGTATGTCCAGGATTTGCAAGTGGAAAGAAAAAAAGGGGACCATTACCCTCTAGTTATAAGAAGACAAATGACATGCTCCATCTCATTCATTCTGATACATGTGGTCTAATGCCTCTGCATTCTATTGGTGGTCATCCCTACTACATCACCTTCATTGATGACTTCTCAGGAAAGACATGGATATACTACTTGAAGCACAAGGATGAAGCCTTTGAAATGTTAAAAGATTTCAAATATTTGAATGAAAATCAAACAGGGAAGAGAATAAAAGTATCCAGGTCCGATAATGGAGGGGAATACATGTCAAAAAATTTCATAGCATTTTTCAAGAAAGAAAGGAACAAGTTGGAAGCTACAGGAAGAAAAGGTACGTTTGTTGGTTATTCTGAAAATTATAAATCATATAAAATATATATTCATGGTCAAAGGAAGGTTGAAATTAGTAGGGATGTAACATTTTATGAAGATGCAGCTCTTGGAAAAGTAAGAGACCTTCCTCCACCTCCTCCTCTCGAGAAGGAGAATGATGATAGGGATATTCTAGATGGCACTTACATGCCCGAGTCTGAGACTGATATTTTTTATGATCCCATGGAGCATATGGGCCCCTTAAATCCTCCTCCTAGTGATCCTCCTACTAGGAAGATACCACTTTGGATCCACGAAAATCTACAGGATTCGAAAAGACATGTTCACATTCGCAAATCATTTAAAGAAAAGAAGCAACCATGCAGGTATTAGGGATATGTTGCAGCCATGAATACTATGATTCAAGTCGAACCTCCCACATTCAAGGAAGCCGTAAAATATCAATTTTGGAAATATGCTATGGTCGAGGAATGTGAATCGATTATGAAGAATGATGTATGCGATGTCGTACCGAAACCAAAGGGGAAATCTGTGGTGACTTCAAAATATATATTTAAGATCAAGCATGGAGTTGATGGTAGCATTGAGAAATATAAGGCACGGTTTGTGGCTCAAGGTTTCTCACAAAAATAGGGAGAAGACTATGATGATATATTTTCACCTGTGGCTCGATACACAACCATCCGTTTGATAGTAGCCCTTGTCACAATTCAGGACTGGAATCTTCATCAGATGGATGTAAATATCACATTCCTCCATGGCATATTATAGGAAGAACTAGTGTATGTTGAACAACCACGGGGATTTGAAGTAGAGGATTGAAGAACACATTTTTGCAGGTTAAAGAAGGCATTGTATGGTTTGAAGAAAGCTCCCATAGCTTGGTATGTATGCATATACAATTATTTGATGAAACTGGGATTCACAAGAATAAATGTCTATCCCAATATTTATTTCAAGGTGGTCCAAGGTATGTTATTGATTTTGATTTTGTATGTTGATGATATATTCTTAACAGGTAGTGAGCCTTTGATGATTGAATGTAAGAAGGAGACAACCTCTGGATTCGAGATGAAGGATATTTGTCTCATGCACTACTTTCTAGGCCTTGAGGTATGGAAAAGTCTTGGTGCTATTTTCCTTTCACATGGAAAATATGTTGTGAATTTTCTGGAAATATTTGGAAAGACAGAATGCAAATCCATGGTTACACCGATGGAAATAAACTTCAATAAGTTATGTGGAGAAGCGTCAGGACCTGATTTGGAAAATCTATCTGAGTGTAGATAGTTTATTGGGGCTTTGATGTTTCATGCGAACACTCATACATACATATGATATGTAGTAAAAATGTTGATTCAATTCATGGCCAAGCCCCTTCACGCTCATTAGATTTTTTCCAAAAATATATTGAGATATTTGCATGGGATGATCACACTTGGTCTGAGATACTCTATCGGAGATGTTTGACTTCATGGATACACATATGTTGAATGGGAAGGAAATTTTATCGATGGGAAGAGTACATATGGATATTTTTTTAGTCTTGGATCTGCCATGATATCCTGGATGAGCAGGAAACAAAATTCTATAGCATTGATCACTTCTGAACCAGAGTATATTGTTGCTAGCATGGCTAACTGTGAAGCAGTTTGGTTGAGGAAGCTCTTTGGAGAGATATTTGAGCAATTTATATATACTATAGTGATATATTGCGACAACCAGAGTGAGTTCCATCTAGAAGAGAATATCGTATTTCATGAAAAGTCCAAGCACATAGAGATTCGATATCACTTCATTCAATACATGATGCAGATAGGAGCTATTAGACTCCATCACATATCAGCATATGAAAATATTGTAGATATTCTCACCAAATTCTTACCAAAAGCGAATTTCTTGGCTTTCAGAGAGAAGCTTAGATTGATGGATGTGACCCCTCCTGATAAGGGGAAACAGTGATCGAGGACACTGAGCTAGCTCTTCCCCCCTGTTGAGCTCCTAGGGTGAGGAATTGAGATAGAGGGATCTTGGGGTTGAGCGATCTTTGAAAAATGAGGGATCACCCCTATCTATTACCCACAGGGTTGAGATGTTTTTCCCCTATTTACATAGGGTTGGCGATGTTGCTCCCCTACTTGGTCTATATAGAGTATACCCCAGTTGGTATCATATCCACAAGTCAAGCTTGTTGGGAATATCAGTCCCCGTTTGGCCAACTGGTTGAGTATAATTGGGGTGTATAACCCAAGTCAATTATGATACAATTGTTCTACGAACAAGCAATATGATTGGGTTGATATTTTCTCCCCTTCATGGTTCTAGGTTGAGAATTAGCTCTCTGATGTGATACCAGGGTTGAGGTATGCTCCCTTATGAGTTTTGATATCCTATTTATCGATATGGGGTTGCAATTTGTGACTCCCCCATGAGATAGAGGATGGAACCTAATGCTCCCCAGTTCTTCTTATTTTAGATTCGAGAATGTTTCAGTAGATAGAGTTGAGCAGAGATGTTCAAGGCATGGAAACAACATGAAAATATGATGTGATGATCAACATACAAATATTGATAGGTAGAATTCCTCCTAGTTGACAAGGAGTGTTAATTTTTGAAACTAGGTTCAAATTCCACCTTGGAAAACTCAGATGAAAGAGATGATAATTGCATTGAACTTTTATTTCTGATATGAACAAAATCAACCTAAATATCACCTTATTTGGACAAGAAGAAGTTTGTTTTTTAATTTATGATCCCACTCATTTACATTGGATTAGGTCAGCCCTATACACATGTACAATTGATCACATCAAGTGGACCCTCATGGAAGCCTATAAATAGAAGAGACCTCAAGATCATTTGGACACACTCATTAAGAAATATCTTAACCTCTTATAATGTTTTTGTTCGCACAGGTCCAACGGAGGAAGTTCGCGTAAGTGTCTGAAATTATAAGGCTGAGGCTCACACGTGTCTAGGGTTTCCATTTTCCGGTTGCACGCACATGACTAGGCATTCTCAACCATAGTCTCTCGCACATAGTGTCTCATAGTGCGACTGGGAAGCCAAAGTTGCACACAAAATATCCTGAAGGGAGCGACTAGGGTTTTTAGGTAGATATGGGAGGTTTTTTCCCCATTTGCTCGCTTGCAGTTTCTGAGAGAGTGACTAGGAGGTAAAGTCACTCGCACATTTTCTTGAAGGGTGCAACTGGGGTTCAAGACAATTTTGGGTAAATTCTTCCTCAATCGCACGCTTTCAGTTCTTTAGGGAGATACCATAACAATCATAGTTTCTCAGATATAGTATCTCAAGGAGAGACTAGGAAGTTACAGTCGCATGAAAAATATCTTGATGAGTGAGACCAGGGTTCTGAGTTAGGGTTTGACAGTTGATTGCAGTTGACTACATTTATGTGATCGCTAGAAGGTTTCTCATTGTTGTACAATGATTCTGAGTTGTATTGGGTATATCTCTGCTGAAAGATGATGTATTGGGCTCATTGTACTCTCTACTGAAACATTTTATGACAATATAACGAGGAATATTTGAAAGTGTTTTCCCCCTTGTGGGGTTTTTCCTTGGTCTTTGACCAATCTGGTGACTCTTGTGGTTGTGCTATTGTCTCCTTTGTCATTGCATATATTTTTATATCTTCAATTACTTCTTATGATTAGAAACATTGTTAATAATTGGATGAATTTATTAATGAAGAATTGAATTGGGCTGAAGTAATTTAAATAACATAGAACAATATGAAAATTTGACATAAAGAAGAAGGTGTTAATAAGGAGCTCTTTGTTTCCTACAATGCCTAAAACAATGGAGTTACATAAAGGAAAAATAGAAAAATTAAATAATTTATAAGAATTATGATTTTGGATGAAGATCTACCAAAGTTTCTATGGGAGAAGCATCAATGACAACAATATATAGGAAAAATAGAAGTACTCATAGGATCCTTGATAATATGACACCAAAAGAAGCATTCACAGGGAAGAAGCCATGTGTAGACCATCTTCAAATGTTTGGGTGTCCTGCATACATACATGTTCCAAAAGACAAGCGAAAGAAATTGGATTCTACAAGCATAAACAAGATATTCATTGGTTACAATATTTCTACAAAGGCATATAGAATATACATCAAGGAAATAAGAAAAAATGAAGTTAGCAGGGATGTTATATTTGATTAAAATCATGCCTACAAAAGATTCAAGGATATACCAATCGAATATAATGATGAAGATGTACCACTATTTGAAGAATAAGAGCATCATAACAAGACAACTACAAACCAAGAAGAATAAGAAGAAGGACCAAGTGAGCCTATTCACCTGTAATCATTCCCAAAACAAAGAAGAGGCCAAATTGGGTAAAAGACACACTTGAATATGCTAAAGAACATGGAGCTACTAAAGGAAATTTTAGAGAAATAAAATACCAAAGAGATATTTAGGATATGCAACATACATGAAAAATTTGATAGAAGTTGAACCAACAACATTTGAAGAAGTTTCTCATAAAAAAGAATGGAAGAAGGTTTCACGAAGAATATCAATCCATCATGAATAATGGGGCCTGGGAAATAATTCCTAGACCAAGTGACAAATCGGTTGTAACCTCAAAATGGATTTACAAAATCAAACATGTTGTTCATGGAAGCATAGACAAATACAAAGCTAGATTCGTTTCAAGGGGTTTCTCACAAAATGAAGGAATGGACTATGAGGAAACCTTTTCTCTAATTACTAGGTATACTATAGATATTTGGTTTCACTAACTGCTACTATGGGATGGAACATCCATCAAATGGAGGTCAAAAAATCATTTCTAAATGAGACCTTTGATGAAGAAGTATACATTGAACAACAGGAAGGCTTCGAAATAAATAGAAGAGATACAAATGTTTGCAGACTCAAGAAATCCCCATATGGCTTGAATCAAGCTCCTAGGGCATGGTATGGAAGGATGAATGCATATCTCTTAAGAATTGGGTTCATCAAAATATTTGTCGATGCAAACCTCTATATTAAGGTGGTAAAGAATGAACCAACCATTATACTACTATATGTGGATTATTTGTTTATTACAGGTGTGGAGCGCAACATACTTGAATGAAAGAAAATGATGGCAGCTGAAATCGAGATGAAATATATGGGACTCATGCAATGTTACCTGGGCTTGGAAGTCTTGTAAAAACCTGCTGATATTTATTTCGGTCAAGGAAAACACATAATCAAGGTGTTGCAGAAATTTGGTATGATGGATTCCAAGCCTATGACTACTCCCATGATCACCAATCTCAAGAATTTGAGAAGATCTGACTCTAGTCTCATCGATTCTACTAGCTATCATAAGTTGGTGGGTTTTGTGATGTACTTGGTAAATACAACACTTGATATATGTTTTGTTGTAAATGTTCTTAGTAAATTTTAGTTGGAGCCTCATCATGATCATTGGATAAATGCAAAAAATATTTTGGGATATATACGTGGCACAATACGTTATTGTATGAAGTATGATGGAAATGAATTCAAGATAACATTTTTTACCGATTCTGATTAGGGTTGCAATGAGACTGATGGAAGAAGCACTACTAGTGGATGTTTTAGTTTGGGATATTTGATTATTTCATGGATGAGTAGAAAACAATATCCTATTGCATTAAGTAGTGCTAAAGAAGAATATGTTGTTGCATGTGAAGTAGGAAAGGAAGTTGTTTAGTTAAGAAAAATTTTGTCAGATTTGTTTGGAAAACCTATGGATCCTACGGTGATAAATTGTGATAATAAAAGAAACATTGAAATGTATGAAGACCCCATATTCCATGCAAGGATGAAGCATATCAACAACAAATACCACTACATTAGGAGTTTGGTACAAGATGGAGTTGTGAAGTTACAATATATCTCGACACATGAACACGTGGATGATGTGTTGAAGAAATCTCTTCTGAATAAGAAGTTTGAATATTTTAGAAGCATGCTTGGGTTGGTTTATGTTACAGATTTAGTTGATAGGGAGAGATGAAGCATCTTATGGCAAGATTCTTGGGAGGACATCTGGTCGACATATGTGTTGATGTCTAGATCATGAAGAGGGAGGGTGGCGTTGGTCATGGAGCTCTCACCTTGGATACACACCTAGATCCCTGGGTTGGTGGTAGTGATTAAAATCTTGATGGTACCTAGAATAGCTAAAGCTTGAGTCCCCTTAGTCCCACCTGGAGAGAATACCCTAGTCAGGTATCTAGTTCGCAACACTGAGTGTGCTAGAACTCTTTGTAATTCATATCATTTTTAGATCTTCCATGTACTTGAATATGTATGTAATTATGAATACCTCCCTAGTTAAGAGGGATGTGTTGAAGAATGTCACTATTATCGTTCCTAATAATTGTACTTGTCAAAAGAAGTTTTATTATTAAAGAAAATGACTTATTAAAGCATGGTTTTCATGCTTGGGTCATCATTTTCTAGGTCAAAGTCTCCATTTAAGGCTTTTAGGTTTCATGTTGAATCAATAGAGTCTTTGTCATTTTTATTAGAATGATCTAGATTTATGAAGGAACGCAATAAAATAAAGAAATATACATAAACAAAGAGATGCAACAGAAACAATACTTCATTTTATTAATAAAAGAATGACTGAAATATGCTGACAAACATAATGGAAATAAAATAGCTATGGTGCTAGTAGCGTATCTCTGAGAAGAGATGTGGTGGCTAAAGAACTCTGAACTGTCTTAGAATGAGGCTCGAGGGCCTATTTATTATTTAGAAACAATGGAAAACTCCAAACGTCCAAAAACCTAACCCTAGGAGATGAAGCGCCAAAACTATGGGCCCCGTTTGGGTAAACTGGTGTTTCAACTTCTCGGGAACGTAACTTTGGCATACGATCTCCGTTTGATGCGCTCAATAGCTCGTTAGAAATATATATCCGAGGATTTCCCAAAAAACGTCGTTTAGGGCCTCAAAATGGCTTTGAAATTTTAGGTCCCGAAAAACTGTAAAAAATAGTAAGTTGTGCTGAAACTGAAAAACTGAAAGAGAAAATCGTGGGGCCCCAAGGGGAATAGGTGGGTGGCCACCAATATCCACCTGGATCATTAAGGCCCCAAAATGGCTCCGAGAGTGCAGGACATGAAAACCTGCTAAAAATAGTAAGTTGTGCTGAAAGTGAAAAGCTGCAAGAAATGATTGTGCGGGTCCAAATGGAATAGGTGGGTGGCCACCGATATCCACCTGGATCATTCCTACCTCCTTAGGAAGCAATGTTCCCCATTGCGTTGAGATCCTCCATGAGATGAGGCAAATGGTATTGAACTGGGCATTATATTTGTTGGAGATGTCATGGACCTGTGGGCGGACATGCTGGATGTGTTTAGGAATTTTGGTTTCTCTATCAGCCTCAGATAGTACATGTGTGGATTTTGTATGTTTAGTTGTCGGAGGTATGGAAACATCAGGCGGCGGTGTGTCGGGGGTCAGATCAATGGAGTGCTTGTCCTGATAGTGTAGAGGAACCTTTGTGAGTGAGGAGAAAATTTCCTCGTATTCCTCCATGACTTTATCCATCTGTTGCAACCATGTAGGGGAGCCCTATTTTGAGGTTGTGACCACAATTTTCTTCTTTCCCTGTGAGCGAGTTGTAAGGAAAATAAATTTCTTGGTTTGCGAAACAATCTTACTGCGTTGTTTTGCGGTAGTTAAAGAGATGACAGGAGGTGGTACTACCTCTGGTATCCTGTACAAGTTATTTCCCAAAGTAATAACAAAAGCATGAGGCCTAGACTCATACACAGCATGTCTCTTCCACAAGTATGGTTGGCCCAATAATACATCAGCTACATCAAGAGGAGAAAAATCATGCAATACCTCATCCGTGAATGTTTTGATACTGTACGGAAGACGACACTATTGGCAGATGCAGATATCTCTTTCGGGGTGAAGCTACTTGATGGTATACGGCTGCGGGTGTGCTATGGTCGGTATGCCAAGCCGCTTCACGAACACTGCTGAAATGATGTTCTTTTGGCTTCCACTATCAACAAGGAATTACAGTGGAGAACCCTTCACCCACATCTGCAAATGGAAGAGGCACTCCCCCTCCTCTAGATCCTCGGGATCCTCCCTCTGGATCTTGGTGGTGGCAACAATCGCACTGGGATATGAATCAATGATCTGCTTCCCTTTGTCATTTCCTTTGTCTGGTTCTAACTCAAGATCAGAAAATGCATCTGATTCGGGTGCCTTTAGTTCAGCCACCAACGACTGTTTGGCCCAACACTCGTTTGTGCTATGAGTGGGGCTGTTATGAAATTCACACCACTTCCCCATTTCCTTATTTGGATTTTTGGTGTTTTTATGAGTCACACCGCTTTGGCCTTGTCCCTTGTTCTTCAGTTCGGGGGCACCTTTCCTTGGATTCGGATTTGCAGATCCAAAGTCTTGCTTCTTCTACTTAAATTTCTGCTCGATCTTGCCGACATAGCGATATGCCGTGCCAAGCAATTGAATGTCGAGGAACTCCATTTCCTCCTGAATATGTTTGTCCAGACAGCTGCGATACTTGAGCACCAAATGTCTCTCTGAATCTTTAATACCAAAATTTGTGCGCAGGGTATGGAACAAATTCGTCAGTTCGTGCACATCTTGATCCCTTTGTTGCCGCAACGTGGTCCATTGGATGTATTTGTCCTCATAGCTCCCCACAGGGTAATATTGTTCCTGATGCCATCTTGAAACAAATTCTAAGTGGGTGTGGCCGAGAACAGAGAGGATTCCCCTTCGTCCTCTTGCTCAGAGTAGGTTTCCCACCAGTTCTTAACATGGGGGGCGGCTTTGAGGAGCGCAAAAATAATATTTTCTCGGTCGGAGAAATCATGGACCGCGAAATACCCTTCCATCAAATTTAACCATATGTCTATGGCATCTTCATCTATCTGGCTTTCAAATATGGGAATGTCAAAGTTTACCTGTACCTTGAAGGGAGTGGCGCCTCCATAGTGGCTGTTAGATGCAGATGCACCGTAGGTGGGCAGTCATTGAAGGATCTGAGCAAAGTCATCCATCATCATGTTACTTTGTTTATTAAGGGCCTCCTCGAGCAATATTTTGATAGGATCTCCTGCTCCCTCGTATTTCTTTTCTTCCACCATGGGAGGTCGTCGAGGTTTGCGAGGCTAATCTTGCAAGGGTTCAACCAGATCGAGCCCTAACTCCTTATACCCTGACCGTGTTGGGGAAATGCAAAGAAAAATAGAGAAAGAGTAGATCGCTTTGATAACACTGATCCAGATTTATACAAGAATGCAATAAAATACAGAAATAGACATAAATACGTAGATGCAGCGGAAACAATAATTCATTTTATTAATAAAAGAATGACTGAAATATGCTTATAGACATAATGGAAATAAAAATAGCTAGGGTGCTGGTAGTGTATCTCTGAGAAGAGATGTGGTGGCTACAGACCTCTGAGCTGTCTTACAATGAGGTTCGAGGGCCTATTTATTATTGAGAAACAATAGAAAACTCCAAACGTCCAAAAACCTAACCCTAGGAGATGGAGCGACAAAACTATGGGCCCTGTTTGGGTAAATTGGTGTTTCAACTTCCCGGGGACGTAAATTTGGCATACAATCTCCATTTGATGTGCTCAATAGCTCATTAGAAAGAAAAATATAGGCTTGGTCGCTCTCGATTTTCCCAAAAAATGTCGTTTAGGGCCTCAAAACGGCTCCGGAAGTTCAAGACCCGAAAAACTGTCAAAAATAGTAAGTTGTGCTGAAACTGAAAAATTGAAAGAGACAATGGTGGGGCCACAAGGGGAATAGGTGGGTGGCCACCAATATCCACCTGGATCATTAAGGCCCCAAAACTTCTATGAGAGTGCAGGACCCGAAAACCTACTAAAATTAGTAAGATGTGCTGAAAGTGAAAAGCTGCAAGAATTGATGGTGCGGGTCCAAATGGAATATGTGGGTGGCCACCAATATCCACCTGGATCATAGAACCTTCTTGTGATTTTTTATTGTGTAAAAAGAATAAATTTTAATTCAAAAAGGTTATTTGACACCTCCACACCAAGTCGGCTTTGTCCCCATGAGGTCGACCTACATTAGGGAAATTCGACCCAAAAAAAAAGGCTATATAGTGAGGAAATTCAACCTATTTTGAGAATTCACTCAAAAAATTTGATCTTCAAGGAAGAGAGGCAGAAAAGAAGAGCGAAGTAGCTGGAGAAGGAAGAAAGTTTTTGGGAAGAAAATTTGAAAATAGTTATCATGGATGACATGTTGAGGAAGAAGGGCTTGAGGTAGAGACTGGTGAAATAGGGGCACCTAGAATATCATCAACTGAAGCCAAAATTAGATGAAATTTCATCCTAAAAGTGCCCAAGAAATTTTCACGTACATAATATGGAAACCAATCAAAATCCTTTAAATTTAAAAAGAGGTACATGTAAATATTTTGGAGGGAAAATTAAAAAACCTGCTTTTTTAATTTTATTTTTGGATTATATCCTTGTAGGTTTACTCAAATTTCAAGTGCAGACACTCGTTGGATGCATAATTTAATTTTGTGTCCAACAAGTGTCTACACTTGAAATTTGAGTAAGCCTACAAGGATATAAGCAAAAAATACAATTAAAAAAGTAGTTTTCTTCTTTTCCCTCCAAAATCTAGAACACTTATTTTATTATTTTATTATTTTTCCTTAAGAGGCCACTTTTAGGCTAAAATTTCCTCTAATGGGTTTTTGAAATAGAAATTCCCAGGGAATCTAAGAAAGCACCTGAAAAATATACTTGTCTAAAAACTGTGGCGAAAAAGAGGAAATTGAAGAAGCGATTGGGTGGAAATAATCCCAAGAAGAGAGTGCGTATATTTACTGTTACACAATCAGCTACCCCAGTATTTGAGGAATGTACTGATACAAGAGAAATAAATGAATATGAGGGACAACAAAATGAAGATAAAGAAGAAGAGTTTATAAAAGAACATACCCCGATACCTGAAGTTCATGTTGTTCTTCTTGAATCAAAAGAATACGAGGAAAAAAAAAAGAGGAGCTCAGAAAGGAACAAGAAGATGTCTCTTTACCAAGTAAGTCTAAAATTGACCTCCTCATTCAACAAATTAATAAATTGAAGGAGGAAAATGAAAATTAAAGGAAACAACTTACCATGGTTGAAGGGTAGCTTCAGTCTAGTAAATAAAATGGATTAGAAACCCTGGAAGAAGTGGAAAAAGTAATCTCAGTTATATTTTTTGATGGATGTAACAAAGTGTTGGAGGAAGCAGGCTATCAAAGGCCAACCACTATTTTGGTTGGTTGGAATTCAAGTTGGAGAGAAAGATGAAGAATTCCAAACTGTTGTTCCACAATAATGTGCTAAAGATGTTGTTTTTACACAAGAACCATCAATTGAAGTAGAGCGGGATGGAGATGTTCAGATCTGAAATCATGCAAATATGGACATTCATATACTTAAGTTGGGGGGAGATATTGGGATGTGAAATTGGAATTTTTTTGCACTCATTTTCCTACATTTTCTTTACCTTTCTTTATTATCGAGACTATACTCTACCACTATAACAACCATTATCAATTCGATATGTATATTTTTATATTCCATCCTAATGATCCAATTATACTTGTAATTTGGCATGAGAACTACTATTTTAGGCTATTTTTCTCGTAAAACTGACAAGTGGGTCGTTACAGGGTTTGTGTTATGTTGAGATGTTGTTGCAGGATTACACTTTCCATTTTTTCCTCGCCAAGAACAGGACAAGGCCTCACTGAGAATTGTTGTTACACATGAAGATCTATTTTGTACGCACTAACCTCCTTTCATTAGTTATCAACATCAATTTGGAAAGCATCTGGTGAAAATATATTTTGACAGTCAAAGGAGATGTTTATGGACATAACAGCTGAAACAATTTGGATTTTCTATTGATAATTATTATAATTTGAAAATTTTGTTACAACTTTGTCCTACCCCTTGAAATTTTTATCAAATTTTTAATGTGTATTCTCAAATTAGATCACATTAGAATCGATAAATACTCATGATGATCTTATCATTACAATATAAAATTATAAAGAGGTGTACTCTCTGCCTATGCGAGATAGACATATAGAAACAAATAAATAGTGATAGAGGGGGAGATCACCAACATTGTAATCTTGTATGTTTCGTTAATGAAATCTCAATCATTGGTGATGTCATACCTTTCCGCTGACTATATTGTGTGTTGTGTAGTGTTATTTTATTATTAGTCTTGGTCATGTTTTAATGATTACAGAATTCTAACCATTGTATTGTGTAACAACATAGGTCCTGGACCAGTCCCTTTGTTAGTGTGAAGTTATTTAATCCTTGTTACAGTTTTATGGTGTGTTCATTTCAACATTCATTGAGAGAATGGTTTCGAGGAGTTCTCTTCTTTTATAAATAAGAGTGACAGACTGACAAAGTGGTTTTATTTTGCATTGCATGTTTATTTCTTGAGAGTGTCAACAAGGTTTGAGGGTGTAACAACCAGAGTGTTGAGTTGTTGAGAGTGTGATTACAACGATTGAGTTTGAGATTCATTAGCACTAGTCATAATTTTCTTACGTAATAGCCTTCAATAACAAAACATATTTGGATTTAAAATTAATGTGAAGAGTTGGAACTATTTCTATGAATTAAAAGGAAAATTTTTCTGCCCAAGAGCAAGTGAAGAAAAACCTATACAAAACTTTCACATAATGCAAGTTGAATAAAAAATTGGAATGTTGTATGAAATATGAAGCAGAAATATTTAAGGGTCAAAGTAAGCCTATAATAATTGAAAAGTGTGTAAAATAATTAAATAAACAGTTTACAATTTGAATCAACCAGATTAGCCAAAAGGTGAAGTTTGGGCATGCATTTTAGTGAAGCAAGGAAATTTTAACCTGTTTCAAAAAATGCATGCCCAACCTTCATTGCAAGGCCAAATTGAATCATTCAACTTTGAGAGTACTTTTTTACTCGTAATTATTATTAAGTTTTCACATAAAAGTTTCCGTTGTGCAAAATTTGCCAAATTGGATTGATTTCATACGGTTAAGGTCAAGGTTTGTGTGCCTCAAATAGATGCACACCAGGACCTGTACTTAATTTAATGTGAGATCATGATAATTCCAAGCTAAATATAAAACCATTTTATGCAACATAGCATACTCATTTCCATAAAGGAAATGTTATACACTAAAATACAATTCTATCAGAATATCAATTGATCAAATCTGGCAATGATCATAGTCGAAACAAATATGCACTCCCAGGCCAAACCAATTACACTCTTCGTAATGAAATTTGAAATGGTACATAATTGGAGAATTCCTAACCTTAGGATATAACCTTGCATCATTTTTTACAAATATCCTACATAGCTATGTTTCCCACTTATACACAACTTTCACATAAGGCAAGTCGAAGCAAAACTTAGAATGTTGTAACAATTCAAAAGTGTTTAAAATCATTAAATAAATAATATGCAATTTGAATCAATTATTTTTCCCAATAAATGGAGCTTGGGCGTGCTTTTAGTGAAGCAAGACAATTTTGACCTACTTCACAAAAATGCACACCCAAACTTCAATAAACTGCATGAGGCTAGTTCTTCATTGGATGTGACATGGATATACAAAATTTGAAATCTCAATTTTATGATTTGCAGCAGAAATTAGAGAGGGAAAAACAACAACAATCATCAAATCAACAAATCGACAATAATCAACAACAATATAGGGAAAAATAGCTTGAATATGAAGTAAAAAAACTCACTAGTGAATTGGCCAAATGTAGAAATCAACTGAAATATACAAAGGAAGATCTTGAAAGGAATGTAAGTGAGAACCAATAGAAATATAAGAATAATGTGGATTTATTGAACACGCTAAGAAAATAAAATGTCAATATGAGAGCATATTATAAAAGGAAAATTTTGACAACTTCAACAAGGATCAAAAGATTTGTTTGTTGTAGCGCCCGAACAATCAAAATTGTCCATAGAAGGAAATATACACGCTTCTTCTTTAGAGGAGGGCTTGCATAATCCTCCCAAGCATCCTCGAGTTCCAGAATAGAAATTTGTAGGTGTTGTATCTAATTACACACACACACACACACATATCATTATTTTCTATTAATGTGCATTATATATCATTATATTTTCCATTAACATGCATTTTTTAATAAGTTTCTAGTCTTTTTTGAGGACTTAGTTTTATGTCCCCTTCATGGATTTTTTAGATGGTCTCACTGACATCTAGTTACTCTTTTATTTTTAGACATTGCAATGGAATTTTATAAGGTTATATCTTACTAAACCGAGAAATCGATGCAATGGAATGTACTAAATTTCTATTTGAAATACAAAATATGTCTCCTTTTCATAGTAGAACAAATTTACAATATGCTTAGTGCATCATATGGAAAAATTTACCATAGGGTGTCTTAAAAGGAAATCTGGGGTTTGTTGGAGTTGGAGGTGTATTTTATTAACCAAAATGATAAAAAAAATTGTCTTATGCTTGGGGGATTGGCACTGCCTTAATTAATCAGGCACGGATGTGGGTTGCAAAAGGTCTCTCCATTCTTCTCCAACACAGTTTTTTCTATTAATAATAAAATTGCGTAAATTGCGTAATTATTACACGAGATACAAATTTAGCAACATAAAAACAAAATAGCTACATAATAAGATTATATATATAAACATCACCAAGAATATAATCCACACATCCTTATATCACCAGAAAAAATATCCTTCTAAGACGGACAAAATAATAGAAAAATAAGGGCTTCAAGTCTCAACACATTATCAACTCCAGCTCCAACATTCCAAAGTATCAAGAAAAAGACATAAAGTCTTCACTTAGGAAATAAACAATGTACAATTTGAATCAACTATATTGGCCAAGAAATGAAGCATGGGCATGCATTTTAGTGAAGCAAGACAATTTTGTCTTGCTTGACAGAAATGAACACCCAACCTTCATTACAAGGATATATTGAATGATTCGACTTGGAGAGCATTTTTTTTCTCATAAAGAACATTAATTCAATTAAATTTTTCTATTTTTTCCCATAGAAAAGAATTTTTCTTAGGCTTAGTGAAATATTTTAATTTTTTTATAATATAAATTAATGAACAAACTTTGCATACATGTAGCCTAATGGTTTGGATTTACATTATTTTACATATATGATATATGTAATTATATTTTTGAAAAATTGCATATTTAATGTATTATTATTCAGTAGGCTCTTCATCCTAATTCAATCCGAGTCTAACCAATAAGCTCACAACATCTCTAAACCATTATCAACCAATAAATGATCACTAATCATGCTAACTCTTATCCAAGTAATCTTAATTTTCTCTGTCAACAATTCATACCAAATATTAAACACTTTAAGGATATTGCAATAGGTAATTTTTATTGACACAAATAATATTGAAGCATTTCAAATTTTGGGCCACAAATATCATTATTTTTAAACATGGATTACAAGTAATCCTGAAAATTATAAGTCTTTCTCATTAACATTGTTGACTACAACAATGTCATCCATTATATCATTTTCAATGTTCATATTTTCTTTCAAGTATTTAATATTATGTTCATCCTCATCTTGACCTGCATTATCTTAATCATCATTGAAATTTGATTGTAAACCATCTATATTGTTACTAGGTCTATTTGGATCATCATTTTCTATAACATAAATATTGTTGTCTTCTATAACTTCATCTAACTCTGGATTGTAGTCTTCTTGTGCCTGAAAATAACCATCTTCAACATCATCATGGATGTCAATTTCTTTGAGTTCTCTCATTCCTCTCTCTCATTTTGTAGGTCATCATTGTTCTGCTCAGTATCCACTAACGCATTGTCAAATACATGCCTAAATCTTGGATCATAATGTATGACAAATATCCATTTCAAGTCTAAAATATATTTGTAGAAAAATACCTACACATGAACGACATACATATATTAGACCTACATTATAAAAAATTTATACACACACACACACACAGATATATATATATATATATATATATATATATATATATATATATATATATATATATATATTCGTAATAAACTATGAATTAATAGATTAATAATTACTACTACTTCTTGTTTGAGTTAAATAAATACCTGCTCATAATGGATTGGTAGAACATAAGGCTCCTTATCCTCTGGTAGGAACCTTGAGGAATATATAGAAAATAATCCACTATGGGTATCATGTCTCTGTGTCCTCTCAAATGCTTGATACCATATACACTTAAAAATATAACATTTAAAAGAACGGTAATACAACTCAATAATTTGTTGGATTTTCCCAATGTATTGTAGATTCCCTTCAGTAATATTCTTATCTTTTGAGCTTGCTCGACTGGATTGCTTAAAATAAACAATGATGCTACAATCAAAGGACCGTCTCTTTATATCTACACTTTCTACACGATAATGTTGACCATATGCCCACATTGCAAGATATTTCCCCGCCTGTGAAATACCATTTATTTTAGTGAAAAAAAAATATAATGACGAATATTAAAATAGTTAATAGTGTGAAAATTGTAAAGAAATAACATTTTGTAAAATTCCAACTTTATCTTTATTTCACATTCTCTACACATGTTGATTTCATCTTCTTTTATGTTTGAATCTAGACCTGCATCTTCTATTTTATTTTTATTTTGTTTAGTAACCCATTGTAGTGTGTAATCTTTGCCCCATTCCCCAAAAAAATCAATTTGAAGTGGAGTATTCCTTCGGTTCGATCTCTTAAATTTTCTCCTTGCTTCTAACACTTCTTCTATCTTTTTATGATATAAATCAATCCATTTGTTGATAAAGTTCATGTGGTACAAAATGAAATTGTTGAATATAGCACTTTCGTTTGCACCTATTACAGTCAGCATGTTTATTTCAAACTCCAAATATCATGTTGTATATTTGACAAATAAATTACAGATTAAATTAATGATTTCAAGGAAAATGACCACGTTGATCATGAATTTACTTACTAAATTTTACTTCAACACCATTATATTGTGTTTTTTCCCCATTAATAATATATGATGCTCATTATTCATCCCAAAAGTGTGGCTCATCTTCAAAATCCTTACCAAGGAATTCACATATGAAGAAAAATGCTTCATTCAATACATACACTTCAACCATGCAACCCTCTGGATGTGTCTTTTGTCAAACATATCTTTTTAGAGTTTTCATATACCTCTCAAATAAAAGAATCCAATTTGTTGATACAACACCCACCAATTCAATGTGATTGACTAGGTGTATAAGTAAATTCACTTGTAGGTCCATGAAACTTGTAGGGAGCTCATTCTCAAATACACATACAATTTATGGAATTTCCTTCTTCCATTTGGCACTTCACATTCGTGGATCTCCTTGGAGGTAACCCACATAATATAAGAATAGAAAATTAGTATGAAATTTTAGTAAAAAATTAAAAATAAATATAATATCTCTATGTCTCTCACACATGGACATTTAATATCACATACCTTGAAAATGCTGACAAACGATTTATGGCATTCCTTACGTCAACGATAAGACATGAATACCCCCTAATTACCAAGGACATGATATGCTATCAAAAAAATTTCTCTCTCACACTTGGACACTTAAGATTTTTCTTGGAGCACTTTGGTAATGGAGCAAGAAAGGGAAAAGAAAGCAAGGAAGAGCGAGATCAAGTAGCTACAACAGGATTCCTTTAAGGTACTGATTTGCATATATGATTTCCTTGCTATATCTAGCATGCATGTTATTGCATTTTGCTTCTTGCAGTCTTGGCATGGGTTTTTCTAGGTGTGACAGTGTATTCATGATAGAATTTCCATTTCCATATAGCTCTCATGAGATGGGTTTCTCATACTTTGGTTGAGCTGGATGACCGGATTGGATTCGAAGTTAAGTGGGGTGGATCTCCGAAATGACAAAAAATTGGCCAAGGGTCCCTGAAAAAACACATGGCCAAGTGGATCACAGTAAAGACACTAGCCCATTAACCCATAAGCTAGGCTGTGGGTTGTGGTAAAGCCAGATCATGTGCCTCAATGGGCCTAGGAATCCTTGTCAGTGAAAGGTAGGATATACGGTAAAGCCAAGAGGTGGATTTCTCTCCATTGGGCCTAGTAATATTGGGATGGGATGTACGGTAAATCATAGAGAGTATGTCTCGGTTTAGGGCCTAGTGATCCTTGATTCAGACTATGGATTATAGTAAATCCCGAGAGACTAGGAGGCACTCAAATTGCTCATGGTGTAGGCAGAGAACCCTGATAGCATACATGCTTCTTTGGTTCCTTTTCGGTTGGTTATGCGTCCCACATTCATGCTTACAATATGGAACAAGGGTGATTGGCTGAAGAAAGATTTGGCTCAACCAATCTATGGTCGGGTGGAATGTGGAAGTCCCATCTCCGGTTGGTTTTTACATTCAATAATGAAGAGCTCATCCCTTTCGTATTTGTTATGAAAATGTACAGGTTATTATGTGGATTTAATTGATGTTATATCCATGGTATTTATGTTGTTATTATGCTGGTTATAAGCATATATTTGATCAGTGATGATGTATGGCTCAATCTATGTTTTTACTTGTAAATTAATTCACAATGTATCTATGGTCAAATAGATTGTATTGCAACTAATGATGTAAGGGAGAAATGCTTCTTAGCGATTCTCAGATAAGTATGAGGCCCCTATGTTTAAATATGTTCATTAGGGGAATTTTGAGGTCTAAAATGGGCCTCCTAAGAGAATTATAAAATAATAGTGGAAATAATAAAATAAGATTAGATTGCATCATCAAATTTTAGAGGGAAAAAAGAAAAAACTACTTTTTCAACTCATATTTTCAACTTATCTCCCTATGGGTTTACTCAAATTTCGAGTGGGAACACTCGTTGGATGAAGAATTTTATTCCTCATCTAAGGAGTACCCATGTTTCATATTTTTTATGGACCATGCTACACGAAAAGTGAGAAATACATGAAAAACGTGATTACAATCACATTTTTTCATGTATTTCTAATTGTTTGTGTAGCAGAGTCCATTGAAAGTATGCAACATGTGTACTACTTGGATGAGAAATTGAATTTTGCATCCAAGGAGTAATCCCGCTTGAAATTTGAGTAAACCCTGAAGGAGATAAGTTGAAAAAGTAGTTTTATTATTTTATTATTTTTTAATCTTTTTACTTTTTTACCTGCAAAATGGTGAATCATCCCCCATGGTTGAAATCATCACCTTGAATCATATTGGTTCTTATAAATTTTATTTTGGTTGTACATTTTTCTTAGGAGGCCCATTTTACACCTCAAAAGTTCTCTAAGGGTTTACACTAGTAGATGCAATGTTTGTGACATTTTTGACGAAATATTTGTCATGGATGGGAGGGTTCCAAATTATTTTATGATGATGTGATTGCTTCTATACCTTTTTTTTAATGTTGTTTTTTCTCTCCTATAGTTTCATGAAGTTCTGGGCAGTGACCTGGGTCCTGAGGATAAAAAGGTGGCACAAATCCCATAGTTGCGAGCACAAAACTGACCAAACTGGGCTCTACACACTACCTTGCCTACAACTATAGTCTCTTAGCCACTACCTTGCCTTGGCATGCCTACGGATATAGGCTCTTAGCCTCTACCTTTCCTTGGCATGCCTGTGGCTAAGGCTCAAATTGGTCAAAAGGTCAGTCTCCCTGAGGGTTTAGGGGCCTAAAAGGTTGGGTTACCTCCTGAGGATGTTTTTGATGCTGTGTAAGGTGTGCTTGTCTTGTTTCTATCGGTTCCACTTCCTTGAGGTCATATAGGAGGTTAAATCTCATAATAGTAGCCTCTCTTCGCATCTTTACCCCGGTTGGCTAGTTACTTGGGTAGATGTGGGAAGAGGGTGTTACTGAGTGGTATCAAAGCATGGTTTAACCCTTGGAATGGATGCGTGGTGTGTTGGTCATGTTTTTATGTTGGCTGCATATGTGCTTAGTATTCTTTTGGCCTATGTGTTCTTGTTGCATTAGCATGGTGTTGATCATGGTTGTAGTGACGTTGCCATGTGAAGGTTGATGGTGTTGTTGTCAACATGTTGTCATGAGTGTATGATTGGTTATGTGGTGGTCATTCTTATGTATTGACCATATACGTTTTCTTACATATTGTTACATATTGTACATGCATTGTTTGCTTATGCTAGGGTTACATATTGGTCATGCTTGTGTGTTTTCTGTGTATGCTTGCTTATGTGATGATATATGTGGGACATGCATTGGTCATTCATGATAGGTTATACATGTCAAGTGGGTGCATATGGTCAAGTTTGCATTGGTATGGTCAAAGGTTGTTGTGCATAAGGTCATTATATGTAGTTAGGTCATCATGATGATATTGGTATGTTATGATGCTAATTTTTTGGTTAAGATAAAGCAGGAGATGCAAATCATCAAAGTGAAGTTGTAGCATTGGACTTCGAGGCAAGAGCAGACTGTTATACAAGTTTGTATGCTTGGCATGCAGGTATGTGATTCATGGTTGTTGTAAGAATTAGGGTTACTTGTATGTTTGCCATTCTATTATTATGGTTACATATGTGATAAATGCTAGTTGATCAGTGCAGTCATGTGCATTACGGTTATGAGTATTCCTTTCATTCTATTGATGTTGTTGAGTTGCCTTTTTGTCCAAATTTTGACGATTTTTATCAAATAATTATATGCTTGTGACTAGTGTTTTTTATCACTATTATCTTATTAAGCTGATAGTTAGAGGAATTCAGAGGTAATAGTTATTAAATTATGAATTATTCTTGTTAATTAATTTGAAGAGTGTTTTGTGTAAATTTCATTAATAATATGCCTTATTTGTGGTAGGTGAACAATTCCTATTTTTTACAAGTTCCTGCACCACACTACGCATCAAGTTCTTGCACCAGTAGTGTAAATACTATGTTGTTAACTATCATCATTGAGGACATTGGTTGCTGGTTTCATTGGGGTTGAGTCACGATTAAGACAACTTATATTGAATATTGAACGAGACATATTTGGGATGTTATAATGTCATCCTTACCCTTGTGAATATAGCAACACTTCTAGTCTAGGATATCATTGTGCATATTTTATGGGTTTACAAAGGGAACAAGGAGTGCCAATACAGAAGGGTAAACTGTTTGACATATGTTGCATTGAAAAAGGAGGCAATGAATTTAGTTATGTGTACAAGAACCTGAAATTGAACCAAGCCAACGCCCACAGATCATTCTTCCCAACGTTGTCTGGTCTATTTCAAATGATGTGCAGGAGCTATAAAATGAAGGGGTGAGAACAATTATAGTAAATAACTTTGGGCATCAAGGCTACCAACCCTTCTACCTCTCTCTTTCCCCCAATTATTTTGACAAGTACAAATGCTCTATTTTCTACAACAGTGCAACCCAATACTACAACAATATGCTCACACAAACCCTTTCGATCCTGCATTCTCCATTGCAAGTCAATGCGATCTCCAACCATTTTGGAATAGTTAGCAATGTTGATTTGATGATTTTTTATTGATCATCGTTCATGTGAGACGAGAGGCAGCACTTATACAAGTGCATGAATAATTGAGGTAGACTCTTAGTAATAGAACACCATGCAGCCTCTTGTGAAGACAAGTTGCGAAGCAACGTTGCTAGGAAACTGAGATGCAATGTCTATTAATTGCAGAAATTCAGTTGGCATGGGTATTATTTCATTGTGTTTCGAATTTGACAGGATGCCCTCATAAGCTCCTCATCGTCTGGGCCTTGTGAGAGCAGGTTGATTTCCAAATGGCGAATGAAAGACTAGATGAAGACTTGGAGCGTTTCTCTTGTTCTATGTTTAAACATTAGTGTGGATCCTCCAGAATGATGACTTTATGCATTTAGTTGAGCATAGTTAGTAATATTCCATTGGCACTGATTATTGTACTATCTTCCAGACTAAGAAAAATTGTATTTTTTTGTTCCCAGTTCCAATTTGTTTTAACAAACCATGCTAAAATTGTATACATAGATTCGGGAAAACAGGGGCAGCGTTGCTGCTATAAAGCATAGGGATGCACACTAAGGAGGCCTCCAATCCTCAGATCTAGATCCGGCATCGAATTTGCAGAGAAAGGGATCGAGTTACTGTGCAGGAAAGGAGGAACTATGTATTCAGTGGGATTATCCCTGGAGGGGACCACTGGAGCCCAACATTTAATTGTTTAGAATTCATGTAATTTGATATCAGTAGTAGTATGATTTTGCATTCAATTCACATTTACAAGCTATTTCGAATTTCTGAGATGGAGTGTTGATTTCATTTTTACAATGAGATCGAGCTAGTTTTTCAGGCCCAACAACCAGTTCGTTACCCAGACTACTTAGGATTTATCTATCCCTTTACGTTTTATTTCTTGTTACTGTGATTACTTCATTGCATTTTATTCATTTGAATGTGTTCCATTTCCTGATTGTGTGGTGTGCTTCCAATTCTGTTCTGCCATTTCATGATTTACTTTATGTTTTATATTTAATTGCACATGTTTGATTAGCAAATCTAACGGTATTGTTAATTCATTTATGTTCCAGCAACTAGAGTAGAGATAACAAGTGCTTCTTTTCTCATTTTCACTAATTGCCCTGTTCTCTTTATTATATAACATAACATATTTTTGGTTTGTAGGGATTCAAGACTGTGACAAAATAGTATAAGAGCAATACAGATTTCATTTATAAGCAACTCAAACCATTACATGGAATTTATCTTTTTGTTTTAAGAAAACAACATTTATTCAAATATCAAGATTATTTTCAGTACATTTCTAACATAATTAAAGTTCCCAACAACACTCTTAAAGATATCCTCGTGCAATGATTTAATATTCTGAGTTGAATACTTCCATGCACATATGATTCCTTTCCATCATCATTCGAAAGAAGCATTTTAAGTACATATTTTAAAATAGTTGAAATTGAATTTGCTTCATGCTTTCCCTATTTGCAGTATAGTTGTAGTATTTTAAGAAGCTTTGCATTCTTTATTTTTTGCAGTGTGTTTACTTTGAAATGTCTTTTCTTGAATGATTTCATTTTTAAATTGTTTTTAGGACTTCGATTTTACAAATCTCTGAGGTTGTATTTTGGCATATATTATCCAAGTCTTACGACCCCGGATTGACAATTTAAATGTGAGTGTAAATCTAGAATTTATACCTCCCAACTTTTTGGCATCATTGCCGAGGAGGCTTTGTAGGATAAGGCTTCAAGATTTTTTATGCTTTTGCCTTTCTTTCACAATTAAAATTTTAGATTAATGAGATTCTTCTTGCTTGCTGAAGCACATTGGACAGTATTTCCAAAAAGCTCACATGCCAAATTTTCTTTCCTGTAAATGAGTGATTTTGTTTCTTGCAAATGAGTGATTTTCTTTAATGTAAAGTGTGGTTTCTTTCTTTACTGAAAATTGAGATTATTTGATATATTTTTTCCACTTTTACCTTCGTAAGGAAACTAGAGGGCGGAGATGATGGTAATACATGAGTGAAGAGCAACACATCCACTTTTTTTGGGGGTCACTCCAAAGTTTGGTTGCCCGAGTAAATGAAGATTTCAAGTTTCTTCCTAACAAGACTTTCCGACTAGCAAGAAAATGCCAGGAAGTGTGATGTTATTCCAAGAATTATCTCAAATTATAGCAGAAGATGGGGTCTTTACTTCACAGAAATATCACATTTTGGCATCAATCAGAGAAAGTTCTATTCCTCTAGAAGAAATTTTTCATGAAGATCTGGAAGACCTTCCTAAGGAGACCGGGAAGTTGTGGATCATGTATGATGAAGAGAAGCCATCAAAAGCATAACATCTATCCGATCTAGCCTCCACTTTAGAGGATAAACAAATAAATGTGGAGGATTTTCATGATGCACTGAATGTTGCCCTTGAATCAAGTGACCAAGAGTATATGAATCCCATAGAATCCTATTTTCATATGACTGTTAGTATCCACTCCTCATTTATCATTCGACGGTTTGTAGCATCATATCAATTAGTGGAGCTGATAAATAATGTTCTGATATTTTCTCATATAAAGTTTTCAAATTTGAACATGAGTATAATTGTCCTTCTGCTGCGCACATGGATGCATTGGAATTACTCCTATACTTAAAAAGGAGTATTCTTCTTTTCAGGGTAGAGTAGGGTAGAAGAATAAATTAATACTATGAATAAAAGATGTTACAATAATGTTATTAGGGTTTTGATTTTTAAAGTATGGCCATTGAAACTGCTTTTGATCCACCTTAGTTGTTAACACACACATCTGTGACAAATCTTGTTGAGTATGATTCTCTCTAATACCTCATGATTTTGCAAAAGCAACCATGATTAATCATTCTAATAAGTTGTCATCTGAGATATATATTTTCAGAGGTACTATTGGAGAACCCCTTATGGTGGACCACTCTTGTAAAGATCATAATGAGCTATTCATGAGAACACTAGCATTATTAACTCAAGGAATCTTTCAATCATTATTTTGGATATTTTCAATGGGCCTTTGGGGTAGAGGAACTAGCTAGTAATGATTGGTCATTAAAAAAAATTTCATGCCACCTCGTACTCTTAAGGAGTAGATCTGTCTCCCCACTTATTAAGTAACCTTTAAGGTTAATCATAATTATAGCTTACAATAGATTTAGGGGAGGATCGAAGGTCTTGTGATGAGCTGACCTACCACGATCATGGGACCTAACATGCATGACATTACTGCTGCTAGTCACCAAGCCAGAGTAATGGCTTTTAGTCAAAAATTCGGAAGATAGGAGGTCTCATCACGAGTTACCAAGCCAGGACAGTGGCCTTCATCTAAAAGTCAAATAAGATAACTCTGAATCTATGTCTAGTAAGTGGGACATGGGCATTTCGTTGGGTTAAAAGGCATCCCTACCGAGGTTATGGACACCTGCGAGTAGCAGGGCCATGTCTGTGGTATTGAAGTTAATTGCATACTATGATTTGCTTGGTTATCCTTCTCTTTCCCTGAAACTCATCATTTTATTTCTTGGACCATGGTTTTAAGATGATTTGGACATAATGCTTTGAGTACCATTTTTCAAAATTTTGGAATATTTAATGATGTGGCACCCGTAGTGAAGGTAATTATTTGTTGTGATTAAGAATAAATTTAGTTTTCATGTAGATGAAAACAAAATTTAGAGTTTTTAATGAAGAGGTTGTTGATTGGTCCAGGAAGTGTCATATTTCTCTATTTCTATTTCCCTTTTTTGGCATCATAACTCACTTCAATTTTTCATGGTATCTAGAGTGATGAATTACTCAGCGATGTCTACTCACAAGGTGTTGATTGACAACCATGTGTATTGATTGTGATTGCCTCTAAATACGTGCTACATAGTCTAGGTACAAGATTGCTATAGTAGTAGTCTTCTTGAAATTGCACCTTTTCAGCAAAAACTTGATTTTTATCATAAGAGTCTGGGTAGAAACAAAATAGGGAGTTTTTTTGAGACAAGACAACATGTATGTGCAATACAATTTTCTCTATAATGTCTGCTTTCTGTGCCTGATCTTGATACTTTCATTAAAATTGTAACATGGTTTTAGCTGGCATTGTAGTAGTTATGTTGCAGGCCAATGAGTGTTTTAAATGATAGGATTATTTACATGAAACTCTTATCGTGAAGCATAGTCTAATATTCAAACATTTCCCCTGCCTTCTTTCATAGTTTTATAGTTTAAAGGTTTGGCTTGCACGAGGATGTGCAAGAAGATCAACGTGGGGGGATGTTGAGCTGCCTTTTTTTCCAAATTTTTACGATTTTTATCAATTAATTATATGCTTGTGCCTAGTGTTTTTTATCGCTATTATCTTATTAAGCTGATAGTTAGAGGCATTCAGAGGAAATATTTATTAAATTATGAATTCTTCTTGTTAATTAATTTGAAGAGTGTTTTCGTAAATTTCATTAATAATATGCCTTCTTTGTGGGAGGGGAAAAATTCCTATTTTTTGTAGGGTCTTGCACCACACTATGCATCAAGTTCCTACACCATCAATGTAAATACTATGTTGTTGGTTGTCATCCTTAAGGACATTGGTTTTTGGTTGCATTGGGGTTGAGTCACGATTAAGACAACTTACATTGAATATTGAACGAGACACATTTGGGATGTTGCAATGTCATCCTTACCTTTGTGAATATAGAAACACTTCTAGTCTAGGATATCATTGTGCATATTTTATGGGTTTACAAAGGAAACAAGGAGTGGAAATACAGGAAGGTCAACAATTTGACATATGTGACACTGAAGAAGGAGGAAATGACTTCAATTATGTGTACAAGAACCTAAAATTGAACCAAGCCAGCTCCCATAGAGCATTCTTCCCAACGTCGCATGGTCTATTTCAAATGTTGTGCAGGAGCTATACAATGAAGGGGCGAGAACAATTTTAGCAAAGAACATTGGACCTCAAGGTTACCAATCCTTCTGGTTCTCTTTTTCCCCCAATGATTTTGACAAGTACAACTGCTCTAATTTCTACAACGATTCAACCCAATACTACAATAATCTGCTCATACAAACACATTCGAACCTGTGTTCTCCATTGCAAGTCAATGCCATCTTCAACCATTTGGAATAGTTAGCAATGTCGATTTGATGATTTTTGCTCGAGCATCATTCATGTGAGATGATAGGCAACACTTATACAAGCGCTTAAAGAATTGACGTAGAATCTTAGTAATAAAACGCCATGCAGCCTCTCGTGAAGACAAGTTCCAAAGAAACGTTGCCAGGAAACTAAGATGCGATGCGTATTCATAGTAGCAATTCGGTTGGCACGAGTATTATTTCATTGCGTTTCGAATTTGACAGGATGCCCTTGTAACCTCCGCATCATCTGGGTCGTGTGAGAGCAGGTTGATGTCCAAATGGTGAATGAAAGACTATACGAAAAATGGGAGTGTTACTCTTGTTATATGTTTAAACATTGGTTTGGATCCTCCAAACTGATGATTTTATGTGCTGATCTGAGCATAGTTAATAATATTCCATTAGCACTGACTATTGTACTATCCTCTAGACTTAGAAAAATTGGATTTTTTTGTTCTCGGTTCGAATTTGTTTTAAAAAACAGTGCTAAAATTGTATACATAGATACAGGAAAATAGAGGCAGCACTGCTGCTATAAAGTAGAGGGTTGCATACTAAGGAGGCCCACAATCCTCAGATCCAGATTTGACATCGAATTTGCAGAGAAAGGGATCAAGTTACTGTGCAGGAAAGGAGGAACTACGCATTTAGTGGGATGATCCCTAAGGGGGACCACTGGAGCCAAACATTTAATTGTTTAACATTCATGTAATTTGATATCAGTAGTAGTATGATTTTTCATTCAATTCCCATTTACATGCTATTTCGAATTTCTGAGATGGTGTGTTGATTTAATTTTTACAGTGATATCGAGCTGGTTGTTTGGGCCCAACAACCAGTTTGTTACCCAAAATACTTAGGATTTATCTCTCCCTTTAGATTTTCTTACTTGTTAGTGTGATTAATTCACTACATTTTATTCATTTGACTGCATTCCATTTCCTAAATTGTGTGGTGTACTTCCAATTATGTTCTACCATTTCATGATTTCCTATATGTTTTATATTTAATTGCATAGGTTTTATTAGTAAATCTAATGGTATTGTTAATTCATTTATGTTCCAATAACTAGAGTAGAGGTACAAGTGCTTCTTTTCTCGTTTTCACTAATTTCCCTGTTCCCTTTATTATATAACATAACATATTTTTAGTCTGCGGGGATTCAAGACGGGGAGAAAATAGTATAAGAGTAATAAGGATTTCATTCGATTTTCCATTCATATTGTTTGGCACTTATAAACAACTCAAACCATTACATGGAATTTATCTTGGTGTTTTAAGAAAACAACATTTATTCAAATATTAAGATTAGTTTGAGTACATTTTTAACATAATTAAACTTCCCAACAACACCCTTAAAGACTTCCTCGTGCAATGATTTAAAATTTTGGGTTGAATACTTCCATGCACATATGATTCCTTTCTAGCATCATTCGAAAGAAGCATTTTAAGTACATATTTTAAAATAGTTGAAATTGAATTTGCTTCATGCTTTCCATATTTGAAGTATAGCTGTAGTCTTTTAAGAAGATTTTCATTCTTTATTTGTTGTAGTGTGTTTACTTTGGAATGTCTTTTCTTGAATGATTTCATTTTTAAATTGTTTTTAGGACTTTGATTTTACAAATCTCTGAGGTCATATTCTGGCATATATTGTGCTACGTCTCTAAGTCTTACGACCCTAGATTGACAATTTAAATGTGGGTGTGAATCTATCATTTATACCTCCCAATAGATGTTATGGTTGCATACATGATATATGTTATTTGATTAGTGCAGGTATATGTACATGTGTCGGATAGTCATGAATGATAGTAACTGGTGGTGGTATGCATTTCTATTGTTTTTTTATGTTAGATAATTTATATATTGTTGATGAGTATGTTATAGGTTAAATTTTTATTGTTTTATGATGGTTAACTTGATGATTAGGTTACTTGTTGTTGATGAGCATGATATATAACTTTTTGTTGTTATATGCTAGTGACTTGATGATTAGGGTTATTTCATTAATATCTTGATGTTATATGTAATATGCTAATTGGATCAGTCTAGGAAGATGGTTAGGGTTATGACATTCAAGAATGAGTCGACCTAATTATGATAGTGTGTTGTATTAATCTAGACTAACTGTGTATATATGATTGTTATGTGTTAATGACAATTTCTTATGAGCTTATGACGTGAACATGTTAGCTAGATATTGTTATGGATATCATGAACTTATTTATGATTGGGTTGATATGTTGTGAATTTATATCGTGTTAATCTAGATTGATTGTGCATACTAGATAACCTCCCCTGAGATACAGTAAGCTGTGAGTTTGCTTGTGTTTTCTACTTTGTACTTGAATGGTTGATTATGTCATCTATTTTGTGTTTGAGTGTTGGTGTCTATTATGTTGTCTATTTACTGTTGAATGTTTGATTAATCGTAGGACAACCATGAGAAAGGTAAAGTGAATGGATCTGAGGTGTTAGATTCCTCGCTATGTTGGCCACTATTGCTCTCAATGTTGTGCATGATGTGCACAAATAAAGGAATTTCTCTTAATCTATAACTTATGATATCTAGTAATCATGTTGTGATCATAATTATGATGATGTCTATATATGTATATATGTATGTATGTATGTCGCTATCTGATGAGATCATGATTGATTTATGTTGATGTTTATATGTGTATATATGTATGTATTATGCATGATGTTTTCTGGCAGGATCATGATTTCTTTATGCTAATGATTATATATATGTATGTATGTATGTGTCTATGTCACTGTATGATAGGGTTTTCAAGGATCATTCTTGTGGAGGAATGATTTCTTATGTAGGTGAATGGCATGAAGATGTTCTTTGTCTTATGAGGAATCAAGTTGGAAGAGTAACTATGAAAGATCTATGATTTCAGTATCACATGGACATGAGTTTATATTATATTCTTGTATTATGCCTATGTTTATGTTATGGACAAGTAATGTTGAGGGGTATATCAACGAAGTGAAAGTAGTGTGATATGCGACATGCTAGGATAAGCATGGATCATGGAAAGACACTAGAAGCAAGGTTTCTTGTGGAGTTAGTGTGTGGTCTATGGATGTACAGTGCTATTGTTGTGTATATGTTGTGCATGTTGTATATTCAGTGATTGTACCTATGGTGATGTGTAAAGTTGCATATATAGTATTGTGTACATATGATGTTGTATGCCTGTTGTATATATGGTGTTGTATGTATATTTCATATGCAGTGCTAGGTATAGATGGTGCTATGTACATGTTCGATATGCGGTGTTGTGTACATATCGTATTGTGCACATGTTGGATATGTGTTATTGTGTGCATATGGTGTTGGCCATGTTGGATATGCGATGTTGTGTACGTATGATGTTATGTACATGGTTGAATATGTAGTGCTATGTACATATGGTGTTGTGTGCGTGATGTACATATGGTGCTATGTACATTTGGTGTTGTGTGCATATGATGTTGTGTACATGATGTACATGTGGTGTTGTGTGCAGGTGGTGTTGTGTACATGTTGTGCATGTAGCATTGTGTACAGGTGGTGCTGTGTACATGTCATGCATGTGGTTTTTTGTACATGTGGTATTATGTACACATTGTACAGGTGGTGTGGTGTACATTTGGCATTGACTACACATTGTGCAGGTGGTGCCGTGTACATGTGATGTTGTGCACACATTATGTAGGTAGTGTTGTGTATGGGTGGTACTATGTACGTGTTGTGCATATGATACTTGTATACATGTGCTATTGTGTGCATGTTGTACATGATGTGTTTCAGGCATGCGGTACTAGGTATGTCTGGTATTGTCGTGATATTGTGATCGTGACATGTGTATAAGTTGTCTTGTACTATGTATATGTATATGTATTGTGTTATATGATATAATGTGTGTAGGTGTACGTGTTGTGTTGTTCACCGGCTGTATGTGTATGCGTTGTGTTGTGTTTTACACTGGGTGTGGGTGTATGTATTGTGTGGTGTTGTATGCCTTGTGTGGATGTACGTGTTGTGATACACACTATGTGTATGTGTATGTGATTGAAGAGAAGAAAAGGCATTGGGTGTGTTATCACTCCACCATATTCCCAATGCTAAGGAAGGAATCCCAACAGAGGTAACCACAAACCAAGCTTTGGACTTGATAGTTAGCCCTTTCAAGTCAGAGAGGGCTCTCTCCAAAAGGATCACAACCAAGAGGGATGGAGAAATTATGGTTTTAGGCTAGGTATGATGTGCAGGGATTGTTTTGATTTGGTTTGGTTGGGGAAATCAGTGGATCAAGGAATTAGGTCAAGGAAAGTTAGGCCAGGGAAATAGATTTAGGGTTGCAGGGATGAATGGGGAGAGGTAGGTATGTTGTCAATCAATTGAAGATAATGGTTATGGGATGGTTTAGAAAATATGAGGCTGAGGGAAGCATAAGAGATTTATTTATCTCAGATAGAAGATAATGAACAAAATATGATCAATTACCCAAAATAGAGCATGTGCAAGCATATATTCTAAATTTCAAACTTGTAAGAGATCATAACATAGACATGAAAGTGACATGAATAATACATTCAAACATATGTGACTGAAGAAGAAACTATGAAAGACATTAAATACCACGGGTATCCCATAAATGTAGCTACAAATCTTCTTTATTAGCTTGGCCAAAACTGAGTACAAGTTCCCTTGATCAATTAGCAAAATCAAACTAATTCCAACATCCAACCACTATTACATTGAATTTATGCAATTTATAGACCAATTTACAAAATCTGAGCCAAATCTCAGATCCAGAATTATTTCAAACGACAAATATTTTTTCCTAACCTCTAGGAACATAAAATTGTTAATTTGTTTAAAATAAATTGAACTGCTTGCCCAAGTCTTTGAATTCATGATTTAAAAGAATTTGGAGAAACCTCCTTGTGGATATGAACCTTGAGAATAGGGATAAATGCTAATAATCTATTTTATTATGTTAACTGTTGAGCTGAATCAAACCTTTTTTCCTGTACTACGTTGTTGCTAATGTGCTGATGTAGTGGGTCAGTTTAGGACGTGGACCACAATTTGTTGATATGCTGCCAGATCTGTTGCGTGAAAGGAGTGATGAACGCTTTTTGCTGCCCGACTCGACCTTTCTGTATTTTTGTTACCTAAAATCCTTTTTTTGTGATAAAACCCTTTTATAAACAAAACAATGTGAAAAAAAAAAATACCAGACTTGAAAAATTTTAAATTTAAATTCTGAAGTCGCATCACATCCACGCACTTCACAATATTTACAATTTAAGTCATAAAGCATACAATCGGTGATGCGATGTGAAGGGGAGGTGACGTGGAGGGTCGGTGGGACCGAATGGAAGGTGCACATCATGGCTTTTAGCTTTTAGTTATAAGTTGTGGGGTTAACATATAAACTTTGCGAAATGCGGGAAGAGAGACCCACTACAATTGGCGGAGTGTTATGAATTGGAGAAAGGTTTAATCAGTAAGTGTATGAATTTTATAAGGTTTTTATGATCTATTAATGTATTACAAAGGTTGTAAAGTGGGGCCAGAGCTGTTGAGGTGGGACCAACCTACGGCATCGCAAGTTAAAATAAATATGTTGCGGGCACTTTTAAAAGTAATTTAAAACATATGCAATGTGATATCGCAAATCGTCGATCGCATTTTTTAAAGTTTAGTTCCAATGTGAAACACATAAAATATATGAAATGCGATGAGGGCCCCACCTTAATTGCGATCGGGGCCTTTGGAGCGGTAGCCAATGAATATGGTAACGTTTCCTGCAATGTAGATATGTGATAAAGGTACGAGGGGTCCTACTAATGGTTTAAGCAGCTTTTTGTTATATATATGATATGTAATATGTATAATAATAAGTTTTATATAACATTGTTGTTCAATGGGTGGAGGAACTTATAACATTTAAAAAATTTCAAACTTTTATATGTGGGTTGAAATCCCGAAAGGTTATATATGTGGGTTTTGGGTGTTTAAATGGGATTTTAAATGGAATTCAAAGTGCTAAACTATGGGTTTTTAAATATATTTTAGGCTATATAGTAAATGAATTTTGGGTTTTAGTAATAACTTGGATAATTTAGCAAATGGGATGAAAGGTTTGGATATTGGGGAAAAAGGTGAAAATAGTAAAAAAAAGCGAAGCGAGGTCAATGATAATGACAGAGATGAGGTCAAAACATAGAAAAATAAGGTGGGGTGGGTGGGATGCAAATACTAGTGCTAACATCAGCTCCAACTGGGGAAGATAGCTCCGAAGGAGGTGTCTAGAACCACAGATCTCTGAATTTGTAGATCAATGCCTTATCCTTTGGGCAATGGAGTCCAATCTATAAACTGAAACTAAAATTGAAACTGAAAATATAGTGAAAACTTCAAAACACACTAACAAATCATCAAAGCCTTAAGGCCTTTACCTTGGGCTTCAAACCTTGATGAATTCTGTTAGAAATTGTTGAAAATAAAATAAAATCAAAGTGAAATGATAGCAACCTACTCTAATATGCTGCAAAATTGTTGATTAGGTGAAATGATCCTTCCAGTGTAGCCAATCCAGGAGATGGCTACTTACTGAAGTTCTGCTTTCACTTTCCTTGAGCAAGTATAATGATGTACATGTAGGTAAATCACAATAAAAACTGAAACCAAGGCTTATGCTTACAAAAAAAACAACATTCATTTTCTCCAATGCTTGCAGAATACTGTTGAAGGGATCTTGAAAATCCTAAAGCATTACCTTGTCTTGAGATCCAACAGTAAAGATACAAGTACTCCCTTCATTCTAGTTTGAAATAACACTTGGTTGTTGATCTATAGGAAGGCATAGTGAAGTATAACCTTTTGTTATCTTAGTGTTAGCTGAAAATTCCTTAAGCATGAGAAATTCTGACTCAATCTCTGGAATTTTGTCTCTCTTAGGTTCATAATCCTAAAATTCATATTCTAAATAATTTTTGAAATGAAAACATTCTTCAAGATTGCTAAACATGAAAACCCTATCCTCTTTACGAAAGACAACAGTCTCTGTTAGATGATCTCTTTGCAGGAAATCATCATCACAAATCAGTTTACTCACAACAACTTCTGGTATGGCTTCATCAATCTCATGACTATCATCTTTCAAACTCAGACTTTCATTTTCAATAATAGAAGATGCTTCAATCACCCATTCTTGACTATGTGAACACTGTAAGAGCTGCAAATCTACATTCGCTTGCATTTTAATATGGTTGTTCAGGAGCTGATCTATCTCATCTTCAGACAAAGGAGAAAACTGAGTTTTAATGAAATTTACATTGATTTGGTGATTTTCATTTTCAGGATCGGGAATTGGCACTTATCTTTCTTGGTCCCAGTCTGTCTCATCTAAGGAGGGAGCTACTGATTCTTGTTGGCGATGAAAAGGGTTATCATGCAAAGGCTCAAGGATCTCTTCATCTAAGAAGGAAACTGCTATTTCTTTTTGGGAGGAAAAATCATTAAAGGATTATATGATCTCATCATCTAGACACTCTTCATTCCCATACAAATTTTCAAGAAACTCAATGAAATTATCATAAATCTCACAAAAACTATCAATCATTGACACTAAAGAATTAGAGCTTTGATAATTTTGAAAGAAAATTGAATGAAATTCCTTTAGAGAATATAAACTAGCAGATGGTAGACTCTCATACCATGGTCTCGCCTTTTCCTCCAAGGTAGCCATAAACATCTTCATTAGACAATCTTTAAGAAACTCAATCTTTAGTCTATGAATATGAAAATGAAATTTGACCAAATGAAAACTAGCATCTTCACCGTCCTAACCCTTAAACTTTGACAGTCCTGATTACCAATCTATACGAGGAATACGATTCGGAAAACTAGGAATATGAGCTTGATTCATAGGAGCATACCTTTGAGCAATAAAATCCATTTTGACAACAGTGATTTCACCAAGAATATATTTAGACTGTTGGTCCTTGAAGAGTGGAGTCACCATGAAATGTTGATTTTCTGGATCTTTCAGTCAATGGAGTCGTCAGGTGAATGATGCACAACCTTCTTGTGCTTGATCGTTGTTCACCATCAATAATCAGATCTGATCTTTGTCGTACACCCAGGGAAAAGTTTTTCTCCTCGTTCCCCAACAACGGCACTAGTATGTTATCACTCCACCAGATTCCCAAGGCTGAGGAAGGAATCCCAACAGAGGTAACCACAAACCAATATTTTGACTTGATAGCTAGCCCTATCAATTCAGAGAGGGTTCTCTCCAAATGGGTCATAGCCAGGAGGGATGGAGAAATTAGGGTTTTAGGCTAGCAGGGGTTTTTTTGATTTGGTTTGGTTAGGGAAATCAGTGGATCAAGGAATTAGGTTAAGGAAAGCTAGGTTAGGGCAATAGATTTAGGGTTGCAAGGATGAATGGGGAAAGGTAGGTATGATATAAATCACTTGAAGTTAATGGTTATGGGATGGTTTAGAAAATGTAAGGAGTTTGAGGGAAGCATAAGAGATGTATTTCTCTCGGATAGAAGATAATGAACAAAATATGACCAGTTACCCAAAACAGAGCATGAGCAAGCATGTATTTTGAATTTCAAACTTGTAAAAGATCATAACATAGACATGAAAGTGACATGAAAAATACATTCAAGCATATGTGACTAAAGAAGAAACTATGAAAGACATTAAATACCAAAGGTATCCCATAAATGTAGCTGCAACTCCTCTTTATTAGCTTGGCCAAAAATGAGTACAAGTTCTCTTGATCAACTAGAAAAATCATACTGATTCCAACATCCAATATGTTGTGGGCACTTTTAAAAGTAAGTTAAAAAATATGCGATGCGATATTGCAAATCGGGGATCACATTTTTTAAAGTTTAGTTCCAATGTGAAACACGTAAAATTTGTGAAATGCGATTTGGACTGCACCTTAATCATGATCAGGGTTTTTGGAGCTATAACCAATGAATATGGTAACGTTTCTTGCGATGGCGATATGCGATAAAGGTACAAGGGGTCCTACCAATGGTTTAAGCAGATTTTTGTTATATATATGATATGTAATATATATAACAGTAAGTTTTATATAACATGGTTGTTCTATGGGTGGTGGAGCTTATAACATTTTTAAAAAATTAGACTTTTATATAAGTGGGTTTAAGTCCTGAAAGGTTATATACACTAGTAAATTTGGCCCAATTTCCGACAGCCAATTTGTCGGTTTTCCGACACCTAGTCGTCGCAAGAGTGACAATTTGAGGCACTTCAAAGCGTGGCTAGCCATAACGTCAGTCTTTTGACACTTCCATAAAGCGTCGGTATTGCGACACTTGTTCCAACGTTTTCTAGAGGTGTCGCAATACCGATGCTTGTAAAGTGTCGCAATTATGACGCCTGGAAAGTGTCGCAATACCGACGCTTTATGGAAGTGTCGCAATACCAACGCCTACAAAGAATCGCAATACTTTATGACTAACCACACTTTTAAGGTGTCGCAATACCGATGCTTTCTAAGCATCGCAATACCGACGTTGTTGTTGCAAGGCGTTACAAGACCGATGGTTCTTGGGCGTCGCAAGACCGAGCTTTGTCCCAGGGCATCGCAAGACCGACGTTTTTGGACGTCGCAAGACTGACGCTTTGCCAAGGCGTCGCAAGACCGACGCTTTCAAGGCGTCGGTATACCGATGACTTGTTAAATTTAAAAAAAAAAATGAAAATTACAATTTAATAATGAATAACAATGAAAATTACCGTAATTTCTAATTTTCATTACTGTAATTTCTGTAATTACCGTAATTGCGTTCCAAAATAAAAATTACTGCATCTTCTTACCGTAATTTCTTATACAGATCTATTTTCTCATGACAATTTAATTCACCTGAAAGATTCCACCTTACAGTACTGTGGGTTTTTAATGATTTTTCAGAGTTTTAATTTTAGTTTTAAATGATACCCGTTTTCCCAATATTTCAACTGAACATTTATGTAGGTGAAATAGTCTCTGGTGTCAAATGCAAGTATATTGTGAAGCACATATAAAGGAACCAGTCTCAAGAAAACTGCTGATTTTTCATTTCACCATTCATAACTTTATAACAACATTAATAAACTCATATCATAGACTGCATTGGACACTACAAGCAATCATTTTTCATGAAATTAAATACACGACAGAGATACAAGAGTAACCTAGTATATATTGGCCTCCACAGAGGTTATAATGTTGTTTCCTTGAGAAATTTCACCCTCACGTGAAGCAAAGATACACTATCCTAATAGAGAGCCTCTAGTTTAGATTTTCGACTGCTGTTATAAAACCAAATTAGCAAGCAACGACTGATACGAGCCACTTAGAGTGATACTCCCACAAGTTTACAGAAAACGCAGTCCCAGGAGCAGAATAATACGCACAGGTAAGGAGAATGTCTATATTCAGGCACAGAGATAATGCCCACGAGCAGTATGAAACATGCCATGACTTCCAGCTGAGGAAAATGCTCTTCAAACAGTGGTGTGCTTACCCTTTACTACCCAGAAATTTTCTCCCATCCACATTCACATGCTCAGCATTGTTCTGGCAAGGATTATGGCTCCAAAAACCCAGTAACTTGTCTTCAACCGGCTTTATAACTTGTCCCAGGAGAAGTTTAAAGATAATCCCCCATCTTATCAAGGGATTCAACCCCGAAAACTAGAGGAATTCAACCAGATTCACCTGTAGAGAGTTGGGTCGACTCTCCTTGGAATTAGCCACTATATGGAATATGTCCCAGCCAATATTCCATAGAAAGACAAAGCATCACATCCTACAGTTCAACACCCAATACTGCAAAAATTTCAAATAACTATTATGATGGCATACATCTAATAAAAATGTCAGTAAAGAGTGGTGACACACTACATGCCTCTCCAATTAGGAGATCTTGATCTCAATTCAACTTCTTATCTGAATGCTAAAACTTAACGTGTTATGTGCCTATATTTATGAACTCCATAAACAACAGAGCAATGGATATCTTTGGGAGGGTTCTTGAATACAAATTGTTGTGCAATGTGAAAGTAGCTTTTGGTGACTATGGTTTAACTGATAATATATGGGTTGAGTTTTATTCCCATCTTGTATCTTTACATTCACATTTCCATGAACAACTCTCTTGTGCTCAAGCCTGATTACAATAAATATGATACTTCTTAGTCATCTCACACAATATTATATATAACGCTGCAATTACATTGGCTTCATCTGGAAAACCCAAGTGTTTCAACCTGAAATCAGAACTCATTAAATAATTGTGTAATTACTGGGTAAGCCCCCATCTTATAATAAAGGATGATGGGTAAGCCCCCAGGATAAACCCCCATATTATCAAGGGATTCAACCTCAAAAACTAGAGGAACTCATCCAGATTCACCTGTAGAGAGTTGGGTCAACTTTCCTTGGAATCAAGCACTATATGGAATATGTCCCAGCCAATATTCCATAAAAAGACAAAACATCACATCCTACAGTTCAGCACCAAATACTGCAAAAATTTCAAATAACTATTATGATGACATACATCCAATAAAATTGTTAGTAAAGAATGGTGACACACTACATGCCTCTCCAGTTAGGAGATCTTGATCTCAATTCAACTTCTTATCTGAATGCTAAAACTCAATGTGTTATGTGCCTATATTTATGAACTCCATAAACAGCAGAGCAATGGATATATTTGGGAGGGTTCTTGAATACAAACTGTTGTGCAATGTGAATGATGTCATGTCGTGCCATGTTACAACCCTACATATGTCTAATATTTTGCTTCTTGTGACACCAATTGGCCTTCTCATTCACTATTACAATTCTTCAAGAAGGACTGTGCAAAAATTAAACTCAACAGAGACACTGCAACAAGTACTTCTCTTGCAGAAATTATTTTACAAGAAATATATATACACCACTTGTTTACACTTGACAACACTTGTTTATTTATAACATAACAATGAAACACTTTTTTATTTAAACCCATAATAACATGTGCATGTGCCAACAAGAGTGATGGAGTTTGAAATTTATATAACCTACACAGCATAGAATCCTTTTAGAAAAAAAACTACACATCATAGAATACTTTGTTAGTTACTTGGTCATATCTGGAAGAGAATAATGAAATTGCATGGTTTGGACTAAAAAATATATGCAGCAATAAATAGAAAAAGAAAAGAACGGAAATCAAAGTTAGAAAAAGAGAGCATAAAGAACAACAATTATGACAATGCGCACAACTTTATATTTAATCCAGTACAAGCTTTAACAGAGTGTATTGTTAGGGTTAAGGAGGGGTATGTATGCCATTGCCGAGGACCATAGAGGAGAGATTAAATGGAGATATAACTGAAGCATTTCTGATCCAGATTTGTTGAGAAAAGATGGCATTCAATCTCTCAATGGGGTGAATCCCATCCCAAAACAGGTACGAATTTGGGTACTTGCAGATAAACGGTTTGCCATTTGCTGCTCCCACTGCCTTTGCCTTCCATTGCGCACATCTCACTTGTGCATTAAACGCCTCTGAACCGCAGCAGGAAAACCTGGTATCCAAAAATCTTGCATCCAATACCCAACTTGCAGTATGTTAGTGACAAGAAATAACCCTCATTATTTCAAAAAAAATATTTGCTATATCCAGACATTGCCCATTGGCCCTATTTATGTAGCTAAAAACCCTCGAAGATGGAGTGCACCCCACGGTGGAAATGTCGATCAAAAGAAACTTTCTTGCCCCGGAGCGGTAAAGCCTCTGAAGAAATTTCATCCCATAAGTAGCAGCTTCAGTAAACTAATGTTCACACATAAATGAATCTGCAAAACTAAACAAAATTTGGAACTTACTGATAAATATTGGTCATATTTGTTGAGTAACAATGTAACTAGGTCCTATATATATTAATAATATTCATAAAATAAAACTGCGCGCGCTCTGCTCCTTTGCGAGCTTTCGATTAGGTCAGCGATCGCTGCCAGGCCTGTGCCACTGCCATGGGTGCGCTAGGGGATGTGGAGCCCTCTCCAACCCCTCCATCTTCTTCAGCTGAGGCCTTTCGTAGTCTGCTATCGCAGAAAGGAAAAAAACGTACTCATCCCGATGTCCCGAAGTTCATCAAAAAACTTGATGAAATCCCAGAAATTGCTCTGCCGGAAGATCAACCGATCAAAATCGCTCTTGCCTTGGATGACAGAGGTCTAGTGGGGAAATTTATGGGTCGATGGCCAACAACAAAATCGACTGATGAATGGGTTCAACGAAACTGGAGGCCCCTACTGCCCAACAACGTGATCTATTATGCTGTCGGTAGAGGTTTTTTCATTTTCGAATTCACTACCAAGGAAGACTGAGATCTGGTGTTCAGAAACGGTCCATATTTCATGGGAAATCAAGGTCTCTTTCTGAATAAATGGACCCCCGACTTTGACCCTTCAGTCAATGTCCCAAAAGAGGTTCCTGTTTGGGTCTGGCTCCCCAACCTACCAATACACTGCTGGAGCTTCCAATCCCTGCAAAAGATAGGAAACGGACTGGGCAGATTCATCGACAAAGCTGATAACAGGGGCCAATACACCTGCGCAAGAATCTGCGTGGAAGTTGACTTGGAAGCTGGTCTGCCGGAAGCCATCAAACTTACAGTTGGAGATTGGCACCACTTCCAGAAGCTGGGCTATGAGCAATTTCCCTTTAAGTGCAAAATCTGCCATGAGCACAGTCACTTTCAACAAAACTTCCCCAAAGCCCCATCAGGGGACAAGGTGGAAGAAGAAGGATGGAAAGAGATAAAAAAGGGAAAGGTAGTCTCAAAGCCCAATGAGCAGAAAAAATCAGGACCAATGAAGAAACCCCAGACCAATTCCAAGACCATACCAGTTTCAAATGAAGGCCCCTCCTTAGGTGAAAAGGTGGTTGCCTCAGAGAGCCATGAAGAAACTGAAGATCAGTCAAAGAAATTGAAAGAAACCGAAGAAGAAACAACTGTCCCCCTAAAAGAGGCTGATCAAGGGGGAAACGAAGGCAATGACGAGCACATTAGTCTTGCCTCTGTCTCAGGGGGAGAATCAGAAGAATGAGAATCCGAATCAGACAGCTCACAAATTACTCCTATCAAATCGACCAGGGGCCGAAAATCCAAGAAGAAACAGAGAGAGGAGAAAACTTACCTGGATGTTCTCCAAGGCTCCCAGAAAACTCTCAAAGGAATGATGAACACCAGATTCGGGCGCAAGCACAATAGGGCTCCAAAAGGAGCCACACCTTCCCAATCCAGTAAATAATGAAGTATGTCTCCTGGAATTGCAGAGGATTAGGTTGTAGGCTGAAAGAAGATGCCCTGAAAGACATTGTGAGGTTGCACTCGCCTGAAATCCTTCTCATCCAGGAGACAAAGCTGGAGGATACTCTTCTCCTCCAATCCAGCAAAATATTCTGGCGCAAAGGCCCCAGAAGAGCTGTCAGTGCTAGGGGCGCCTCTGGTGGGATTGCCTCCTTCTGGGACAGCTCCAAATATGACTTGACTCACGAAGAAAGTTGCCATCACTGGATTTTCACTCAGCTCCTCCATAAAGACTCTGGTCAACAAGTAAGTATGTTCAACCTTTATGCTCCGATCTCTCCAGCGGAGAAAAAAATTTGCTGGGACTCGCTCCAGTCCTTTATTTTATTGCACAATCCAGAAAACATCATTATTGCAGGGGATCTGAACGTTACTCTAGCCACTGAAGAGAAAAAAGGGGGTTCTCCTGTTAGGGACCCAGCTAGAGAATGGGTTGAAGACATAATGATCGGTTGGGATCTGGAGGATATCAAGCCTTCAGCTGGGAAATACACTTGGTCTAACAAAAGGTTAGGTCCCAACCACATAGCTGCTCGTTTGGATAGATTCCTCGTCCAAACCTCCTTCCTTACTAGTGGTCTAATGGCCTCTTCCAAAATCCTTCCTAACTACACTTTCGATCATAAACCCGTTAGTCTCGAGCTCTCCATGGATGGTTTTCTTGGCCCCATTCCCTTTAGATTTAGCCCTTTGTGGATTCAGCAAGAGGGTTTCCATGAGGTGGTTTCTGAAGCCTGGAATCGGCATGTCCTGGGATCCCCTTTCTTTGTGTGGGAAGAAAAGTTGCGGGTTCTTAAGAGAAGGCTCAAGGAGTGGGCTAAAACTCTGAAAACTCCAGCTGCCAAGAGAAAAGAGTCCTTAGAAAACCTTGCTGCCCTCCAATCATCAATGGAGGATTCTGCTGTTACCCAAAGTCTGCTCCAAAAAGAAGTTGAGTTGCAAAAATCCCTCCATAAAGCTAGTAGGGACGAAGAGGAGTATTGGAGACAAAAATCCAGAAACTTATGGTTACAGGCCGGCGACAAAAATACCAGTTTTTTCCATAAGCATGCCGAAGCTCGCAAGCAATTCAAAAATGTACCAGAAATCCGCTCCCAAGATGTTGTGGTAAAATATTTTGAAGGCATCAAGAGAGCAGCCTTCACTTTTTTCAAAGAGCTTTATTCAACGCCGGCTGACCCTCCTATAGTTCCCCATGCCTATCCGATTGATCTAATCCCCCTCTGTGTCCAAGATTCTGTCAACACTATGCTGACTGCACCGATCAGCATGGATGAGCTCAAGAAAGCCTTGGATTGCATGGAGCCGGATAAGGCGCCTGGGCCTGATGGGTTCACTGCTAGGTTTTTTCAGTCTTGCTGGTCCACTATCAATAAAAACCTCCTGAGAATGGTCAGGAAGTCCCAATCTTGTTCTAAGATAGGTGGCAGTACCAATTCAGCCTTCCTTGCATTGCTTCCGAAAGAGAAAGGAGCTTCAGATTTCAGTGGATTCCGTCCCATTTCGCTGTGTAATACTAGCTATAAAATGATTACCAAAATCATATCCATCCGACTCAAGAATATTCTGCCGGACATCATCCCGGAGAATCAAGGAGGTTTCATCAAAGGGAGAAAGATTCTGGATAATATTGTGCTGGTTCAAGAGGAAGTTCATTCAAGTTGCCACCGAAAAGAGAAAGGAATGGTGATAAAACTCGATCTGGCAAATGCCTTTGACAGGGTGAGACATGACTTCCTGTTCACTGTTATGAAGAAAATGGGCTTCTCAATAACCTTCATAAATTGGGTGAAAGCCTGCATTGCCTCTCCTTGGATTTCACCGCTGGTAAATGGCCGATCTACTGATTTTTTAAATGCATCTAGGGGATTAAGACAAGGTTGTCCGTTGTCCCCTCTCCTCTATGCTATCCAAGCCTCAGTGCTTAGTTTCCAGCTAGACTTTTGTCAACAAGTCCAAACTCTGCCAGGCCTCAGAATGGTGCACAATGTTAAAGACATAAACCATGCCCAATTTGCCGATGATACTCTGCTGCTTGGAGGAGCGAGCATTAACTCGGCCAGATCTTTTAAGAAGGAGTTGGACATTTATAAGGAGGTCTCGGGCAGCAAGATAAACTATTTAAAAAGCACAATCTATGGCTGGAACTGCTCGTTCAAAGATCTGGCTGACATTGCTAGGCTCCTTGAGATGAAAGTTTGTCAGACCTGGGAGTCCTTCAAATATCTTGGGATTCCAATCTTCAAATCCATACCTAAAGTTGCCCACTGGATGCCCCTCTTAGACAATCTTAAGCTCAGAATACAAGCCTGGGGAGCCTCTTGGCTGAACACTGCTGGAAAAATTATTCTAATGAAATCTGTTCTCATAAGTATGCCTCTTTTTCAGCACTCCATTCTGCTTGCTCCCAAAACCTTCCTCAGTAAAATGGATAGTATTCTGAGGACATTCCTTTGGGAAGGGGGGGGAAATCATGAAAGAAGACTTCATTTAGTAAAATGGGACACCATTAAGAGGCCAACCCTGGAAGGAGGTCTTCAAATGAGAGATTTGGCTGCACAAAATCTCGCTCTAGGCTCCAAAATCCTGTGGAATATTGTAGCTGGGAAAGCTAGCTGGAGTAAGAAAGTCTTGTGGAAGAAATATTTTCAAGGCCAGCATTTGAGATGTTTGGATCATCCGCCAAAAACCACCAAAGGTTCCCCAGTTTTCAAGCTTTGTCTCTCTAATCTGGAGCATTTCAGTTCCAATATCTACTGGATCCCAGGTAATGGGAAAAAAATCAGAATCTGGGAAGACCAGATCCTAGGAGATCAGCCATTGAACCATATTGAAGGCCTTGCAAATATTAAATTTTGGCTACAGTCCAACAATCTGGAAACCCTTTGGGACATTTCCACCTGGACGGAGGATTATGGTAGACTGTGGGACAGTTGGAACCTGGGAGAGGTTCCACATCGATTTCAAATTGAATCTTCGTTACTTTTAGACAAACTCCAAGGAAAATCTCCCATTTCAGCAACAGTTAAGGACAAAAGAGGGTGGGGCTCCCATTCTGGCTCTTTCTCGGTTTCTGAAGGTTACAAAAGTTTGATTGTTGTTCCTAATGTCCCTCCTAACCCAATGCAATGGAATTTTATTTGGGCCTTCCCTTCGCTCCCAAAAGTAGACTTCTTCTGCTGGATGTTAGCTCACAACAACATTCTCACTAGAGATAATCTGAGAAAACGTGGAATGGAAGGGCCATCCAGATGCCCTCTGTGTATGTCAGAGGAAGAAACAACTAATCACCTGTTGTTGCTGTGCCCTTTTGCCAAAGATTTTTGGAAGGGGGTCCTGAGGTCAAGGGCTGACAAAGTTGAGCTGCCAAGAAATATTCCAAATCTGCTTCACAAGTGGGCCAAGTTATCTTCGTTCTGCCTCAATAAAAAAAACCTTCTTAAGACTGCTTGGAAGTGGATCCCTAAATACACCTGCTGGAAGTTATGGTTGGAAAGGAACAACAGATTGTTTAGGGGTGAAAACTGCACTACAAACAACGTTATCTCCAAAATTAAAGCACTCTTGGGAGAGACTTTGGATGCTAAACCGGCATTAAGAAATGAAGCGGTTCTGGACAGTGAGGAGGAGCTTTGGCTGAAAGATATTGCTCCAAATTATCAAATCAATCCTATTTCCCCGGCCTCTTCCCATGCTATTTGGGAAATTCGCCTGGAAGAACAGGAGTTTATAAAGTGGCGATCTGCTCTGGATGATCACTGTCTCTTCTTCAACGGGGCTTCTAAAGGCAACCCTGGGGCTGCGGGTGGGGGTGGTGTTCTTCTGAATCCTGATGGATCTACTTTGCTCAGGTATCATTGGGGTCTGGGCTTCGAATCAAATAACAGAGCTGAGGCTCTGGCTCTGTGGCAGGGGCTTTCTCTGGCTCTCAATCGGAACATTCACTCTCTGACGGTCTTCGGTGACTCCAGAATTATCATTCAAGCGTTGAATTCCAATTTGACCCCTTCGCAGATCCACCTAGTCCTCATTCTCAAGAAAATTAGGTTCATTCTGGCCAAGTTTCAGAAAATATCCTTTTATCATATTCTGAGGCATCTGAATTCTCAAGCTGACCTGGAAGCCAATCTTGGCTCAGCCCGTAGCCAAAGATCTCTTTCAGTCAATTCTGAAGAGTCTCTCTGCATCATTCCGTAATCTTCCTAAGATCAACACTTTCAGCAAATCTGTTCATTCTCCTGCACTATTGGATCGCACCTGTTCTAGTAACCATGGGCTTTTGAAACAGGCATCTCCTAGGATTTCCTCACCTCAAATCTCTGATCGACTACTCCTGTCACAGTTTGCCCAACATACGCACTTGGATCCTCTGGTAGGAAAACCAAATAGAAATGAATATTATAAAGAGTTCCTAGATAAAACAGATGACCTGGAACAAAAATATATAAACGAATATATTGAATCCCCAACAATGTTGGAGAGCTGCTGCGGTCTTCCTCAAATTTCAAAATCTCACCTCCAAACAATGGAGCAGGATCATCTATGTTTCTCTTTTTCTTTGCTGGCTGCTTTGGATCAACCTGAAGTTGGTATGTAATGCCATTTTCCATGGACTTAGTGGAAGGATGAGGAGCAGGCAATGGACCTAAACATATGTACATTTTCTAAGCAGCACAATGGACAGGGCAAATCCTATTCCGGCAAATTGGTTGAATCTCAGACAACAATGGGCTGTCCAGACAATTCCTGCAGTATTAAAGCACCTCCAATCATGGATTTAGCAAGCTCGTGGTCTGATCTCAAAGGCGACACCTATTGCTGTAACAAAGGGCGAAACCCCTATCTGTGTAACAGGAATTTCTTGGTCAAACAGCGTTGTAATGTCCCAGTACGCGGCAACTGTTTTGCTGCTTTTTAATCAATTTAACCATTGTAGTAAAAAAAAACAATGTAACTAGGTCCTGAGGAGTAGTAGTATTTTGGAACATAGCGTTCTGTATATAGTTCCTTAGGTCGTTGCCTCCAACATAAATACAATATAAAGACTTGGACAGGTAAGATTCAACTGCAATGCTGCCATTCTTCTTCACTAAAGTTGAAGCAAAGTGTGTGAATTGCCATATTTGATGACTCAATGAAATAATATTCTGCAGGGGTAGGAGATGGATCAAAAACATTACTTGGAAAATTATAAAAGAGAATAGCATATAATAATCATGTTACACAATCAAAATCCGTGAAATACAGAGTCCACAAATGCAATATTGAAAACAAGAAGGCAACTCACCAAATCTTGACCTGTGGAATCCAGCAATCCGCTACCTCCAGAAGTAAAATTAATCCCAGTAGAGAAATTTTCTTGTGGGTCAAAATATGGCGAAGGAAAGGGAAAACGCATGTATGTTTCTTAAAGAAATGACAAAACAGAGGACATGAATCAATTTTTTGAAATAATCTTCAGGATTTCACCATAACATTCTTACTAAACCCTTCCCATAGACTAGGGCATAACTTCTTGAGCTGATAATAAATATTATGTTAACTTCTATGTAAATATGTATAAAAAGAACAGAAGTCTAGTAATTATATACCTATGAAATCAATGTGGGTGTGGCCATTTGTGAAGTGGCCTGTGGGATGGCCGAAGAAGCCCTGTGGTTTGATAGATCGATCTACCAAATCTATCCAAACAGAGGCTGTTTGAACATCGACTTCTCTTCGATTCTGAACATCGACTTCTTTTCGATTCGATTCTAAGAGTTCTGAACAGAGGTTGTTTGCCATGCTCAGAGTTCATGAGAAAAAGGTCGAACAAGCTGAGCGAGAAAAAAAAATTGAATAGGGCAGAATGGAATCATGGAGCAGAATGGGAAAGAAGGCATAAAGGTCAAACAAGCTGAGCGGGAAAAAATTGAAACTATAACATGAAATCATATGACAATTTCCCACTCAAACATTAGTGAATAATTTATTTTATTTAAATTATTTTATATATTTATTGTAAACTGCTGTAATATTTTACAAAATAAACTTATTTTATTTTATTTAAAAACAATTTATTAATATTTTTTGATGTAAAAATCATTACTTATAATATTCATTGTAATTATTATTTATAAGTAATAAAAAATATTAATAAATGTAATATTTTTAGGTAGAATAATTACTTTCATCATACTTGATAGGTTCCTTCAAAATTACTTTCATTATTACCATAATTATTCAACTTCATTAGTTGATTGCCAATATTTTCTTCGTTATATGAATCATCCTTAAATAGACCTTATAGTAATTCTCATAATGTTCGTGTATGGAGATAATTCTATAACGAACGATGCCACAAGGGAGAAAATGACACACGGGCCGCCCGAACATGCACAAGGCACCCAGGCAGTCACAACTTAGGAAAACTGATACAGGCACCCTCGAACAAAACGGCCCGACCCGAACGTGCCTGGTCGAGCGACCTCGCATGGCGCGACACGATGCACCTGACCGAATGATGCCACAAGAGAGAAAACAGAAAATAAGCTGCCCGAAGGTGCACAAGGCACCCGGGCGGTCACAACTTAGCATGAAAACTGATACGGGCGTCCTCAAACTAAATAGCCCGACTCGAACGCGCCCGATCAGGCGACCTCGCACGGCGCAACAAGGCGCGCCCGACCGAACGATGCCACAAGGGAGAAAACAACAAATGGGCTGCCTGAAGGTGCACAAGGCACCTGGGCAGTCACAACTTAGCATGAAAACTGATACGGGCGCCCTCGAACAAAACGGCCCGACCCGAATGCGCCCAGTCGGGCAACCTCACACGGCACGACACGGCGCGCCTGACCGAACGATGCCACAAGGGAGAAAACGACAAACAAACTGCCCAAATGTGCACAAGGCACCCAGGTGGTCGCAACTTAGCAAAACTAATACGGGCGCCCTCGAACGAAACTGCCTAACCCGAACACGCCCAGTCGGGGGACCTCATGACACGGCGCAACACAGCGTGCTCGACTGAACGATGCCACAAGGGATGAAACGGAAAATGGGCCGCTCGAACATGCACACGGCACTCGGGCAGACACATGAACTTAGAAAAACTGATACGGGCGCCCTCGAACGAAACGGCCCGAACCGAACGCACCCTGTTATGTATATTTTATTAATTGTTAGTTAGATATAGTTATATTAGGTTTTATTAAGTGAAAGGGCATGATCAAAGATCATGCCTCTTCACCAAGGGACACCATGAGGCTATATTTAAAGCCTCGGTGATTCCCCATTGTAATCATATCCCATATCTCATCTTTTATCAACAATAATATATATATTTATCAAGTTTACTAGAGTTTTTACACTCCATTGGTATCGGAGCGGTTGCTCTTCGGGATCTGTGTGATCACCCAGAATTAGGGAATTATAAGAATTCCAGATTGCAGACTTTTAACCCCCCCCTCTCGTTGCCTTCGCTCACCAACCTCGATTCCCACACGTAAAAAAACAAATAAATAAAATTTTTTTACAAACCTATAAATCGCACAAACATTCCCATTCCTCTTGGCCTTTCACACTCAATGCTCTCCCTCACTGTGCACACCTGCCCCTCCTCTATGTCACACACCACCGCCGTCTCCCCTACTCCACCCACTGGCCACCTCTTTCACCAATCGTCCACTCATCTACCCTCCCCATTCCGTCGTAGCCAACTTCTCCTCACCGCAGTCTTCTCAACCTTCCCTTATCACTCCACACGCTACCCCCATCGCCTGCACTCACCTTGCGTGCCCTCCCACACTCACTGCACCGCCGCCCTTATCACTCCGCGCAGATACCGACGTCCCTTATCACTCCACACTGTCGACTCCCTCCCATACGTTCCAATATTCACCTCTCCGACTGTACAAACACTCCCTACCGCTCTGCAGCTTTGCCCTTTGAATCTCAACGCTGGTTCCATTCCCATCGAGCTGCACAGCTAATCATTGAGCCACGCAGCCTTCCGTCGTGATACCCGAAGGTTACGCTACCTTCACGTTGTCCCTGTACTCTCCTGTCCGTTGTGGTCGGGCCTATCTGTCGGATCTGAATAGTAATCGTTTGTTGCGTCGACCCTCCGCGTCACCCTCATATCCCCTTCCCCTTCCACTGCAATAATTTGCGTCGACCCTCTGCGTCACCCTCATATCCACTTCCCCTTCCACTGCAATCATCTTCTCCGACCTGTCCGTCTCTTTAGCCTTCCTCGAACACTCTTCACGTCGTTCCATACATTAATCAATTCGAAAAGGAACAGCTATCCAAAAGTCAAAGATTGTGACTTTTGATAATTGAAATAGACTATTATTTAATGATTAAATGAAAAATTGAAAGTTGAAGTCTGAAAGGAATTATATCATCGTATAAAAAAGGAAGAGGCCATTTAAAAAAAAAAAAAGTTAATATTTACTTATAGTAAATTTTGAAGTTAAAAAGACTTGTCAAAAAGAAAGATTCAATTTAAAAAGTAAAAATAAGAAGTTATTTAAAAATAATAATATATATATATATATTATTAATTTAATTAATTAATTAATATTTAATTAGTTAATTATAAAAAAAAAAAAAAGGGGAAAACTGGCAGAAAAATATTCCCCACCTCATACACGTTCAATGTCTTCATCGATGTCGATGGCTGAATTCCAGAAGAAATTAGGAGATATTGAGAAACAAATCAATAATAATTCTGAAGAATTCGGAAAAATATTAGTCGATCTTGAAGGTACAGTTGCAGGGCACTCCAACGACATCAAAAAGATTCATGATACGAAAAATCGAATAGAAAGACAAATGTGGCTAAATCATCACGAGGCCACAGAAAAACATAGCGAAGCAATGAACAAGATGACAGAGCATAGCGAAGCAATGAACAATATGACAGAACTCTTCAATAAGATAAATGATAAGATAGATAAGTTAAGTCAGACACAATCCCCAATATTTCCTAACATGGAACAAAATCAACAAAACAATTCCGCAGATTCAGGAAACTCAGAAGAGCATCAAGAAAAGACCGATTCCCCACATCATCAAGAAGATAATAATGCAGATTTTCAAAATAAGCAGCTCTGGAATGCATTTTCTAATCAATATCCCCTTCTTGTTCCACCAGTAGCATATCAGCGAAGAGCCAAAATCGAGCTACCCAAATTTGATGGTAATGAAAAAAATAGTGTTGCGTGGCTCTTAATAAAGCAGAAGAATATTTTGAGATTTATGACATTACTAGTGATGACGAAAAAATTAAACATGCTTCCATGAAAATGGAAGGAGAAGCATATAATTGGTATATGTGGTGGAAAAAGACGACGCTTGCTATCAATTGGAGGAAATTTAAGGATGCATTCTTCAAAAGGTTTCAAGGCATAAAAGAAGAAAAGTTTTTTTAAACATTTATCAAATTACGCCAAAAAGGAGATGTGGATGAGTACACTCGAGAATGGGAGACCTTGGCAACACGAGTACCCGGATTGTCGGAATCTCGTCTAATCCAGTCTTACATCTCAGGACTTAAAATCCACATACAAGAAGAGCTCGAACTACATGAAATTACGTCCGTAGAAGTAGCAAGGAAAAAAGAAAAATCTTCTAAAAAGAAATTTGAAAGGTTATCGAAACCAGAAAAAGTATATTCGAGACACAGATTTCCTCAATCTGAAAATATAGATGACACAAAATATGTCCCACACCATCTTCGTGAAGAAGAAAAATCTAGTGTGGAAAAACAAAGAATGCGAGAGGGAAAGTGCAAATGTTGCGGTGAAAACTGGGACCCTAAGCACAGATGTGCAAATGGAAAAACGAAAAATCTATATAGTTGTGAAGAAACTAATGACACTAACAATAATGATTCATATATAGAGGGATTAGAAGACAACTTAGAGTTCTCTCCAGAAGTGGATGGCGAAACTATTCCGCAAGTGTCATTATCAGCGATGACAGGTATATCACAACCTCAAACTCTAAGGTTAAGAGGACATATCAAGAACAACAACGTGATGGTTCTCGTCGACACTGGCAGTACCCACAATTTTCTAGATTCATCCATGGCAAAAAGACTTAACATATTTACCTTCCCCATGCCTAATATGAAGGTAATGGTAGCTGATGGTAAGAAGATTGAGCAAGTAGGGAAATTCCATAAAGTAAAACTACAGATAAAAAACTTTCATTTAGAATCTCCATTCTACACCGTTCCATTACGAGGAGTAGATGTGGTCTTAGGAATTCAATGGCTACAAACTTTAGGTACTTATTCTGCCAACCATCAGAAGCATTTTATAGGTTTTAAATGGATTCCAAGCCCCAGAAGATCAAGTCTTATCTTCCTCTCTGATGACGAAGATGATTCAAATAGGAGCGCCAACATCTACAGTAAAATGTCATCAGTTAGAAATGTTATCTTCAAGAGGGAGCCACGAAGAGTCACCAGAAGTCAAGACAGGATCCGACCCTGTCGATATCAGATATTTTCACTATCCAGATCAACAAAATATTGAACTCGAGAATATGCTCCACGATATTTTTAAAATGTGGGAAGCAAGAGCCCACCGCTCAAGAAACCCAGGCGTTCGTCAACATTGTCCATCGTTACGTATGCTTTGAGGACAAAGCATCTTTAAGAGAGGGGCAATGTTATGTATATTTTATTAATTATTAGTTAGATATAGTTATATTAGGTTTATTAAGTGAAAGGGCATGATCAAAGATCATGCCTCTTCACCAAGGGACACCATGAGGCTATATTTAAAGCCTCGGTGATTCCCCATTGTAATCATATCCCATATCTCATCTTTTATCAACAATAATATATATATTTATCAAGTTTACCAAAGTTTTTACACTCCATTGAAAATATTATTGTTGATAAAAGATGAGATATGGGATATGATTATAATGGGGAATCACCGAGGCTTTAAATATAGCCTCATGGTGTCCCTTGGTGAAGAGGCATGATCTTTGATCATGCCCTTTCACTTAATGAAGCCTAATATAACTATATCTAACTAACAATTAATAAAATATACATAACACACCCGGTCGGAAAACCTCACACGGCATGACACAGCGCGCTTGACTAAATGATGCCACAAGGGAGCAAACGACAAACGGGCCGCCCGAACATGCACAAGGCACCCTAGTGGTCACAACCTAGAAAACGGCGCGCCCGGTCGCACGGAGGCATGAGGTAACAAATGACAAACGGGCCGCCGAAATGTGCACAAGGCACCTGAGCGATCACAAGTTAGAAAATTTGACACGGGCGCCCTCGCACGAAACGGCCCGACCTGGGCGCCCTTGGTCGTGCGGCATCACACAGCGCAACACGACGTGCTCGGCTGCACGGAGGGACAAGGTAGAAAACAACAAACGGGCCGCCTAAACATGCACAAGGCACCCGGGCGGTCACAACTTAGAAAAACTGATACGAGCACCCTCGAACAAAACTACCTGACCAGAACGCACCCAGTCGGGGGACCTCATGACACGATGCGACGCGATGCGCCCGACCGAACGATGCCACAAGGGAGAAAATGGAAAACGGGCCGCCCAAACATGCACACGACACTTGGGCGGTCACATGGATTTAGTAGTTAAGTATTTTGGGGGTTAAGGGTTAGGGTAGGGGGTTAAATGGGTTAGGGTTTTAGGGGGTTAAATGCACAAGCAAACGGGCCACCCGAACATGCACAAGTTGGCACCTGGGCAGTCACAAGTTAGCAAATGTGACACGGGTGCCCTCGCACGAAATGGCCAGAACCGAACGTTTAGGAGGTTAAATGGGTTAAATGGGTTATGGGTTAGGCGTTTAGGGGCCTAACTGAACGAATATTCCACAAGGGAGAAAACAAAAAACGGGCTGCCCGAACGTGCACAAGGCACCCGGGCGGTCACAACTTAGCAAAACTGATAAGGGTGCCCTCGAGAAAAACGGCCCGAACCGAACACGCCCGGTCGGGTGACCTCGCACGGCGCAACACTGCGCGCCTGACCGAACGATGCCACAAGGGAGAAAAAGACAAATGGGCCACCCGAACATGCACAAGGCACCCGGGCGGTCACAAACTAGCAAACCTGATACGAGCGCCCTCGAACGAAACGGCCCAACTGGAATGTGCCCGGTCGGGCAACCAGCTCACACTTTGTGACATGACACGCCCGAACGAACGTCAATGCCACAAGGGAGAAAACGGAAAATGGGCTGCCCGAACATGCACAAGGCACCCAAGCACACGGCGTGCCCAACCGAACAATGCCACATGGGAGAAAACGGCAAACGGGATGCCTGAACATGCACAAGCTAGCCCCCGGGCGGTCACAACTTCGAAAAACTGATACGGGTGCCCTCAAACGAAATGGCTTGACCCGAACACGCCCGGACGGGTGACCTCACATGGAGCGACATGGCGCGCCCAACCGAACGATGCCACAAGGGAGAAAACGGCAAACAAGCCGCCCAAATGTGCACAAGGCACCCTGGCGGTCACAACTTAGCAAAACTAATACGGGCGCCCTCAAACGAAATGAACCGACCCGCGCGAACGCGCTCGGTCGGGCGACCTCACATGACGCGACACGACATGCCTGACCGAACGATGCCATAGGGAGCAAATGGACAATGGGCCGCCCGAATGTGCACAAGGCACCCTGGTTGTCACAACTTAGCAAAACTGATATGGGCGCCCTCGAATGAAATGGCCCGACCCGAACGCGCCCGATCAGGCGATCACCTCACATGGCACGACATGGCGTGCCTGACCGAACAAATATGACACAAGGGAGCAAACAGAAAATGGACCGCCCGAATGTGCACAAGGCACCCGGGCGGTCACAACTTAGCAAAATTGATACGGGCGCCCTCAAACCAAACGACTCGAACCGAACGCGCCCGGTTGGGTGACCTCACACGGCGTGACATGAAACGCTCGACCAAACGATCCCACAAGGGAGAAAATGGCAAACGAGCCGCCCAAACGTGCACAAGGCACCCGGGTGGTCACAACTTAGCAAAATTGATACGGGTGCCCTCGAACAAAATGGCCCGAACCGAACGCACCCGGTCGGGCGACCTTGCATGGTGCAACACGGCATGCCCAAACGAACGATGCAACAAGGGAGAAAATGGAAAATGGGCCACCCGAACGTGCACAAGGGAGAAAACAGCAAACTGGGTGCCCGAATGTGCACAAGGCACCTGGGCGGTCACAACTTAGCAAACCTGATACAGGTGCCCTCGAATGAAACGGCCCAACCGGAACGTGCCTAGTCAGGCGACCTCACACGATGCGACACTGCGCACTTGACTGAACGATGCCACAAGGGAGAAAACGGAAAACGGGCCACACGAATGTGCACAAGGCACTCAGGTGGTCACAACTTAGCAAAACTGATACGGGCGCCCTCGAACAAAACGACCTGACTCGAATGCGCCCAGTCGGGCGACCTCACACGGCGCAACACGATGCGCCTAACCGAATGAATATGACACAAGGGAGCAAACAGAAAATGGGCCACCCGAATGTGCACAAGGCACTCGGGCGGTCACAACTTAGCAAAATTGATACGAGCGCCCTCGAACAAAACGGCCCGACCCGAATGCGCCCGGTCGGGGGACCTCACATGGCGCGACACGGCGTGCCCGACCAAAAAATGCCACAAGGGAGAAAATGGAAAACAAGCCGCTTGAACGTGCACAAGGCACCCGAGCGGTCACAACTTAGCAAAACTGATATGGTGCCCTCGAACAAAATGGCCCAAACCGAACACGCCCGGTCGAGCGACCTCGCACGGCGCGACACGGCGTGCCCGACCGAACGATGCCACAAGGGAGAAAACAAAAAATGGGCCGCCCGAATGTGCACAAGGGCGCAAATGACAAACAGGTCGCCCAAACGTGCACAAGGCACGTTGGCAGTCACAACTTAGCAAACCTGATACAGGCGCCCTCGAACGAAATGCACCCGGTCGGGCGACCTCACATGGCGCGACACCACGTGCTCGACCAAATGATGCCACAAAGGATAAAATGGAAAATGGGCCGCCCAAACGTGCACAAGGCACCTTGGCAGTCACAACTTAGCAAAACTGATACGGGCACCCTCAAATGAAACGGGCCGACCCGAACGCGCCCGGTCGGGCGATCAACTCACATGGCACGACACGGCGCACCCGATCGAACGAATATGACACAAGGGAGAAAACAGAAAATGTGTCACCCGAACGTGCACAAGGCACTTGGGCGGTCACAACTTAGCAAAACTGATACGAGCACCCTCGAACAAAACAACTCGTACCGAACGTGCCCAGTCGGGCGACCTCGCACGACGCGACACGGTGCGCCCGATCGAACGATGCCACAAGGGAGAAAATGGAAAACGGGTCGCCCGAACGTGCACAAGGCACCCGTGCAGTCACAACTTAGAAAAACTGATACGGGCGCCCTCGAACAAAAAAGCCCGAACCAAACGCGCCCGGTTGAGCGACCTTGCACGGTGCAACACAGCGTGCCCGACCAAATGATGCCACAAGGAAGCAAACGACAAACAGGCCTCCTGAACGTGCACAAGGGAGAAAACGGAAAACGGGCCACCTAAACGTGCACAAGGCACCCAAGCGGTCACAACTTAGCAAACCTAATATGGGTGCCCTCGAACGAAACGGCCCGACCAGAACGCGCCCGGTCGAGCGACCTCACACAACGTGACATGACGTGCCCAAACGAACGTCGATGCCACAAGGGAGAAAACTTGAAAATGGGCTGCCCGAACATGCACAAGGCACCCAGGTGATCACAACTTAGCAAAACTGATACCTCCACCTTCAAATGAAACGGCCCGACCCGAACGCACCCTGTCGCGCGACCTCACACGGCGCGACACGACGCACTTGACAAAATGAATATCCCATAAGGGAGCAAATAGAAAACAGGCTGCCCGAATGTGCACAAGGCACCCGGGCGGTCACAACTCAGCAAAACTGATACGAGCACCCTCGAGCAAAACGACTCGAACCAAATGCGCCCGGTCGGGCGACCTCGCACGGTGCGACACAGCGTGCCCGACCAAACGATGCCACAAGGGAGAAAATGACAAACAGGCCGCCCGAACGTGCACAAGGCACCCGGGTGGTCACAACTTAGCAAAACTGATATGGGCGCCCTCGAACGAAACGGCCCGACCTCCTTGATTAATCTTAGGGGTTTTGGTATGTTACAATAATTATATGACAACCTTTTATACTTTCATTAAGAAGCTCTATATTCAGATGTTGTTTCAAAAGGAAAATTGAGCAATCAACCCTTGTTATGACAAAGAGTTTAATATTACCCGAATAATTATTAATATGCCTCAAATTAGTACTTAAAATTGGAAAATATAGATAGGTACAAAGTCTTGATTAAAAGGAAATAAATTGTACTATATAAATAGAAATTAAGAAAAGCTTTGCACGTATCTAAGCTAGGCCCTAAAACAAATTGAAGGAAAACTATAATTTGTAAATCTTAAGAATCCAATACAATTCTCTTAAGGTGGGATAGTTTTTTTATTAAATCATATTAAATCCCTTGATGTTGTTGACAACATTCAAACTCTGCCCCAAGGCGTCGCTATTGCGACGGTTTCCTTCAAACGTCGCAATTGCGACACTTAGACTAAGTGTCGCAATTGTGACGTTTTGAGGAAGTCGTCGCAATAGCGACACTTTGGGGCATAGCGTCGCAAATGCGACGGCTTCCTCCAAACGTCGCAATTGCAACACTTTGTCTAAGTGTCAGTATTGTGACACTTTTCTCTAAATGTTGGTATAGCGACAATTTTGAGCGGGATTTGAAAAAGTTGAAAAAATTTGGGGAAATTTCCGACATTTGGTCAAAAGTGTCAGAACCAAGTGTCGGAATTTCCGCCAAATGTACTAATGATATGTGGGTTTTGGGGGTTTGAATGGGTTTTTAAATGGAATTCAAAGCGCTAAAATATGGGTTTTTAAATATATTTTAGGCTATATAGTAAATGAAGTTTTGGTTTTATTAATAACTTGGATAATTTAGCAAATGAGATGAAATGTTTGGATATTGGGGAAAAAGGTGAAAATAGTAAGAAAAAAACAAAGAAAGGTCAATGATAATGACGAAGATGAGGTGAAAACATAGAAAAATAAGGTGGGGTGGGTGGGATGAAAATACCAGTGCTAACATCTTCTCCAACTGGGGAAGATAGCTCCGAAGGAGGTGTCTAGAACCACAGATCTCTGAATTTGTAGATTAGTGCCTTATCCTTTGGGCAATGGAGTCCAATCTGTAAACTAAAACTAAAAGTGAAACTAAAAACACAGTGAAAACTTCAACACACCCTAACAAATCATCAAAGCCTTAGGGCCTTTACCTCGGGCTTCAAACCTTGATGAATTTTGTCAACACTTGCTGAAAATAAAATAAAATCAAACTAAAATGATAGCAACCTACTCTAATTTTCTGCACAATTAATGATTAGGTGAAATGATCCTTCCAGTGTAGCCAATCCAGGAGATGGCTACTTACTGAAGTTCTGCTCTCACTTTCCTTGAGAAAGAACAAGGATGTACATGTAGGAAAATCACAATAAAAATTGAAACCAAGGCTTATACTGACAAACAAAACAACATTCACTTTCCCCAATGCTTGCAAAATATTGTTGAAGGGATCTTGAAAATCCTGAAGCATTACCTTGTCTTGAGATCTAGCAGCAAAGATACAATTACTCCCTTCATTCTGATATGAAAGAACACTTGGTTGTTGATCGATAGGAAGGAATAGTGAAGTATAACCTTCTGTTATATGAGTGTTAGCTGAAAATTCCTTAAGCATGAGAAATTCTAACTCAATCTCTGGAATTTTGTCTCTCTTAGGCTCATACTCCTCAAATTCATACTCTAAATCAGTTTTGAACATAAAAAAATTCTTCAAGATTGTTAAACATGAAAACCCTATCCTGTTTATGAAAGACAACGGTCTCTGTTAACTAATCTCTTTGCAGGAAATCATCATCACAAATCGGTTTACTCACAACAACTTATGGTATGCCTTCATCAGTCTCATGACTATCATCATTCAAACTCAGAATTTCATTTTCAATAATGGAAGATGCTTCAATCACGCATTCTTGACTATGTGAACACTATAAGAGATGCAAATATACATTCTCTTGGGTTGTAATATGATTGTTCAGGAGCTTATATATCTCATCTCAGACAAAGGAGAAAACTGAGTTTTAAAGCAATTTACATTGATTTGGTGATTTTCATTTTCAGGATCGGGAATTGGCACTTCTCTTTCTTTGTCCCAGTTTGTATCATCTAAGGAGGGAGATATTGATTCTTGTTGGTGATGAAAAGGGTTATCATGAAAAGGCTCAAGGATCTCTTCAACTAAGAAGGAAACCGTTATTTCTTGTTGGGAGGAAAAATCATTCAGTGATTCTATGAGCTCATCATCTAGACACTCTTCATTCCCATACAAATTTTCAAGAAACTTAATGAAATTATCAGAGGTCTCACAAAAACTATCAATCATTAACGTGGAAGAATTGGAGCTTTGATAATTTTGAAAGAAAACTGAATGAAAGTACTTTAGAGAATATAAACTAGAATATGGTAGACTCTCATACCATGATCTCACTTTTTCCTCCAAGGTAGCCATAAACATCTTCATCAAACAATCTTAAAGAAACTCAATCTTTATTTTATGAATATGCAAATGAAATTTGACCAAATTCAAACTAGCATCTTCACTATCCTAACCCTAAAACTTTGATAGACCTGATTTCCAATCTATACGAGGAATATGGTTCGGAAAACAAGAAATATGAGCTCGATTCATAGGAGCATACCTTTGAGAAATCAAATCCATTTTGACAAAAATGAGTTCACTAAGAATATATTTATACTATTGGTTCTTGAAGAGTGGAGTCGCCATGAAATGTTGATTTTCTGGATCTTTCTGTCAGTTGAGTCGCCAAGTGAATGATGCACAACCTTCTCCTGCCTGATTGTTGTTCACCATCAACAATCAGATCTGATCTTTGTCGTACACCCAGGGAAAATTTTGTTTCTTCATTCCTCGGAAATGGTGCCAGTATGTTATCACTCTACAAGATTCCCAAGGCAGAGGAAGGAATCCCAACAGAGGTAACCACAAACCAAGCTTTTGACTTGATATCTAGTCCTATCAAGCCAGAGAGGGATCTCTCCAAAAGGGTCACAACTAGGAGGGATGGAGAAATTAGTGTTTTAGGCTAGGTATGATGTGATAGGGTTTTTTTTATTTGGTTTGGTTGGGGAAATTAGTGGATCAAGGAATCAGGTCAAGGAAATCTAGGTTAGGGAAATATATTTAGGGTTGCAGGGATGAATGGGGCAAGGTAGGTATGATGTCAATCACTTGAAGATAATATTTAGGTTTAGAAAACGTAAGTAGGCTAAAAGAATCATAAGAGAAGTATTTCTCTCAGACAAAAGATAATGAACAAAATGTGATCAATTACCCAAAACAGAGCATGTGCAAGCATGTATTTTGAATTTCAAACTTGTAAAAGATCATAACATAGACATGAAAGTGACATGGCCAATAAATTCAAACATATGTGACTTAAGAAGAAACTATTAAAGACATTTAATACAACAGGTATCCCATAAATGTAGCTACAACTCCTCTTTATTAGCTTGGCCAAAACTGAGTACAAGTTCCCTTGATCAACTAACAAAATCAAACTGATTCCAATAGCCAACCACTATTACATTGAATTTTTGCAATTTATAGACCAATTTACAAAATCTGAGGCAAATCTCATATCCAAAATTATTTCAAACAACAAAGCTTTTTTCCTAACCTCTAGGAACATAAAACTGTTTATTTGTTTAAAATAAATTGAACTTCTTGCCCAAGTCTTCGAATTCATGATTTGGAAGAATTTGGAGAAACCTCCCTTGCAGATCTGCACCTTGAGAATAGTGATAAATGTTAATAATATGTTTTATTATGCTGACTGTTGAGCTTAATCGACCCTTTTTTCCTGTGTTGTGTTGTTGCTAATGTGCTGATGTAGTGGGTCAGTTTAGGACAGGGACCACAATTTGTTTATATGCTGGTAGATGAGCTAAGAGTTGTGCTTGCAGATCTATTGCATGAATGAAGTGTTGAACTCTTTTTTCTGCCTGACTCGAACTTTCTGTCTTTTTGTTACCTAAAATCATTTTGCTGTGATAAAACCCTTTTATAAACAAAACAGCGTGAAAAACCAAAATACCGGGCTTGAAACCTTTTAAATTTCAATTCTCAAGTCGCATCGCACCCGCGCACTTTGCAATCTTTACAATTTAAGTTATAAATAATACAATCAGTGATGTGATGTGAAGGGGAGGTGATGTGGAGGTTAGGTGACATGGAGGGTCGGTGGGACCGGATTGCAAGCGCACATCGCAACTTTTAGCTTTTAGTTATAATTTGTGGGGTTAACATATAAACTTTGTGAAATGCAGGAAGAGGGACTCACTGCAATTGGCGGAGTGTTATGAATTGACGAAAGGTTTAAGTGGTAAGTGTATGAAGTTTATAAGGTTTTTACAATTTATTAATGTATTGCAAAGGCTGTAAAGTGAGGGCGGAGTTACTGAGGTGGGACCAACCTTCCGCGTCGCAAGTTAAAGTAAATATGTTGCGGGTGCTTTTAAAATTAAGTTAAAACATATGCGAAGCGATATCACAAATCGACGATCACATTTTTGAAAGTTTAGTTCCAATGCGAAACACGTAAAATCTACGAAATGCGATGAGGACCCCACCTTAATTGTGATTGGGGTTTTTGGAGTGGTAACGAATTAATATGGTAGTGTTTCTTGTGATGGCGATATGCAATAAAGGTACAAGGGGTCCTACCAATGGTTTAAGTGGCCTTTTGTTATATATATGATATGTAATATATATAAAGGTAAGTTTTATATAACATGAATGTTCGATGGGTGGCGAAGCTTATATCATTTAAAAAATTTCGGACTTTTATATAAGTGGGTTTAAGTCCCAAAAGGTTATATATGTGGGTTTTGGGGGTTTGAATGGGATTTTAAATGGAATTCAAAGCGCTAAGCTATGGGTTTTTAAATATAGTTTAGGCTATATAGTAAATGGATTTTTGGTTTTAGTAATAACTTGGATAATTTAGAAAATGAGATGAAATGTTTGGATATTGGGGAAAACGGTGAAAATAGTAAAAAAAAAAAAACAAAGTGAGGTCAATGATAATGACAAAGATGAGGTGAAAACATAGCAAAATAAGGTGGGGTGGGTGGGATGCAAATACCAGTGCTAACAAGGTGCTTACTGGACATGGCAACTGATCGAGTGTGTGTACATAAAGAACAAAGGCAGAAGTAAGAACCTCTAATGTTCCCAAATTTTAGCTTCAAAGCTAAATGGAACATTAGAATCAGCAATACCTTTAGCCGGTGAATAAATGGGTATAAAAGCCCATAAGTCTCCTAAGGAGGAATAAAAACACTCCAAGTATTAAAGGGGACACTCTTTGCAGCTTAATAAAACACCTCCATGTGTGAATAGGGATATTATCAAGTTGATTCAGTCCACTTTGACTAAGTCAATAACGCAGTTGTGGAGGAGGAGGAATCAAAGAAGGAATAACGCAGTTTTGGAGGGAGGGGAATCTTTTGATAGAGATGACCTAATTGGGGGAAAGGGCAAGAAAAATCATAAATTATTTAAGGAAGAGGATGGAAACATTGTTCTTCATGTTTTAGATTGTTATTTTGTCTACTAAGACTTTTTTCTTCCTTTGCTGCTTAGCAGGGTTGCAGTGTTGTTTAGCACTTGGTGTTCCCAAGCGGGAATGCCACCTCTCTCCTTGAGGAGCCTCATTGGGAGAGTTTGCATTCATAATTCCACATCAGGTTTTCAAGCCAAGCTACAGCCTACTTCATCAGCGCAGTTTTGTCGGAGATTGTGCAATGTTGCTGGGTGCAGCAGTGGAAGGGATTGGAATCCCGGATTCTGAGCTAGTTTCTCATTGGAGGAAGGTTTCCTTCACTTGAGGGACCTGTTTGGAGAGCTCTAGTGCCTATTTCATATCTGTGGTAGCAGAACACACATTCCCCCTACATTCCCAGCATTGTTCCAGCTAGGGAATGCATTATTTTGGAGGCAACATTTAGTAGATGGTCTAGTGGTTCTGTTGTAGTGTTTCCTTGTGATTGAGAGGTTCATTATTTCATGCGAGGAAGCCCTTGAGGAATCTACATCAGATCAGACATCTTTCCAGTCTTGTACACTCTTATGCTTCAGTGTTGCAGTGGTGATTCAATAAATTTCTGAATATCACACTTGTATGCAGAGTGTTTGACAAGAAACCCTTCCCGGGTTTCCTTGTAATTATAATAAGGAGACTAGATCTTAGTTTATGAGCTTGATTGTCTAATATATGAGTAGATATAATTATTTCCTTAATTTCTGAGTTAAAAACCTCATAAGACTGCGCAGTCCCTTTTGTGCATTATTTCTGTGTAGCAATGTCTGGGGTTTTCGGTCATTTTCAGCTACACTAGTGTGGGAGGTCTATTTAACCCACCTAGTTTGATTTGTTTCATCTCTATTCTTGGATTGAGGTTTTATATTGACTAATATAAAGGATCTAAGATTCCATTTCACTATTTTATTGCATATGTTGCTGGGAATGTTTTTTTAGTGCATGCTTGCTGAGCTGTCCCAATTTTGGGATATTACAGTGGTATCAGAGCTTCAATCTTGGCTCAACCTGTGGATCTCATGCCATTATAATTTCAGGAGAGATGGACAGAAAATAGAAGGCTTCAGTATGTGAAGGAAGAAAGGAATACAAGCTTACAAATCTTCTTCCAAAATCTATGCATAGCTTTCAAGGAGAGCTGAAGAAAATGAGATTGGAGATGGGATCTCCAAAGGAGTTTGGATCTAGAGCTGACTCTAGATTTTCACATGGTGAGTGTGAGCATGCAGCTACACACCATGATGCACAGCACAGTCAAGTGCCCATTTCTATCTTGAGATGGATGAAAGGAGGGAGAATGCCTAAGAGGATGACTCTTAGTGATTTTTTTCTGGAGTATGAATCTCAAACTGAGAGGTTTAGAGATCATACTGATTTCCAAGAGTTTTGCAAGATCTAGGTGGAGAAGAGCAAGTAGCAGGATGCAGGGAGATTTCTTCTGTCTACTTTTTCCGGATCACCTACATGTTCAGTTGGAGCTTGGGTGAAGAAGCTAGACTCCTATTTGCAGCTGCACCATATGTCTGAAGATGAAGCCATTAGAGTTGCAGCGCTGCATTTCAGAGGTAAGGCTCATGCATAGTGGATTTTTGAATCTTGTTCTTTAAATAATGCAAACACTTCCTCTTATGCAAGATTCATAGAGACATTGGTGGGGAGGTTTGGTGAAAAACTTCCTGAGACACATGAGCAAGGAAAAATTGAGAGAAAAAAACCCTTGCATGTTATAGAGGAAACACCACTTCAGAAAACCATGGGAGAAGATGACATCTTGCATTACACATTTCCGGAAGCAAGACCTCCAGTACATATTCATAAACAAGAGGGCATGGGGATCTCTTTTCCATAGGAGGATCCAACTATTGAGATGTTGCCCATACACATTGATGGAGATGAGGGCAACATCGTTGTCACATCTAGAGCATATCTAGTACCTCATGCAGAGGGAGGAGGAGAAAATGCTCCAATAGGAGGGATTCTTGTACCTTTAGAAGAAGTTCCCTAGGATCTCATACATAGAGGTCCCAGCACAATCAGTGAGCAGCATGATTGTGCAGCATTGCAGTTAGAAGGAGGAGGTAGGGAGGAAGAGCAACATCATGTGATGAGAGGCACACACCCTTCTCTATTTCAGAGAGCTAGTGCAAAGAGGAGGCAGACTGTATTGCGTTGTGATTGCAACGGCAAGGTTTCCCAACCATATGTACAGTCCACTCTTGACATTGATATCTCACTACATGGAGGAATTCCACTTGGGAGGCCACCAGATCTATCATTGATGCAAGACAGCTTGTCTTTGGATTCACCACTCTTGGATTTTGGAGAGGTGAAGAGTTTGGAGGAGAAATTTGGCATGGGGGATGTCAAATTAGTAGGCAATAGCATGAAGAGAGCTTCACATGCCAGATCACTAGCGTTGTCTCTTAGGATGATTGATCCTTACTGGAGATCTCAGCTCTTAGTAGAGTACTCCAAGGATCTTGGTGCATGCATGATTCTTGATGACCCGGATAGAGATGATGAGTGTATGGTGGATGATATGGTCATCTATTCACATGGAAGAGTCTTCTTGACTAGAGCTTCTAGTCTCAAGGAGAAGTTGCTAATTGCAGCACATGAGGACTTCATTTCCATGCATTATGATGCATACATTTCTTTGGCTGAGGAATTCATTTGGGAGGGCATTCAGCATGACATATTTCAGCATATGGAGAGATGCATAGCCTGGATAGTGATAGATAGGAGGTCACAACCACTTCCCTACCCATTGAAGCTGAGGGAGAGATTCCAGTTGAGCCATTTCATCCCAAGATCTCAAGCACATGATGGAGGAGGTATAATCTCACATTTGGTATTGTACTTCTTTTCCTTGTTTGAGAAGCATGATGTATCAAGAACGATTAATATCTCTTCTTGTCTATTGTATGATGATGTACTTGCAGCTACTTGTAGCACTGATTTTGGCTATCTTTTTGGTAGTCTGTGGGGGAAGCCACATGATTCTTGGTGTGCACCATTGACGCCATATTGTAACTTCATGTTTTCATTTTATGAGATGACTGTGGCAGCAAACAAGTGGTTGGTAAAGCACTTGTTATTTCATATTTTGATGCAGGCAAAGGATGCACTGTGCTGGTTCCATGAGTGGAACTATGATTCACTCTCCGGTTGTCACTTGGAAACTTGTTCTCATTGTACTTTTCTTCCAAATATTAATGATATGTTTACATTTAGGGGAATTTTTGGTTGGAGAGTGGGCTTGAGATTGAGGATTCCCATTGGGAGCATGATTCTCCCCACTTTACATGTTGTACATTTTAGGAGGAACCATGGGCAAACCATGATTGCCACATCATAGTTTTTCCCTTCTTGTGGGTGGAACCACTTGAAGAACTTGAGGAGGCACTTCATGGATGAATTGTTTGATGGGGGAAATTGGGCCAATATTGGAGGCCATGTCATTTAAGCCCAAATACAGAGGTAGCCCCATTTGGATGGCAGACATCCAAATGGTTTCAAATTTTGTTGTGAGGAAACCTTGCCAAGGGATGTACTGCCTGAGATGGGGGTGCCAGTGGAACTTGGAAGGTGAGTGACTACACGAAAGGGGTGACCAAATTACTTGAGGGACTGTGTAGCAGAGAAGGTAAGGCTGAGGATATATGTGTTTTGGCCATTAGCATTTATAGATTGAATCAATGTGCACATTAGGAGTGTGCCCTAAAACAATGATCCAGCTATTGTTCACTGAGGGTGCAATAGTGCATGATTGTAGTGCTGGATATTGGATGCAGACTTGGAATTTTAAAGAGGATTTATGACTTCATGGGAAGGAAGTGAATCCTAGTATTACTTTGAGGGTGTAGGTGTGGGCCTCTGGATCCCCTTGTTGCCGATACATGCAGCGTATCCTTCTATTTCATGATTGAGAAAATGTGCATATTTGTATATGTGTATATTATTTTAAATACCGTAATGAACTATTTTATAAAGCTCTAGTACACGATATGATTGTCATGATAATTTTTTCTTTTGAGCAGGTTATTCATTGTAAATACTGCAACGATCTATATTATAAAGCTCCATAGCCAGTATGTTTTATTTTTAGTGGGTTGTTGGTTTGTAGGTGTCATTGAACACCGAGAATGGTGTACCCCCAATGGGGAAGGTTCTGTAATAGCCCTGGTGAAATTTTCATGTAATAAAGTTAAAAATAATAACCACGGTTGATGGGACACTTGTTCCAAGCTGAATGTTGGGAAAAAAAATCCTAGTGGGTGTTCTTTTGGTTTATTATGACTAAGGAAATTGGCAAAGTCTATGGCTAAGGAATGAGGAAAAAAAAATTTGGCACATTTATTTATAAAAATAATGGAAATTAGGAGAAAAGGGAGATGAAAGGTCACAGGTTGCATGTGAGGAGGAAATTGAAGGAAAATAATGGAAAATGAAGAAAATAGAGGCCTCTTCTGTAAAAATTCTTATGAGGATCAGTTGGTACATTTTTTCAGTTCATTTTTGGGGCTCTCTCATTATTCTCTCTCACACTTGGACACTTAGAGTTTTCTCGGATCACTTTGGTATTGGAGAAATAAAGGGAAAAGAAAGCAAGGAAGAGTGTGATCAAGCAACTACAACAGGATTCCTTGCAAGTATTTATTTGCATGCGATTTTCATACTAGATATAGAATGCATAGTATTGCATGCAGTTTCTTGTTTTCTTGGCATGGGTTGTGCCAGGTGTGATAGTGTATTCCGCCTAGCCTTGCCATTTCCGTATAGCTATGATGAGATGGGTTCATCATACTTTGTTTGAGTTGGATGGTCAGATTGGATTCGAAGTTGCGTTGGGTGGATCTTCGAAATGACAAAAACAAGGCCTAGTGGTTCGTGAACCGTACTGTGGATCATGGTAAAGCCGCTGGCCTAATAACCCCTGAGCCAGACTCTGGGTCGTGGTAAAGAAAAACTATGTGCCTCAATGGGCCTAGGAATCCTTGTCAGTGAATGTAAGGATATACGATAAAGCCAATAGGTAAATTTCTCTCTATTGGGCCTAGTAGTCCCTCGATGAGATGTACCGTAAAGCCTGGGGATTATGTCTCAGTTTAGGGCCTAGTGATCCACAATTCAAACTGTGGATTATGGTAAACCCTGAGAGACTAGGAGACACTCAAATTCTTCATGGTGTAGGTGAAGAACCTCTGTAGCATCAATGTTTGTTTGGTTCCTTTTCAATTGGTTATGAGTCCTACATTCATGCTTGGAATATGGCACAGGGGTGATTGGCTGAAGATTATTTGGCTCAACCAATCTATGGTCAGGTGGAACATGGAAGTTCCATCTTCGGTTGGTTTTTTCATTCAGTAATGAAGAGATCATCCATTTGGTATTTGCTATGAAAATGTACTAGTTATTATGTGGATTTCATTTATGTTATATGCACTGTATTTCTGTTGTTATTATGATGGTTATAAGCATGTGTTTTATCGGTGACGATGTATGGCTCAATATATGATTTTACTTGTAAATGAATGCACTATGTATCGATGGTCAAATAGATTGTATTGTAGCTAATGATGTAAGGGAGCAATTCTTCTTAGTGATCCTGAGATAAGTATGAGGCCCCTATGTTTAAATCTATTGTTTACACCTGTAGATGCAATGTTTGTGACGTGTTTGACAAAACACATTTTATGGCTAGGAGTGGTCTAGATGAGTTCTTGATGATGTAATTTCTTCCATACATTTGCTTTATTGTTCTTTATACTCTCCTACAATTTCATGAAGTTCTGGGCAGTGACCTGGGCTCTAGGGCTAGAAAGGTGGAAAAAATCCTAGAGTTGGAGCCACAAAACTAACCAAACCGAACCCTGGGCACTACCTTGCCTTGTCATGCTCGTGGCTATAGGCTCTTAGTCACTACCTTGCCTTGGAATTCCCGCATCTAAGGATCAAATTAGTCAAAAATTTAGTCTCGCTTAGGGTTCAGGGGCTTGGAAGGTTGGGTTACCTCCCAAGGATGTTTTTGATGCTGTCATTAGAGAAATTTTGACGTCTAAAATGGGTCTCCTAAGAAAAATGTACAAACAAAATAAAATTTATAAGAACCAATAGGGTTCAAGAAGATGATGTAAACCATGGGGGATGATTCACCATTTTTGGGGTAAAAAAGTAAAAATATTAAAAAATAATAAAATAATAAAACTACTTTTTCAACTTATATCCCTGAGGTTTTACTCTAATTTCGAGTGGGATTACTCATTGGATACAAAATTTAATTTCTCGTACAATGAGTACCCATGTTTCATACTTTCGATGGACCCTACTACACGAAAAATGAGAAATACATGAAAAAATGTGATTTCTATCACATTTTTCATGTATTTCTCATTTTTCGTATAGCAGGGTCCATAGAAAGCATGGAACATGGGTACTCCATGGATGCAAATTCTACATGCATTGAGTGTTCCTGCTCGAAATTTGACTAAACCCATAGGGATATAAGTTGAAAAAGTAGTTTAAAAAAAAAAATCCCTCTAAAATTTGATGATGTAATCTAATCTTATTTTATTATTTTCACTATTATTTTATAATTTCCATAGGAGGCCCATTTTATACCTCAAATTTCCCCTAATGGTAAGGTGTTTTTGTCTTGTTTCCATAGGTTCCGCATCCTTAAGGTCATCTAGGAGTTTGAATCTCATATTAGTAGTCTCTCGTCACATGTTTACCCCAGTTGGTCAGTTACTTGGGTAGATGTGGTACGAGGGTGTTACATATTGTATACTACCAATCTAACTAGCCAAACAATATAATTTGATCTCATTAAAAAGAATGAGCACACTCCATCAATTGCAGGATCAAGCCTAATACTACAGGGTTCATCTTTGAGTTTTCTTGGACACTTTTCCTCTATGTGTTTAATTGCTATGGTGTCATCTTGAATTCACATGAATCCATATTTACTCTCATTCTTTGCATGCAGTCAATCAATTGTGCAAGTGACTTGCAATGAAACATTCGTTGAAGTCTACGTATAATTGGCATGTGACATAAAACCTTCTTTTGAACTGTATGGTCATGTACATTTGTACGTTGTTCCTTCTCTTTTCATATAGGGCATTCTACCTTGTGTTAATATTCATTTTTTTTATAAAATTAAATCATTTTTACACGAATTAATTTTCTAATATTCAATCCCCAACTCAACCAACAACTTATACGCTTCTCTGCAAGTTGATGGAAACACATTCTCTCCAGGGAGTATTTTAGTTTTATTGCCTTGTAAAATTGCCCGAGACTAAATCAATTGAATTTTTTACTTATGATGAACATGTTTGATATGTCAACCTATATTAGCATTGTTTATATACAATATATGGTTTTAAAATACCCTTAAAGAAATGTAAATGAAGCTAATAATGTTTACGAAATATGTACACTAATTGAAAATGAAATGTTAATTCGATTTAGTATTTGCGTCCTAATTTATTTTATATTTGAGTTTGAAATCATTTTGATAATGATTTTAGTTTCATATATTTCAGATGTGCATATATATAATGGAGTTTAAAACTGTAATGATATAGATAGGACTTCCCTTTGTGTAGTTAATCTTCATTTTTTAATCAAATCAATTTAAAGTGTGAAGAGTGATTTTCATTTATGAAAGAGTGATTTCCATTTATGCAAGAGATATTTCCATTTATGAAAGTGATTGATTTCCATTCGAGCAAGTGTGATATTTTATAAGCGAGAGTAATTTCCTTTTGAGCAAGAGTGATTTCCATTTTTGCAAGTGTGTGATTTTATAAGCAAGAATGACTTTATTTCAAGAAAAGTGTGAGTGTGATCTTAGGAGGAAAGTGGGAAGTTTATTTCAAAGAAGAGTGTGATCATTATTCTTAGAATTAATTTCATCTCATAAGATTGATTAATTTACTTACATAGATTTAAAGAAAACATGTGCATTTTGATAACTCAATTTAATTGTGTGAGTGACAAAGATTCCTAACACATACAATGCATATAAATTTCATTAGTTTACTAGCCCTGGTTGATAATTCATGTAATTAATTTAACACCAATTAAATTACCAAACACTTCTATATAGTAAAAAAGGGCTATGATTATTTAGTTCAACAACTCCCACATCCTCGAACATCTAGCATATAGAGCAAAATCTGGAATAAGGATGGTATTCCTATAGTTAATCTATTTCATTGGGAGCTCGTACATGAGAAATTTTTGATAGTTGAGAATTAGAGAAAGAGGAAATTCCAAGGTCCCATGCGTTTTTTTCTTTGTGGGCCAATTCAAGAAGACATAAAGCATGTTTTTCGACATTGTTCCTTCTCCATTAAGGTATGGAAATTCACTTTGGTTCCAACTAGTGATATATAGTGTATCCCTGTGGGATGGATAAAAATGTTTGAAAAATGTAAATCCCAATATCCTTTTAAGAAAAAGTCTAATTCTGTAATTTTAAGATGTTAGATTTCTCTTCCTAAATACTTGTGTTGGTTCATTTGGCTAACCTGCAACCAAGCTATATTCAAGGATGTAAATTTGGATATTGTATCAGCAACAACTAAGGTCATTCAATTGCTTTTGGAAGCCATTTCATATAGGGGCTATGATCCAATATAATTTGATAAATTTTCTTCATAGGAAAAAGAATGGGTTTGCTTGGGAACTACACACAATTATGTTGGCAGCTTTAAGATACCCACCCCTAAGCCTTGACTTATCATAAAATTTGATAAGGAATAATTTTAGGAATGGAGGCTCAATAAGGGATGTCATTATCTCTTCTTTGATGGAGCCTCGAAGGGAATTATGGGAGAGGCAGGAGTAGGAGGGGTCATCTTTCGCCCCAGTGAAGAAAAATAGATGCAATTTATTTTGGGTCTAGGAAGAGCAACCAATAATCAAGAATAAATTTTAGCTCTATGGAAAAGGCTTGGAGGAAAAAATTGCAAGGAAGATTCATCGCTTGATACGTTATGGGGATTCCATGATTGTCATACAAAAAAATCACAAAGTTAAAGAGATGTCAGAAGATGATCTTCCTTCGATGATCCTTAGAATTAGTTTTCAACTCCATAATATTGAAAGTGTGGAATTTTACCAATTTAAAGGGAAAAAAATCAAGTAGCGCCGGACTCATTAGCCAACCAAGGAGGAGCTCTAAAACAAGGTTTTATTATTTAGGATCAAAGAGTTTCAACTATATCATGTATCCCATGATCCAAAAAATAAAAAATTATTTAGATCTCACTTCTTATTCTACTCGAATATAGAGTCTAATTAATATCGAAGCAAGGATCGACAAATCATTTATTGACCGCTCTAATCACAAATTCAAGAAGGTTCATTTTTGGCAGCCCTCATCTAAGGTTAATTCCATCAGTGGATCCACTATATGGGATTTCAAGGTGAGATCCATCATGCCCTTGGACAGGTGGCAGAATTCCTCCAAAACATTAACAACCAAAATTATGGATGTGCATGATTGCATCCTACAAACTCCAATATTTTCAAATTCTCTTGAGCCTAGTATCAAAAGGGAAGATACAATTATGGAAAGTCATATCTAGTATTCATATAAGAAGGATCTGAAATTGAATGTGTCCAGGAGCTCGTTAGAGGGAGAGGTAATGGCATGATTGGCTATAAATGGAGATTGTTGGTAATGGATTTCTCTACAGAATGGGGCATCCAGTCAAATAGGAGTGAAATGAGGATGTGAAGGTACAATTGGACTCAAGCATGTCTTATTTATCATAACTTAACCCTAACCAAGGAGAAAAGTTTTCAACGTAAATAAGATCCCATTTTTCTTTGATAGTGAGCAACTGGAATCGCTATAGGTCTATGTTGTTCGACTACTAGTGACAGTGGATAACTCATTACTCAAAATGGATAGTATTGTATTGACTATGGAGACAGTGACCTTGGGGATCCTGAAAGAAGTTTTTAGGATAACAGATGGTTTGACTCATGGAGAGCGAGAAGGGAAGGAGCACAAAGAGCTTCGGGAGAAACCCATGGACAAGGCCCCTCCTCAACAAGTGGAATGCATTCATACATAACAGGATGGAAGTTTTGAAGATGGGGAAATGGAAATGGTTAGTTTTTAGGAGTATTTTCTATGTTTTGCAAGTATATAAAGTACCAAGGAGCCTTTTGGAGACTCTATAAAATAAGTGTTGTAATAATCTTAGTTAGTAGCTAAAAAAGTAGGAAAACGTATTTTTGTGTACAATTTTGGAACTTTGAAGATGTAGGACTTGCTCTAAATGTAAAGGTGATGGCATGTAAACCCATTGACTTAATATTAAAATACCTTTTTTATTTTAAAAATAATAATAATGTATTTTACCATTAACATAATAATCATCATTTCATATAATTTAAATAACCAACCAATTAACAAATTAAAACTTCATAAATAATAAAAATATAATATATAAACCAAAGTTATAATCTTATTTTAACATAATTAATAACTAGTGCAACCATATAAATGAAATGGTAAATGCCAATAGGTATCAATCCATGATAAGCATCAAAACACTTGCCATATTATACATCTCACATTGCCCATATTAAAGTAATCATAAAAATTAACTAAATTATTATTATTATTATTATTATATTAGTTAAACATATTTAAATCTAAAAAAAAAAAGACATGTAATAATATTCTTAATCATGAAGATTCACCTCCACTTTAACATGGAAATTGTAAATAGTTCTTCTTACAATATCATGGCTTGTCAATACCACATGCGTAATATTACATCCGAATATTTTCTTTAATTAATTAATTTGATATAAATTAATTTTAAAAAATAGCTAATTTGGACATAGATCTTAACTCTTATGGAGTATGAATATTTCAACATATTCCTTGGAGGTTAAATATCTACCATCTACTTAATAATTATTGATAATTGAATTAAAATTATGGATAGTCTATTCTTAATAAATACACCTAATATTAGACAATAAAATATAATAAAACATTAAAATATAACTTCATTTATATACTTTTCTCTTGAATAAAAAACATAAAATCCTACCATCAAATTAGAAAGATTCACTTCCATATCAAAACTACCATCGAGAAGAAAATATAAATAATATGCATGCGAGTAGATAGTATTCGACGATTCACTTCCATATCAATATTCCCACCTGAAAGAAAATATAAATACTATGTATGGGAGTAAATAGAATTGAGTAAATTGACTTGATTACACACACCATGCATTAGAAAAAAATCACTATACTAACATAATCACATTAATAAATGTGGTTGAGATATGTCATAGGCATCAATTTATTTAAATGTATAATGATGATTTAGATTAAAAAAATTGATATAGACCATGAATGTATAATAAAATAGACATTGATGTATATGAAAGAGACATTAATCTATATTAATTTTTCATATAATTGTTTCCAAAACAAACAATAATTTATATTAAAAAAATCTATCGTTTGATTTTGACCTAGCCGACATGACTATTTTTTCAAAATTTTCCTATAATTTTTGAACTCATAGTTAGATCTATATCAAAAAATCTATACATATTTCCATACATTTTTTGACCTATTATGCATAGATCTATATTGAAAACCCTGTACAACATACCCATTTTTATAATTTTTTCATGTGATTTTGACCTAAAATACATAGATATATATTCAAAGATTTCTCAATGTACATATATGACTCTTCTCGACGAAAGGTTGTCAAATCAGGAGTTGGATTTTTTCAAAAGCAGTCTCTTCACAACCTTCAATATAAGGCGTCAGCTTCCCCTTGCATTATAATATTAAAAATCAAATTGTTTGAGTTATACAACATTATCTTCAACTTGCAATAAAATAGTAAAAGACAAATTTCCCAACGGTAGTATTAAAAGCCAAATTGGTTGACGATATGGATACGAAATTATTTAATTCCAATGTGTTGTTAGGAAATAAATTATTTTTAATTAAATCTATTATTTTTTTACTTGTAACTGGAAATCTGCTCAATTACTTTTCATATTATTAGTTGGATGATGTATTAGACGAAGAATATTCTCTTGAAATCAACTCATTTCCACTCATTTATTTAAAAATCAACATTCCTCAAGCCCAATTCCAATATAGGCCATGTTTATGGCATAAATATACAATTTAAACGCAATCAATTAGAAATATAAAATTTCACACCTATGAAATGAAATAAGAATGGGTATATTAGATGTATATTTAAGTTGATGCAAATTGTAAATTTTATTTTATTGAATGCTTGCGTTATAAAGTAAGTAGTGATTGAGGTTTTATTTTTATTTTTTTATTTTGACATGAATTTATAAAGATAATTTAAATATGCAATATTTTAGTCCATGATATAATTAAGTTTATGGTTAAATTGAACATTCCTCAATGGAGGTGCCTCTACCTAACCCTGTTAATTTATTTATTAAGCCTTCGAAATGTGGAATAAGATGTACATCTAGCATTTGAAACTGGCATGGCACATTGATGGAGGTGGGACTCGTGTTAGGGACCCGACATCTCTTCATGTTAAATTCATGCATGTGGGGTGGAAAATTTCATCTGAGAGCTAAAGTGGAGGTGAGGTATACCACTCACCCCCACACTTTTGGTTTCACAGTAATCTATAATGAGGTTTTAATGGTAGAATATGTTATATATTTCATGCAATGTTCCTTGTGGCGGTAATTCGAGGATTTTTTGGCTTTTCTCTATTATCCATGGTGGTTCATGAGGGGAACCAATGTATTTTGTTTTATTCTTGCATTCTACATAGAAAGGGTTGGTTTTTTAACTAGCGACAGTTCTATCAAATTCACATCTTGTGGAGTCTGAATTCTCAGGTATCTCGTACCGTCATCTAGTGTTTGTTTACAATTTTTGGTACTCTGGTAACTTTTCAATTTGGTTATGAATCTTGGACCTCATTTTTTCAGTGGTTGCAATTATGTTTCATATATTTTTTTCTGCGCAAATATTGGTTGTATTATATGTCATGGACTCAGGTTTTGGGGTCTGGGGGTTTCCATTCACATTATTCGTCCTTTGTCATGTTGTCACCAAAGTCTAAGTATTGGTTGCTAGAATTTCTAGAAATTTTGGGTCGTGTCAAGGGAAACTGGGTATTATGCCCTCTTTTGTTTTTATAAACTCGGTCTTGGGGTAATTATTTGTTTCCTATGATCATCCGTCAGTGGTCGGATTTTGTTTTGAGGCCTCTAATTTGTTCTTTTCGGGACGATTCTCTTTTCTTAGCCATTAATGGGCTATGTATCTATCTGTCAGTTTATATTCAAAGGTGTGGCTCTTTAGTGCATTATTTTCCTGGTCTTTTAGCGTTGGAGGTCATGGTTCCCTATCGACATTTGTTAAGTCTTCAGGGTGGTGGTTGTGTTTTCGGGGGTAAACAATGTCGTGGATTTGTTGGTGACTCACTTGCATCCTTAGTCAATGATATCCCCTTATAGATGCGAAAGGGGATCCCTTTTTTATAAGCTAATGAATCGGGGGACCACCCATATTTCTCACACTCAAATATTTCCAAGGAGAACTTGATAAGGATTCCAAACCCTGGTAAAATGAGGAAAAAATAGATGGTTTACTTTAATTCCTTATCTATGAGACTAAAATTGAATTATTTTCTTCAATTAGTGATGAAAAATAACCAAATCAACAACTAAAACTTGTTCTTTGGCCTGGAGGATATCAAGCGAATCCTAAAAAATATGAGATTTACGTTCAATTATTTGGATTCTCATCTCTATCGAGTGGAGAAAACTTTGTTATTGGATTCTGGGTTTGGAGACCTCACAGACCCTTCGAGTGAGCCTACATGAAATTTTTTTGCTAGCTCTCCTGACCCTTTGTTTTATATGCCATACTGATTGAAGGATTTTCTAGAATTTTGGTCTTAGCTTTTTGAGAAAGTATGATTATGGTGTTGGATTTGGTTTGATATCCTCTTGGGGCTCTTTTGGATATGGTTTGGGACAATTTCACCTCTTGAGTGTTGGTTAGTCATCTTCCTTCATGTAGTTTCTATATGGGTTACTCAGATATCAGGCAACGGACTCTCTTTTGATTATTTGGCATGGCCAACCATGCGATTCTTGGTTAATATCAATGGTTTTGTCATGTGCAACTATTGATGGTATAAATTGTAATGTGTTTTTTTCTCTGGTTGTCTCACTCGTGTTGGCATCTGTGGTCACTAAGGGTGGCACTCATAATTTGTTTTGTTCACTAGCTATTATATTTCCTCTTGTGTTCAAGCTGTTGCAGGTGGTTTTAATGTTGTTGTGTCCACTTTTGTTATTGTGCATGTAGTGTCATTCATGGTGGTTGTTGATTTTGTGATCTATATATTCGAGGAATTTTCTCTAACCTCTTGCTGGAAAGTCATGTCTTTTAGCTTTCAAAGTCTCTGTTGATGTTTTCCATATAATTATGGTTTATGTAATGCAATAGAATGTGTTCTCTTATCTACAAAATAAAAAATAAAAAAAATTCAACATATAATATAGCCGATTTTAAATAAATAATTTATTAATAGTTGTTTTTTTCGTATTTTTAGGGTGATATATTGTTTGTTTATATTAGTAATTATGGTACTTACAATAAAGTGATTGCTTCCAACTTTAATAGTGAAATTTGGATTAATAGCCAAATGTTTTTAAAAAAACATAAAATAAATTTAAAATCTAAACAAAAAAAATGAGAGAGAGAAAAAGAAAACAACATATAATAATGAGATGTATAGTAATATTACTAATTAAGGTATTTGTTCAAAGTGTTGTCTTCCAAAATTAAGAGGAAAATATAGATTAATAACAAAAAAAAAAAAATATGTATAAAAAATAAGATAATAATAATTAGTTTTTACTTATGTAGAGGGACACGATCAAAGGTCATGACCCTCGTGACAAGACACCCAAGGCTATATTTAAATGAGGATCCTTATTGTAAATAATCATTATTCATTCTATTAATTATTTATAAATATTTGCATATTTACATTTTGTGTGTAATATTTGGTATCTGAGCTATAATGACCTCACCAGACTATCCACTCCATATAGATTGAGCCATAATTATATCATCTCTTGCGTAGTTTTTCATACTCCACCACTATTTCATTAACGTGGATTTCTACCACTTTGTGAGTTTTGACTCTGCCCCATAAATCAATATATTGTCTATACTCATTTTTTGTAATATTTGGTATCAGACAATAGAATACATTTATCAATATATTTTATACAAACATTTTGTATAATATATAGTATCAAACAATAGTTAAAATTAATACATTGGATGGTATTGTACGATTGGTATCATGCTTTGAGAACAAATCATTTCTTTGAGGGGAACCTAATATTATGTATAAAAATTATAAAATAATTATAATTATGTATTAATTATATAGAGAGGCTTGAACAAAGATTCATTAGAGAAATTTTGAGGTAAAAAATGAGCCTCAAAACAAAAATTACAACCAAAATGAACTTTATAAGAAATAATAAGATTCAAGATGATGATGTCAACCATGGAGGATAATTCACCATTTTTGGAGTAAAAAAGTTAAAAAATAAAAAATGAAACAAACTTCTTTTTGAACTCGTATTTTCAACTTATCACCCTACGGTTTTACTCATATTTGAGTGGTATTGCTCATTGGATGTCAAACTTAATTTCTCATCCAAGGACTACCCATGTTGCATACTTTCAATGGATCCTTCTACACGAAAAACGAGAAATACATTAAAAACATTATTAAAATCATGTTTTTTCATGTATTTCTCATTTTTGTATAGCAAGGTCCATCAAAAGTATGCAACATGTGTACATTTAGGATGATTAATTAAAATTATGCATCCAACAAGTGCTCCTGCTCAAAATTTGAGTAAAACTGTAGGGAGATAAGTTAAAAGTAAGAGTTGAAAAGTAGTTTTTATTTTTTCCCTCTAAAATTTGATGATGTAATCTATTATTTAATTATTTCCACTATTATTTTATAATATTCCTCAATAGACCCATTTTAGACTTAAAAAAATTCTCTAATGATGATCCCTCATCAAAATCACCCAATAATATATTTAAGCTAGGAACTTCATTTTAAATCATCATCACTCATTCTACAGTAATGAGATGTACATTTAGCATTGATCATTGGGTAGATAGGTGCATTATACAAGCCATTATGAAGGCAATGTGTGATTCCATTCGTGTTCATGTGTCTCTTTTAAAATAAAAATAAAATAATGTTGTCTATCAAAAAAGAAAAGAAAAAATTCTAAATAAAAGACCATCTCCACTGGATGGAGGTGCGTCGACGGAAGCATAACCCTAGCAACCCTAGCTATGGAAGTTCTAGTTCTTAGCTCTAGTTCTTTCCTCTCGCAAGTGTAAGTTTAATATGTTTTAACCACTGAGCTCATCATGCTTACTGATGCGGAGTAGATGTTACAGTGTCTTCCTCCTAGTGCTATCGACACCGTCTCATGATTGCAACAGATTTCTTCGCTCTCAACTATCACGGTTTTCGTGGTTTGAGAGTTTACCTTCGACATTTTTTGCGGACAGTGGAACAGTCAGCCCGACATACGAGAAATATTACTTCCCTGCTCTGCTTTTGGACCCCAACACCGTTACTAACGGTTATAGGCTCCCTGTCTTGGAACGACCGCTTCAAGTGGAAGGAACCATTTTAGCCATTTTTTATCATGGAACATACCGATATCGTGGGAAACTATGTTATAGAGGAAGAACAGTTTGACTCCTCATTAGAATCTTTGGCACCAAACCAAATATGGTCAAATAACCCACCTCAGTAGCTAGCTGGAGCTCATGTGAGTGATTTGCAGGAAGGTATCGAACAGCTGGAGGCTCGACAAACAAACATGGAGATTTTTGTGTTAGCCACAGGTTTTACGGATTTTAGGGTTCCTAGCTCGAGCCTAACTGAACAGTTTCTGAGTCTCAGTCCTAACATCGTGGCTTCACTGGTTTTCTCTATACCATGCCCATCGACCTTACACATTTGTAACCAACAACAGGTGATGTTTAACCTAACTGAGGGTTTGGTACAAGCAGATTGTTCAGGGGGTTTGGGAGGTGCCAGCGAAGGGGATTTTGGCTTCGAGCAACTTGGCTTGGGAATGACAGGTTTCCTACATACCCATGCCGATATTCTTGGCTGCCCAACAACGGTCATCTCTTCTGGCAGTTTTGAAGGCCTGCCCATACCGACTCAACAACCTGAAGAGAAGGCCTCTTCAGAATCATACGACACCCTACCTAAGGAAGAGGGATCTCTATGAGAGATTCTGACTCACAGAATGGGAAAGAAGAAGATGTGGTGCACAAGGATCCACGAGAAATCCAAGGCGATGGTATTTGGTGAAGGGGTTAGTATGCAGCAAGCCGAGGAAACATAACAAACAGTACTGGTTGGCAGGCTCCGTGGGCAGAACTATACCTCAGCAAGGCTCAAGCGATGTACCTCTGAAATCTGGGGCAACATCCTTGAACAACTCCCGGCTGTCCCGACCATGAACATAGGGTGGTTTGCTTTGATCTTTCCTCACCCTGATATTGCTAGTTGGGTTTTAACAAAATATTGGCATAATGAAATGACATCTATTCTCCTTAAACGCTAGAACCCCCTTTTCAACCATGATAAGGAGAATACGGGCGTTGGCCCTATCTGGGTTTGGTTACTAGGTCTATCCCTCCAATTTTGGATGAAAGATATCCTCAGATGTATTGGAGAGGACCTGGGCATCTATTTAAACCATGACAGATCCTACATGGAAATAAGAAACATATCAATGGTGCAGATTATTGTACACTTAGATACTTGAGAAGGTCTGGTCGAAAGTTATGTCCTAAAATACAGGAACATCTCCAGGTGCCAAATTTTATACTATGAAGGAGTCCCCTTTCGATGCAGTAGGTGCCATGAGGTGGGGCATGTGTACAAGGATTTCCTCCTCATTGTGGCAAAAAATGCAGCTCAATCCAAAACACTGGTTCATGTAGGGACCCAAACCACTGAAAGCTTCAGGGTACTCACACAGAGGCACAAGCAGTGTTCAGATATGAGGTAGAAGCATGATCCTCGACAGCCTTCTCCTTTAACAATGTCCAAATCAGTTCCGCAAGAAACCACTCCTGAGGCTCCACTGTTGCAAGAGGAGTATCTCAGCCCCATCATGGGTACTGTGTCCTCTACCTCCTCACCTTTTCTTTTTAATGTCCAACATTCATCTTATTCATCTGTAATTATTCATATTAATTATCCTCTTATTATGAATAATAAGATGGTTCCTGTATGTTGTCTTGTTGCATTTGTGCCCCCTCAACCCTCCATATATTCTCTGTCCATCCCCTCCACTGGCTTAGATAATGTTGAATTCCCCAACACCTCTGGTACCATCTCCTCTTGTCAATATAATCTTCGATCCTCTGCCAAGACCCTAATCGTTAATTATTATGGGTTAGGTGATGACCCCACCCAGAATTCCCTAAAAGCCACTAGAGGAATACCATCCTCGCTATTTGAAGCCATCCATCATGTCAGGGTTGATGTGGCTTAGGGGAAAAATCACTATTGACAGGTTCTTAGAGCAAAGAAAACCCTAGCCAAGGGCTCCCCATGATCTGTCTCTCCTTCAACTGTATAGGGTTAGCTGGCCCAGATAAGAAATTGGCGCTTTTCCATTTACTTGATTTAGAAAAGGCTGATATCATCATGCTAAAAGAAACTATGGGACAAGGAGAGACTTCTCATAAATTTCTCTCTTCGATCTGCCTGTTCTAGACCTTTCACACCTTGGATGTGCGGGACCGATCTGGGGGAAGTGCCATTGGTTTCAATGACCAGACCATACAAGTTAAAAATGTGTGGGGTTCGGATGGGATCCTTGGGGTTGACATCATCACCTCTGATCTTGGTACCCCCCTCATAATTCTCAACATCTATGGGCATTTCCTGAATAGACATGCTTTCTGGGACAAGGTGCCGCAATCCCTAATTATGCAAGTGGATCAAATCATAGTGGGAGGTGACCTTAACTTCTCACTAGGTCGTGGGGAATCATGGGGTACCCATGCTACGCCTGACCCACTATCTTGTTACTTCGAGAAATTTCTTGACAAATCAAATTTGATTGACTTATAGATGGAAAAGAAAGTGCCCACTTGGTGTAATAGAAGAATTGGGGAAGAAACCCTTGATAGAAGACTGGATCATTTTTTGATTACCTCAAAGTTAGATGTTTGGATGGATAGGGCTAGACAGTGGGTGGGCTCAGGTGGTTTGTCGGATCACTCTCCCATCTATCTTGAGATACATTGCGAGAACAAGAAACCTCACTCCCCTTTCAAGTTCAACTCTTACTGGCTGGATGCACCTGACTTTAGACAGATTTGCTTGGAGAATTGGAATCACTTTCACCAGATGCCCAATAACCCACCCACAACAGTTATAGCCACTAACCTTTCCAACATAAAGGAGAAGACTATCATGTGGGAAAATGAGAAAAGGATAAGAGAGGAGGAAAGGTTGAGGAGGATTGAGAGGGAGATCCCTCATATTCTTGATGAAGACAGAATGGGGCACACCTCCATGGAGCATAAGGAAACACTCACCATATTGGAAATGAAGAAAATTAAGCTTCTAAGACTCAAAGAGGAAGCTTGGAGACTCAATAGTAGAGCTATCTGGCCCGAGGAAGGGGATAACAACACCAAAAATTTTCAGCAATGTGCCAAAGGTATAAAGAGCATTAATATCATTTGGGAATTAAATGATCAAAATGGTAGAGTGGCCAATACTCATCAACAACTTTCGGATATGGGAATCATACATTTCTCCCACATTTATAAAGATCCTGGGGTAGCTAACATTGGAGAAGTTCTTAGTATCGCAAGGAAAATGCCCAGGTACGTGGAAGAGGATGATTCAAATGCACTCAACGCCACTGTCACCCTAGGTGAGATAAAATTTGTCCTTAATTGGTTCAAAAAAGACAAGAGTCCTGGACCCGATGGTTGGCCTATTTAATTCTACCTATCCTTGTTTGACCTTATTGGGAAGGTTTTGCTTTTGGTCATTGAGGACTGTAGAGTATCGGTAGAATGTATGACAGTTTCAATTCTACCTTTATTTCCCTCATTGCCAAGGTGGAAAAACCCCTTTCCTTGAGTGACTATCAGCCTATCTCTTTGTGTAATTGTCTTTACAAAATCATTGGTAAGATCATTGCTAACCGTATCAAGCCTATATTATCCTAGAACATATCCAAGGAGCAATTTTCCTTCCTTCACAATAGGCAAATCCATGAGGCAATTGGCATTTCTCAAGAATCCCTCCACTCCATCAAGCTCAATAACCTTAAATGCACTATTCTAAAGATTGATCTGGCCAAATATTTTGATTGTACCTGCTGGACCTATCTCCAATTGATTCTCACTCATATGGCTTTCCCCCACCCCTTCATTCAAATGATTTTGTGTTGTATTACTAATGCCTCATTTAGTATCATTATCAATGGGGCATCTACTCCTTTCTTCCATGTTGGTCGTGGACTCCGACAAGGATGCCCCTTATCCCCCCTTCTCTTCCTGCTGATTATGGAGGGTCTCACTATGCTCATTACCTTGGCTAGAAATGAAGGAAAACTCCTGAGAGTCAAAATCACTGATACTATTCATCTGACGCACTTGCTTTTTGTTGATGATGTGCTCATATTTCTAGATGGCTCCTTGCGGGATTCCATATGTTTCAATAATATTCTTCCCACTTTTTGCACTGCTATTGGAATGCTTCCCAATCAAAGCAAATCCACCATCATTATTTCTAAATGCACCTTTCAAGAGAGTAGACATGCCCTTCACCTTTTTCAATTTGATCATGGGCATATTGAAGAGGGTCTTAAATATCTTGGATTTAGATTGAAGCCCAATGATTATAGAATTACAAATTGGAATTGGCTCAAAGAAAAAAATGAGCAAAGAATCAACAATTGGAAGCAAAAATGGCTCTCTAGAGTTGGTCGACTTGATTGATCAAATCTGTGTTGGAGGCAATCACAGTGTATTGGATGGCATTAGCCTAGATTCCAAAAGGTGTCACCAACAGAATACTACAATTATGTCGATGCTTCCTCTTGCGTGGCAAGGATGTTGGTCACACCTTTGCTGGGTTAGATGGGAGAATATCACCAAGACCAAACTCTAGGGGGGGTTGGGGCCTCAAGGATATTAATCTCTTCGCAAATGCACTGGCTACTAAATTGGGATGGCATCTCCTGACCTCCTACAGTCTGTGGCAGGAAGTCGCCTATTCATAATACATCACTCTTGATTCCACATTTGATTGGATAAGAAGCAATCACAGACCCGAGATCAGCTCATATATCGTATGGCATGCTATCTCAAAATACATAGCACTAATCAAATAAGTTCTTGCTTGGCGCATTGGTGTGGGAACTCAGGTTCAGATAGGCTTGGATCCTTGGTTCGGTTGTGGCAGGGAACATTTTCTCCCTCAAGAATTAGAAATTTCCTTAAAGAGACAAGGATCACTAAGCTCAGTTAGGTGGCAGATAAGGCAAACTTTGATTGGAATACTCAAGCATGGAAGTCACCACTCAATCTAAACATCCCTGTACATTGGTGGGGGGCCTGGAACATATACATCAATCGTAATATCAGAAGCCGAGGATGAATTGATCTGGGCTATATCCCCCAATGGTAATTATTCACCCAAAGAAGGCTACTATGCCCTCACAACATCCCTAAAACCTCCGAAACAGAGCTGTTGTTGGAAACCTCTATGGAAGTTAAAATCTCCCCCCAAAAATTGACTTTTTATGTGGTGCATTCTTACTAATTATGTGTCGACTGAGGACAATCTAGCAAAAATATCCATCCATGGTCCCTCTAGGTGTGGTCTCTGCAAAGAAAAGGCTGAAGAAATCAATCACATCTTCCTCAATTGCTCTATGACTTGTAATACTTGGCAAATGGTCACTAAGGAACTTGGCATCAATAACTCTTGGTAGGGGGAGACTATCTCCATGACTTGGCTTAACTAGTGGCACTCTTGTACCTCGACAAAGGCTCGTAACCTGCCTCTCCTGATCTCTTGGGGCCTTTGGCTGACTCGAAACCATATCATATTCCAAATCTCCCCTATCTCTTGGACCTCCATTCACAAGTCCATTTATGCCCTCTATCATTCCATCCCTGAAGAGGCCAGCTCAAAGGTTGACAGGATTATTGTGCCCAAATCTATTAAAAAAAATCTTCCTTGGGCATATTTTGATGGTGCTGTCAGCATTTATGGATGTGGTGGAGGGGCCATTTTGTATCTATTAGACACACACTTCTTTCAGATAAAAATGGGCTTGGGCCCGAGATATGACAACAACTAAGAGCTCAACAGTCTCCGACTGATCCTCATTTTTTCCTTAGAAAAAATATGCAACAGGATACACATATTTGGGGACTCTAAGATCATTATTAACTGGTTCAATAATAATGCTACATTTCATGTACACACACTTTGGAGTTTGTTGGGTGAAGTTTTGGCTCTTAAAAATCTTTTTGACATTATTATTGTCACTCACATTTACAGGAAAAGGAAAAAGGGTGCTGACAGCTTGTCCAAAGAAGCTGCGCACCTAAATTGGGGACATTGGCACATCACTGAACACAAGGGGTCAGTTATATATCAGCAACTATAGGCCCTTCATTGAGGATCTTGGACTCCTAGAGCCTACTGATGAACCTGTCTGATCAGAGGTTTTTTTCTTTTTTTACAGTTTTTATTGCACACAAACTCTCTATTTTTAATGGTTTTATCTCTATATGGACATGCATAGTAATTTTGTTTGGAAAAAAAGGACCATATCCACTATAATAAAAATAAAAATGTTAGGCTTAATTACAAAAACATAAATATATCCACTTTCACTATATTGGCTAAGCTTCTTGTTGAAAATGCTAATCATTAAAAAGAAGATCTAATAAAATATTTCACTCTATAGTTGGCTATAAATAAATTATTTTGAGTACCATGTTAAGTTAACAAAGACAAAGTAATTAAAACTAAAAAATTATTTATATTTTCATTTTTGAGTGAAGAGGATGTATAACTCTTATATTTTTAAAATATTTCAATATAAAACTTAATTAAATTATATGAAAATAATTAATATATTTCAATATCAAACTTCATAGATATGTTATAAAAAGACAAAATTGCTATAAAAATTTACTTTAATGTTTCCCATAATAAAATATCTTAATTTCTTAAAAAGGAGAAAAGAAAAAAAAAAACAATTACTCTGTATAATTCATTTAATTATAAATATAAAAAAGTTCAATATAGACGATAAATAAAATATTTTAATCATTTTAATAAAATATTGTAGTTCATAAATAAAATATTTTATTATCCATATTAAATAAAATATTTTAATGTGAACTATGTAAATATTATGTGTGGTTAAGAAAACAAAATATAGGTATATTATACAAAGAAATTAAAAAATGAATTGTTATGTTACATATTATTTTTGGGATTCAACTGCTTTAAGTGATATAATACACTGCAGAAAACCTTTATACTTAAATTGTTATGGTTAAAACATTTAAAGTAGTTTTATTATTCTACATAGCTTTTCAGATATAATATTGGTTGTTTTTTGTCTAAAAATTTGGTGAAATTGCAAGGTGTAATATAAAAAATCTATTTTCCTAAGGACATTTTCAAGGCATTAAATCCATTTATATACTTCAATTTTTAAAATAAGATTTTACACATTCAAAAATGCAATTAAATGGTGAAAAATTACCTAGAGAGGTCATCTAGAGAGACAAATATATGTGTGTATGTATGTGTTAAATCATCTAGAGAGATCAAATTTCTTAAGGCGTAAATCAATTTTCAATTTTAGATATATAATTAAGATAGATCTATATGAATAATTAACAATGTGTAAATCTAATATTAAATAAAATATATTAAAAAAAACAATTTTAAATAACTTCTTACTTGTGTAATAACTAAAAATCAAATATTTAATTAAGATCAGTAATTAAATATGAATTTAAATTAATATTAATCATAATTAACCATTTATAAATAAAATATTAAATAAAAATAATTTCAAGAAAATACAATTTTAAACAAGGTTTAACTGGTATAATCCATAGCAAAACAAAACCAAAGTAAATTAAAATCAATTCAATTTCAATTTTCTTGTTCAATTTTCATTAAATTAAATGATGCAATTTCTAAATATTTGTGTGTTCCTATTTCATTTTCTTTTAAGTATTATAATAAAAAACATAATATATTTTTATTTTTAAGTCGATTCGAAGAGCCAAAAGACCTTAAAAATAGGAACAAAATCCTTACTATAAAATAATTATCTATGGTTACATCAAGTTTTACAAATTAACTATTACTCATCTTCTTCAAAATAAATTATAACTAGTCTATCTATCAAGCCCCGAGAGGGATCAAATCTCTAGAGGAGCAAATCTCTCTTTTTGAGTGCAAAATTTGAGGAAAGGTTTGTACTTCGAGAGATTTGATCCCTCTGGGCACTTGATAGATCCAAAGTTAAGATGGATCTAGGCTGGTTTGAGTCGTGTGCGGCCAAGGAAAATCTATTGAAAATATGATTAATTTTATCAATAATATGTAAATACAGATAATATGAATATAATAATTTTATATATGCTAAATATGTCTGATATTTATCTGTTCATTTTAATTTTAAAATTTTCTTAGTTACCTCAGTTTTTTGAGATGATAAATATTGTTAATAAATTTAATGACGAAATATTTTTTTTGAATGCAAAGTGACAATCTAATAGTGTTGAATGATAGAAAATGAAAATAATAAGAATGTAGTCAATTACAAATAGTCTTCATTGTGATCAATCTCAAATTATTTTCTTTTTCTATTCTTATTGTCACCCTTGTTAGTTTTGTCATCTTTTCATATTGATTATATGAAAAGACAATTGAAATAATAAACCATTTAAATATTTAGCTTTAACTATTGTACTAAATATCATACATTGTCTCTCTTGCTCTTCAATATTAATAGGTTGATTTACTATAACACAAATATTAATGTACATTGTTAATAATTTTGTGTGCTTACACTGAAATCAATGCACAATCTTAATCCAATCACTTTAAAATTAATGTACCATTAATGTACATCAAATCAGAAACCAACCTCTACACTAAAATCAATGCACCTAATGCAAACAATCAAATAAGATTACAAAACAACATCTACACTGAGATCAATGCATCTAATGCAGGTAATCAAATAATATTAGAAATCAACATCTATATTGAAATCAATGGATCTAGTGCATGTAATAAAATAGGATTAGAAACCAACATCTACACTAATATCAATGCATCTAGTGCAAGCAATCAAATAGGATTATAAATCACCATCTACTTCCCTATCTCCCCCCTTGAACTACATCTCTCTTTCCCTCCATCTCTCCACTCCCTCACATCCTCCCTCTTCCTTCCTCTCTCTCCATTTCTTTCCCACATATATATCTCCCTCTCTCTTCACCCTCCAACTATGTTACTCTCTCTCTCTCTCTCTCTCTCTCTCAACATATACACTAAAATCAATGCATATAGTTCAAAAAAAATGGGATTAGAAATCACCATACACATTGAAATCAATGCATCGAGTGCAAGAAATCATCTTCCCTCTCTCCCCCCTCCAACTACATCTCTCTTTCCTTCCATCTCTCCTCCTCTACATTGAAATCAATATCTACACTGAAATTAATGCATCTAGTGCAAGCAATCAAATAGGATTATAAATCACCATCTACTTCCCTATCTCCCCCCTCGAACTACATCTCTCTTTCCCTCCATCTCTCCACTCTCTCACATCATCCCTCTTCCTTCCTCTCTCTCCATTTCTTTCCCACATATATATCTCCCTCTCTCTTCACCCTCCAACTATGTTACTATATCCCTCCCTCTCTCCTTCTCTCCATATCTCCTTCTTTATCTCTTTATCTCACCCCAAAAAATATACACGCTCTCTCCGTATCTCTCCGTATCTCCCTTGTCACTTCCTCTCTCTCTCTATGTAATCCTTCTTCCCTCCCTCTCTCCCCCTCCAACTCCATCTCTCAATCCTTGCATCTCCCTCCCCATCTCCTCCTCTCTCTCGTCCTTCCTTTCTCTCCCCCCCCCCTCTCTCTTTCTCTCTCTCTCTCTCTCTCTCTCTTTATTTTCCCTCCAATTTTCTCTCTTCCCCCATAACTCTCTTCCTCTCTCTCATGTCATCTCTCTTTTCCTTCCTCTCCTACCTTCCTCTATCTTTTCCTCTCTCTCTCTCTCTCTTTGCAATCCAATTATCTCTCTCTCTCTCTCTCTCTCTCTGCCTTCCAATCCTCTTTCCTCCCCCAACACACATACACACTCTCTCTCTCTCTCAACATCTACACTAAAATAAATGCATATAGTGCAATAAAAATAGGATTAGAAATCACCATCCACACTGAAATCAATGCATCGAGTGCAAGAAATATCTTCCCTCTCTCCCCCATCCAAATCCATCTCTCTTTCCCTCCCTCTTTCCACTCTCTCACATCCTCTCTCTCTTCCTTCCCCTCTATCCCTTTCTCTCCCACATCTATCTCTCTCTATATCTCCCTCTCTCTCCCTCTCTTCACCCTTTAACTATGTTACTATATCCCTTCCTCTCTCATTCTCCCCCCATTCCCTCCATCTCTCCTTATTTTTCTCTTTATCTCACCCCCAAACATACACATACTCCTCTATTTCTCCCTTGTCACTCCCTCTCTCTCTCCACTTCTTGCTCCCTATGTAAATACATTACTCTAGATCCAGAGTTTGATATTATCTGTATTTACACTGAAATCAATGCATCTAGTGCAAGTAAGAAAATAAGATTAGAAACCAACATCTACACTGATATCAATGCATCTAGTGTAAGCAATCAAATAGGATTATAAATCATCATATTAATGTACATTGTTAATAATTTTGTGTGCTTACACTAAAATCAATGCACAATCTTAATCCAATCACTTTAAAATTAATGTACCATCAATGTACATCTAATTACATCAAATCAGAAATCAACGTCAACACTGAAATCAATGCACCTAATGCAAACAATCAAATAAGAATACAAAACAACATCTACACTGAGATCAATGCATCTAATGCAGGTAATCAAATAAGATTAGAAATCAACATCTATATTGAAATCAATGGATCTAGTGCAAGTAATAAAATAATATTAGAAACCAACATCTACATTGATATCAATTCATCTAGTGCAAGCAATCGAATAGGATTATAAATCACCATCTACTTCCCTATCTCCCCCCTCTAACTACATCTCTCTTTCCCTCCATCTCTCCACTCTCTCACATCCTCCCTCTTCCTTCCTCTCTCTCCATTTCTTTCCCACATATATATCTCCCTCTCTCTTCACCCTCCTACTATGTTACTCTCTCTCTCTCTCTCTCTCTCTCTCTCTCAACATCTACACTAAAATCAATGCATATAGTGCAAGAAAAATAGGATTATAAATCACCATACACACTGAAATCAAAGCATTGAGTGCAAGAAATCATCTTCCCTATCTCCCACCTCCAACTACATCTCTCTTTCCCTCCATCTCTCCTCCTATACACTAAAATAAACATCTACACTGAAATCAATGCATCTAGTGCAAGCAATAAAATAGGATTATAAATTACCATCTACTTCCCTATCTCCCCCCTTGAACTACATCTCTCTTTCCCTCCATCTCTCCACTCTCTCACATCCTCCCTCTTCCTTCTTCTCTTTCCATTTCTTTCCCACATATATTTCTCCCTCTCTCTTCACCCTCCAACTATGTTACTATATCCCTCCCTCTCTCCTTCTCTCCATATCTCCTTCTTTATCTCTTTATCTCACCCCAAAACATATACACACTCTCTCCATATCTCCCTTGTCACTTCATCTCTCTCTCCAATTCTCACTCTCTATGTATTCCTTCTTCCCTCCCTACCTCCCCCTCCAACTCCATCTCTCCATCCTTCCATCTCTCCTTCTATCTCCCTCCCTCTCTCCTCCTCTCTCTCGTCCTTCCTCTCTCTCCCCCCCAACCTCTCTCTCTTTCTTTGCCCTCCAATTTTCTCTCTTCCCCCATAACTCTCTTCCTCTCTCTTCCACATCTATCTCTCTCTCTATCTCCCTCTCTTCACCCTCCAACTATGTTACTATATCCCTGCCTCTCTCCTTCTCCCCCCATTCCCTCCATCTCTCCTTATTTTTCTCTTTATCTCACCCCCAAACATACACATACTCTCTCTATTTCTCCGTTGTCACTCCCTCTCTCTCTCCACTTCTCGCTTTCTCTATGTATTTCTTCTTCCCTCCCTCTCTCACCCTCCAACTCCATCTCTATATCCCTCCCTCTCTCCTCCTATATCCCTCCCTCTCCCCTCCCCTCTCTCTTCCTTCTTCTCTTTCCCTTCCTCTCCTACCTCCCTCTCTCTTCCCCCATCTCTCTTCTCTCTCCCTCTCTCTCTTTTCCCTCCAATATAAAATGGAAGAGAAATAGAAAAATATGGTATTTGGCCCACTGTGTTAAATTTATATATGTAGGGAGAGAAGTGATTTTTCATTTGGGCCACATTAGATTAATTAGATTAAATTTTAAATGTTAAATATTAAACATTATTTTTACATTTACATTTACATGTTTATTGTTACCTGAGATAGGCAATGCATATAGTGTACTTTAATTTGGCCCATGGTATTTAGTTGAGGATTCAGCTAAATAAAATCACTTTTTGAGTGTTCCTAAATATAAATAGGATTATGGAGTAAATATAAAAATACGTTTTATTTATGCCGTAGTCTAACTAGCCAGAGGAATCGCCCTGAAAATCATGAAAATTCCGATAAGATTTTCAGAAAATCCGGCAAGATTTTTTCTAAATCCATGTTATAACTATCAAAGTTTAATATTTTGGGTGTCCTACAGGTTTTTGATGGTGCTGAATCCATTTCCAATGTCAAAATCAGGATTCAAACACTGTTTCTGCAAGATTTTTTAAATTTTTTTGGCCCGGATTCCGGCCAATTTTGACCGTCCGGGCAATTCCTCCGCTCGTTAGACGACTCCTTTATTTATTTACCATACCTATGGTTTATTTATATTCTATTTATTTACCATACCTCTTTTATAAATATGGTATTTGGCCCATGGTATTCAGCCCATAGTATTAAAGTGGGACATTTCTATACACTCGGACATATCAAAAGTTTACATTAATTAAATTTAATAATATTAATATTATAATATAATAATGTGAATATTAGAATTAATAATAATATTAATATTAATATTAGGGTTAATAATGTTTTTTTGGCATGTATTAATAATAATTTGGCCCATGGTATTGAGCTTAGGATTCACCTAAATAAAACCATTTTTTGATGTTCATAAATATAAATAGGATTATGGAGTAAATATAAAAAGCCTTTTTATTTATTTACCATATATATGGTTTATTTATATTTTATTTATTTACCATACCTCTTTTATAAATATAGTATTTGGCCCATGGTATTCAGCCTATGGTATTAAAGTGGTAAATATATCAAAAGTTTACATTACTCACATGACATCTACACATCTGTATACACTTCGACATATCAAAAGTTTACATTACACACATTACATCTACACATCTCTATATATTGGGCCCGAAATATCAAAAGTTTACATTACACACATTACATCTACACATCTCTACATATTGAGTCCGAAATATCAAAAGTTTACATTACACACGTTACATCTACACATCCCTATATACTGGGCTGTAGAGCGCCTCTCAGCGCAATAAACATAGTAATTATATTTAAACCATGTACACCATCATCTAACTTTTTAATGACTTCTAATACCACGAGCTTATTACCATCAATCACTCATACCAAAATCATCCAAAACCATAACTGTTAACACAACCTCAACTCCATGACAAAATCAAATTTATCTAACAGTTTGGAACTCAATGCTTTACCAAAACCAGGGTTTACTTCCGATAATCTGTTTCTCGACTCACGCTCACGTTCCACTCTTGCAGAGGCACTCGGCCTTCGCTCTCAAAAACTCCGTCGTGAAACTCTTGGGAAGATTGCTCAGAAATGCAGAAATTTGTTTGTTTGTCAAGGGATTCGCTCCGGGACCTTCTCTGTCTCTGTGCGCACTGGTGGCAGAGATCCTCACTAACCCTCAAGCTCATCTGGTCACGGGCATCTGGTCCTTTCTGAACATTCTCAGACTTCTACATTTGAACAGAAAATTTTCTTTTATATTATCTGTCAGAACAGCGAACATATTCGCTTAATCTAAAAAAAGTAACGGAATGACTTAGAATCGGCAAAGATTAGAATTCCCTCTGAAGATTTCGTGACCCCCGTGATGTCTAATAATCTAATTAGAAAATGCTGACTGGGAATTGATGCTTCTGCATGACGAGAAAGGCAGACTCGTCAGAAAGCTCATCAAATATGATAATTACCTCATGAAATGGTTTTTATCTGAATTTGGACCTTCGGATAAAAAAAATCTATAAAAAAAGGGACCATAAAAGCTAAAATGCCCTGTACTGGTTCAAGAACATTTGTGAAGAACAAATTGTGGAAACAACTAGGAACATCTCGAGAGGTTCTGATATATCGCAGCAACACGAATCTAGGGAGGCTTAACAATAATGTGAAATTCTCCCACAAATAAATTATTCTTTGTGGACAGAAAATGTTTCACATTTCTTCCACATTGTCATTTACTGCTATGTTTTGTTCAATATTTCTGTTACACTACTGCACACATTCAAATATTGTTGCATCTGTCTCTCATTCAGAATTATTGCATACTCTGCAATTGCTTCGCACTCTCCTTCTGTGGGAAATTTGTGGAGTTGAACGTAGTGCTCCATTTCATGCCCCAGTTCTATCCCTGGAATAGCATTTTTTATGTTAAACCACTGTAGGGTATTTGGATTGTGTGTTTGATGTCTAGTTTCTCACATGGTTTTGATACTATTTAGGAAACCAGACAGCAAGCGCACAATTCCTATATCTAATAGTGGTTGTCGAGTACAGAGGTTGTGTTTTTCATGTCCGATTTTCCACATGGTCTCAAGGGTTTTGATACCATTTGGGAAACCAGACAACAAGCGCACAACCCCTATACCCGAATTTGACATAAAAAGTGCTATTCCAATTGGAGCACTACTTTCAACTTCACAAATTTCCCTCAGATGCAGAGGTAGACGTAATTGCAGAGTATGCACTAATTCTCAATGAAAGACAAATGGAGCAATATTTGAACAATATTTGAACGCATGCACTAGTGTAACAGAAATGTTGACAAGAGAAGAGCAGTGGATGGCAATGTGGAAAAAAATTAACTTGCTGCGAGTTTGTTGTGAGTTTCATTATAAGAACATACAAACATTCAGAATACACATATTTTGGAAAACTCATTTAAGCTTACATGGATACACATATTTAGAAAAGTCATTTGGGAAACATATTTAGACCTTTCGAGCAAAAGCTATGTCTAATGTTTGCAAAGCAATGTGAGGGTTGTTGATGTCATTTGCCTCACATTGTTTGACTTTATTGGAGAAAATGTGATGGGATTTCATCTGATGATAGCACTAATTCTCATTTTCTAGCTTGTTTTTCCTCATATTCATAATTATATGAAAATGTTAGGATCACAAAGCATCAAGAGAGAAATTGTTGTGTCTAAAGATACCATTGCTTGATCTCACCAGTTAGACAACTTAACATAGAATTTTTTGGACTATAAATAAGCTACATCAATGATAAATACCATGGGCAAAACTATGGGTTCTCATAAACCTGGAGCCTAAAACCACCAGTACCACCAGTAACTTGGCCGATCAAATTTACCTAATCTACCCTAACAATCCCGACTACCGAAGATTAACTTAACCCAAAAATAAAATTATATATATATATATATATATATATATATATATATATATATATATATATATATATATATATATATATAAACCTAATTCTGAATTTAAATTATTAATTAATTTCCGTCGACCTTTTCTATTTTATATATATATATATATATAAACCTAATTCTGAATTTAAATTATTAATTAATTTCCGTCGACCTTTTCTATTTTACTCTTCCCTTAATCTAGTTCTAATTTAAATTGACTATACACTTCTTGAATCCTATATTTGAATTTGAATTTATTTGTTATACCATTTAATACATTCATTATAACCAAAATCTATTATTTCAATATTTTAATATGTTAATGCATTATTTTTTTTTAATTGTAATTCAAATTTAATTGGTTAAATATAATATTTTCAATATAATATTTTTCTTAATTAATCTTCATTTATTTGTAAAAAAATACTTATAATCACATATGATTATGTATTGTTGAGAAGTTTCGAACCAAGTTTAGTGTATCTTCAGGACAAGATGAGAAATGAGATCAAGGAGACAGGGTTAAAAAGATGGAAAAAAGATCTAACTAGGTATTAAGGAATAACAACTAATTTGACTTAGAAAAGAAAAATATATAAATGAAATAATTTATTAAATCATTTTATTATTATATTATATTTAATTTAGTTTAATTAGTTAATAATTATAATATATTTTTAGAATCTATGCTTCTGTGATCCATATAAAATTGTAAAATCTCTTTCGGTAATAATCACATATAATTGAATGTTCAATTATATGTGATTATTACCGAAAGAGATTTTACAAAAATATAATATATTTTATTATTATATTTAAGATATAATTAGGGTTCAAGATGTAATTATTAATTATTATATAAATACAATTTTGATCATTAAAGTATATCTTTATTTAAAAAAAAACTATTGGTCAAAGTTGATTAAGAATAATAATAATATCCAAGAAAATATATATATAAGAGAAATTATCTAACCATGACTCCATAATTAGATTTATAATATAATATTAAATTATTTCATTATTATATCAAATTCAATTAGGTTTATTAGTTAATAAATATAATGTGTTTTATTATTATATTTTTATTTTATTTAAAAGATATTCCTTAAAACTGTAATAATAGGAAATTAGGGTTAATGTATTTATTTTTAGTATTATATACTATAAGTATATTTGTAATGTCCCATAATAATTACAAAATAATAAATAATATAATTTAATTTAATAAATAAGTGAATAAATAAACAATAAACAATAAGTAAAGTTAAAGAAAGAATTAATTAACAAAAGTAAATAAATTAACAAAGAGTTAAACTAAGAAACTAATAGAAAGAAAGTTAAACCAAGAGAACACTAAATTAAGTAAAGCTAACAAAAAGTAAGAGAACACTAAATTAAGTAAAACTTAAGTTGCATGTTGACACAGTGAATGTGTGCATGTGGTTCCCATTCCATTGTTTGGTCTATTTAATAGACATTGAAGAAGATTCAAAGCATCATTCTTTCATCCATTCTCTAGAGAGAAAGGTATTGTGAGGCAAAGGATACCCTGGGAGTAGTACGTTAATTGCGGGCTCGGGGTGGCCAGCTATGGAAAGATTACATACAGCTGAGCCTACGGTTGGGTGGAGAGTTGTTCCCAAAACTTTGTTGCGATCTGCAGGACTCAGATAGCGTTCAACTGTGGAGTCTCAAGTAAGGAAAATCGCCATTACAGGTAAGTCGTCTTGCTCATGTTTCTGAAAATTCCATGATGATTAGTTAAACAATGTTTGGGTTGATTATTCATTTTTTATGATATAATTAATTGCATGTTAAAATTGGGGTTGTCACATAAACAATGAATAATCAACCCAAAAATTGTTTAACTAATCATCATTGAATTTTCAGAAGTATGAGCAAGATGACTTACCTATAATGGTGATTTTCCTTACTTGAGACTCCAAGGTTGAACACTATCTGAATCCTGCTGACCATAAAAAAAGTTTTGGGAACAACTCTCCACCCAACCGTAGGCTCAGCTGTATGTAATCTTTCCATAGCTGGCCACCCCGAGCCCTCAATCAATGTACTACTGCCAGGGTATCCTTTGCCTCACAATACCTTTCTCTCCAGAGAATGGATGAAAGAATGATGCTTTGAATCTTCGTCAATGTCTATCAAATAGATCAAACAATGGAATGGGAACCACATGCACACATTCACTGTGTCAACATGCAACTTAAGTTTTACTTAATTTAATGTTCTCTTACTTTTTGTTAGCTTTACTTAATTTAGTGTTCTCTTAGTTTAACTTTCTTTCTATTAGTTTCTTTGTTTAACTCTTTGTTAATTTATTTACTTTTGTTAATTAATTCTTTCTTTAACTTTACCTATTGTTTATTGTTTTAGGACTCCAGTTTATTATTTACTATTTTATTTAGAACTCTAGTTATTGTTTAATGTTTTATTTATTATTTATTTATTATTCTCTTGACTATTTATTTATTTACTTATTTATTAAATTATATTAAATATTATTTATATATTATTTATTATTTTATAATTATTATGGGACATTACATACTCCCCCTCTTCAAGGAACTTCGTCCCGAAGTTAAGTATTTAATGATATTATATTATATTATTTATTATTTATTACTTCATGTATGACCAACACCCTCTGCGGAACTAGTAAAACCAGCAGGCATCAAAATTTCTTCACAGCACCCGGGAAATCTCAAGGAATCTATGTCCTTTTTCCTAATTTTGGAACCAGGCATAAACCTCCCCGGTCTGTCCCTAGCCAAGGCTGGCCCCAAGGCTCACGCCCGACTCAGACCTCATCTGCCCCAAGGTAGGCATCTGGTCCCAGTACTCAATGACTCCGGGCATCTCGCAAGGCTGGCCCACTCCCTCCACAACTCCTTAAGGTGCACAGCCCTAGGCATCGAAGACTTACACCCACTTCTAGACTTCGGTGTTCCCATCCAATACCAGGCACTTGGCCTACAATATCAGGCCCTTGGCCTCCTCAAGATGGTCCCACGGCCCTTCAAGAGCTATCAATCAAGAGATATACAAGACAAAGAGACCACTGGCATATGTAGTGTTGATTGAGTTTGTCCCCAGCCCATATAGTGTTACATATTCTCCCTCGTAGGTATGGGCTTCCACGAGATCGTCAAATAAACCGGCCCTCTTGACCCATTTGTGGATTTCCTGCCAATCACCACATCTCAACATGCATCCAATGCATTAGTTATAATCATAACATCATAGAAAATAATCCACGTTCTAACCCTTGCATTTCTTTAGGATAATATAACAGCATTGTTAATAACCACATTCATCATGAGCATGTAACATCATTATCATAACAAACCACATGTTTAACATTATTCTCATATCATCTTAATACTTATCAAATATAGAACAATAATACATATAAGCATTCTTCTCATAATTCATCGGAAAAATCAATTTCATTGGCTTGTATAAACATTGAATACCTACTATGAACTAAGATTATTCAACATCTATCTAGGATCTATGTTATCTCATCAAAAATATTAGTGTCATATTTTCATCAAGATACCGACTACTTTTCAATAATCATTTCTTGTTCTTTGTATTAGGAAGTTGACCATTTACACCGTAGGTATACTCATCTAGTACATCATTAAATTTTAAATGAGCCTCGTAATCTTCGGCCTTAATCTATCATCATATTAGGCCTTAATATATCATCATATTGGGCCTTAATCTCTCATCCTATATTCTTCCTTCCCCAAGGAAAATTTAGTGAAATTCATTCTTAAGATATTACTGGTTGTACAATCATTTAAATAATCTACATCAAATAAAAATTCCATGATCACTATACATATTTTGTTTATCCAATGACACCCATACACGGGGTCATCCTTATTTAAGTCTTATGTTATGCTTAATCCACCTGCATGGGGGCTTGTTGTCCCTTGGTGATTTATCCATCACTCACATAATTTCTTATCTCATCAAGTTCCCACTTGATCTTTTTTATCGTAGATTCACTTATCTTCAAGTTGGACTAGGGATTCTTCCACCTTAATTTTCACTTATTAAATCTTAATTTTAGAATTTCAAATGCATGGAACTACTACCACCATTATCATTCATGAATGATTTGGTATGCCCAATGTGTTTGGAAATAACTTCTTTCAAAACTACTAACACACGCTAGTAAGTTGTTTTGTATGAAGTAACACTAGATCATCAATCCACTCATGAGTGACATTTATTCAAATACACCCTTTAATATTTGATTCTCACTTCTTCCACCAATTTATGTGTAAGCATTCAAAGTATCATTCTCGGTGTTTTCTCATTAGTCTACATAGTGTCTTTCTTTTTCCAAAAGTTCAACAATCATTATCCTTGAAACACTTTCGTAGTTTAGCACTTATCATTTCTCACTAATTACAAGTGCTAATAACTTCCTACCTTGACACTTCTAAATTTATATGTCAACACTTTGACCCTTACTAATAATGTTGCTCGGTCCACTCATAAATATCTTTAACAAAACTTTCTTCTTAATGGAAACATCCCTTCATTTCCACCTACCAGACATTCATTTGTATATTTCTATGTTTCCTCTAGTCTTAATTTCCTAATATTTTGTGTCTACTAGCTTCAAAAATGGAACTTCTTCACTTTGTTTAATTTCAAGCATTTTATCAAAATTGACTTTAATTTCTCACCTAGAGTCATTGTGGTTTCTTTTCCTCCTCTCTTAAATGCATAAAATTGATACACATTGGAAATGTTGTTACTATTCCCCAACTTGGGCAATACCCTATAAATTCATTAAGATGGATGCCAAATGTAATCCACTTATCCTTACATGTTTTAAGGCATCAAAATAATAACATTGTCTAATCATACATCTTGATATCCATAATTCATTCATATAGTTAGTCACCTATGGGTAGCTTTATAATGTGGCTCTTGCATTAAAGGGAAAAACTATTATAGATGTTGTCATGCCCACAATTTTTTCCCTTAATTGATAAATTTTATTATGGATTTACTTCTTTAATCTAGGTTATCATATTTTCCAAGTTCCTTAAAAAATGACCTTCATTATTACCATAATTATTCACTTCATTAGTTGGTTGCCAATACTTTCTTATTTATGTGCATAATCCTAAAATAGACCTTATAGGGCTCTCATCATGTTCTCATATATAGATAATTCTATGATTCGAAAACAATTTTCCGTCAAGTTGTTCATTCAAGCGATACCTTTAGAGTACCAAATTATGATCATTCCAAAATATTTCATTATGTTCTTAAATATGCTACTCCTTCATATTGATATCTTACGCTTGTTGTGACACTTCTACTTAACCACCTTAAATATTTATTTAACACCCTTTTTTTTATGTATCGCTTGAGTTATAAGATTATCTATACTAATAAAAACCAAAATCATATTGTCTTTATATTTTTGTCAACCACTTAAATTACAAAAATAATAATTTTAAACTAGACAAAAAAAAATAATAATAACTTTGCTTATAAACAATTTTAATATATAACTAATTTTAACTCATTATTATATTATAAATTATATAAAGACATTACATTAATTAACCCCTTTTCTTAACTTCCACTTTACATTACTAATAAAATAACTTTTTAGTAACAACATGTAATATAATTTTCATTTCTTATAAAATAAGATTTAGTAATAGCATGGAATATAAGCCTCGAGATTCTTCTTCCTTAATCTTTAAAGCACGTTGTTCAGTTACATTAATATATAGTGGTATCTTTGATTGGGTGTTGTGTGTGACTCCAAAGCGGACCCTATATAAATGTCCTTTATATAAAGCGGGCCCTTTATTTATTTTATGTAATGTCCTATATTAAACCATTGACTTAAAACACCTGGAGAAGCCAAACCGTGGTTTGACTTAAAATTATATTACATTCAAACCATGAATTTCCTAAGGGATCTTCCGACTAACTTAATTTGAAAAAAAAAATGTACGCAATTATTTGTGTTAAATATTAAAGTGTGTTGAATGCACAAGTTTGTTACCAAATATATTACTCATGGTATTTTAAAGATTTAACTGATTAAAATTTGCATACCTTATTTAAACGAAATTTAAATTATAATATGCATGCAAATTCGTTAAATAAAATATACGAATTTTAATCTATATTTTAGAAATATATATTTATCGTATTAACGAGCCTTATTAATAATAAACCATGCATCTATATATAATAGAATTAAATTCTAATTCTAGATTTAAAAACATCACGAGTATAAAAGATTTTTCAAATTTAATTTTAACAATAATAAAGTTTATTATTTTAAATTTATAATTACTATAGTATTAAACACGAACTCTTTGCTCATCATCATAATCAAAATCAAGTCTTAAATTTTATCTAGAGATCCCTAAAATCGAAACCCGCTCCGATACCATATGTAACAACCCCAATTTTAACATGCAATTAATTATATCACATAAACAATGAATAATCAACCCAAAAACTGTTTAACTAATTATCATGGAATTTTCAGAAACATGAGCAAGACGACTTACCTGTAATGGCGATTTTTCTTACTTGGGACTCCAAGGTTGAACGCTATCTGAATCCTGCTGACCACAACAAATTTTTGCGAACAACTCTCCGCGCAACCGTAGGCTCAGCTGTATGTAATCTTTCCACAGCTGGCCACCCCGAGCCCTCAATCAACGTACTACTGCCAGGGTATACTTTGTCTCACAATACCTTTCTCTCGAGAGAATGGATGAAGGAATGATGCTTTGAATCTTCCTCAATGTCTATTAAATAGACCAAACAATGGAATGAGAACCACATGAACCACATGCACACATTCACTATGTCAACATGCAACTTAAGTTTTACTTAATTTAGTGTTCTCTTACTTTTTGTTAGCTTTAATTAATTTAATGTTCTCTTAGTTTAACTCTTTGTTAATTTATTTACTTTTGTTAATTAATTCTTTCTTTAACTTTACTTATTGTTTTTTGTTTTTTGTTTTTGGACTCCAGTTTATTATTTACTATTTTGTTTAGAACTCCAGTTATTGTTTAATGTTTTATTTATTATTTATTTATTATTCTCTTGACTATTTATTTATTTATTGATATATTAAATTATATTAAATTATTTATATATTATTTATTATTTTATAATTACTTATTATTTTATAATTATTATGGGACATTACAATATTTTCATTAATTTAATTTAATATTATTAATTTAATTTATTAAAAGGTTAATGTCGAAGGAGCTTTATATATATATATATATATATATATATATATATATATATATATATAATGATTTAAGGGATCAAAGAAGGGGTAAAAATAAATAGGGAAATCAAAAAAGAGAAAAGAGGGAAGGGGTGCTAAACCCAAATAGCAACTAAGGATGAAGAGTCATGATCCAACATCTACTAACACTTCATCCATCATCTTTATTAATGTTAAGAGGCCTTTTCTCGATTTCTAACGCTTCCCTTAACTTGCGGTGATGAAAATGGTCAATCCGAGCAATAACCTTAGCTTCTTCGATGCAAATGTGATGCTTCGTCTTTTCTGCGTGCTCTGTTGTCACGCCCCCATACTCTGTTCCCTTGTTGGCGGGTCGTGCGGCACCGGCTAAATGACTATTTTTCTTTTTCGTCATTTTCCGAAATACGCCTTTCCAACTTTCAAGTGGAAATGTTCACTTTATTATAACATGTTTTATGCGGAATTTAAAACATCTTCAACAATAAAAATGTGCACATAACCATTATAGGGAAATCACAATTTTATAAATATCATGTATAAAATTGGCTCTTTGTTTTTATACAGGCCGAGTACCCTGTCCTTACATAAAACAAAATTTTGCACAACTCGACCCGTCACATGTTCAGCGCGTTGTCGGGGAGTCAAACGACTCGACCCACGTTGTTGAACGCATTCAGCCTCTTCCGTGACCGTCATGGAGTTTAATCACACGACCGCGCCCGAAGTCGTTACCACAACTCAGTCATGGGTCGGTCACCCGACTCGAACGCAGACCTGCTGCACTTTGCCGTAAAGTCTTACTGTGACCCACGCCCTGCACATCAGCAAACACCTGCCGAACTGACCCATCGTCGCTGCACGACTGTGACCCACACCCTACATGCATTTCTCTTTCTTGAGCTGACCCGCTAACATTTAGACCTGTGTTGAAAAGACTTGCAGGCTCATCCATCGCCACACCTCGAAAGTCTAGAGTTGTGGTGGTGTTTTTTGTTGGATGATCCAATGCCTGTGTTGTTTCATTCGTTGACGTATTAATACCATGACTCCGTGGTATCATGAGGGCGTCGAGTGGCTCTCGGTGGACTCGAGCCGACCCAACCCTCGGATCACCTTCCGCTGTATCATATTTGTAACGTCGGCTTTGTAATTGTCAGCTATGATGCGATGATAGTCGCACCTGTCTATAACATCGTTGCCCCGCCACAACGCCAATACGCTACACTCGTCCACAACGTCGCATGCCCGTGGTTATGGAGTGACGAAACGCTCATAACATCGCAAGCTACCTGATACGACCCGGAGGCGCCCGTCACCGTGGCTCGCACCCATCCACCATATTTCCTATGTGCGCCCGTGTGGGGCGCCCAACTCGCCCGAGTCAAGGAACGTCGACTCGTGGGCCTGAAATACTCCCCCACCTTGATTCATTGTCGTCCTCAGCAATCCGCTAGACCTCATCAACTGCTCATCAAACTCTGCTATCTCCTTCCGCAAATTCCACAGAGAATCCTTCAGTTCCCAACTCGACTCCTACGATCTGTCCCTCCACTGAATGAGAAACTCCCTTTGAGCATTGCTCCCAAGGCCTGTCATACGAAGATCAAGTATCTTCTCTAAAATCAAGTCTGGTCTGTTAATGATCATGGTTGTACCTCTCGATGGTGCTGCTCACTCAGGGTGATCAGCATCAAGTCTGCTTTTCTTCGATTGGCTCGTATGGAAGACAACGTGTCTGGACCGGATGTGCTTTGGAAGCTCCAGTTCATATGAAACTTCACCATCTCTCTTCTTCACATGGAATGGCCCATAATATCATCTCGTCAAAGACCTAGCAGTCCCCTTAGGTGGCTGAAACTAAACTCCTGTGATCCTCAGATAAACCATGTCTCCAACATTGAAGTGTGCATCCCTCCTATCCTTGTCTGCCCATTTTTTCATCCTTCCTGTTCCATCATACAGGTGCATCCGTGCTAACTCCAAGGCCTCCTTCTATGTTTTCAAGAACCTCTTGGCATGAGGGCTCTTCCCAAATCCTCTAGGTAGCACTGTATGTGATATAACTGGCATCTGTTCATTGACCAACTCAAATGGAGTATACCCAGTTGCGGAACTCTTCTGCATATTGTAGCTAAACTGCGCAATATCTAGGAGTTCAAACCAATTCTTCTGATCGGTCGTGAAAAAATGTCTCAAGTAGTCTTCCAGCAATGCGTTAATGTGCTTGGTTTGTCCATCTTTCTACAGATGGTAACTTGAACTCTGTAGAAATTTTGTCCCAACTAGCTTGAACAGGGTGTTCCAAAACTTCCCTGTAAAGCGTGAATCCCTATCAAATATGATACTAACGATATCCCCCAATACTTCACAATGTTCTTGAATAAAAGCTCAGTTGTCTTCTTTGCTCCCCATGGTCTCCTTGTTGGGACGAAGGTGGCATACTTGGAAAAATAGTCTACAACAAACATGATCCTGTTATACCCTTGTACCACTGGTAAATGAAAAATGAAGTCCATAGAGACACTCAACCATGGCCTTTTTGGAATCGGAAAATACTGCAAAAATCCTCTTTGTCTCTAAGTATCTAGTTTTTCTGAGAAATGATGCACTCGTGTACATATTCCTCCACTTCTTGCCTCATCCTTTCCCAAAAGTACCCTCTCTCCAATAATGCCATAGTCCGACGCTGCCCCAGGTGGCCAGCCCAAGCTGAGTCATGTGACTCCTTCAAAAGGTGCCTCCTAAGTCCCGATGACTTTGGAATGTAGATTCGATCACATAGAACAAGAAGCCATCCCGTAAGTGAAACTTACATGTCTTCCCTTCCTTTACTAGCTTCAAGATCAACATTGCTTGTGTATCTTCCTCCACACTAGCTCAAAGTCTATCTTGCATCTCCACGAACATGTTGACACTGCTTCTTGTCCTATCAGATCAGTCCTCTTCTTCCAATGATGTTATTTGTGCCTTTCTACTGAGGGCATCTGAAACAACGTTGAGTTTACCCGGCCTGTACTCAAGAGTCATGTCAAACTCTGCCAAGAAGTCTTGCCAATGAGCTTGCTTCGCTAACAGCTTCAGTTGTGATGCAAAATAACTTGCAGCAACGTTTTCAATATTGACAATGAATGGTTTCCCCACCAATTAATGTCTCCATATGTGCAGAAAATTAATGATGGTAGTCATTTCCTTCTCATGGACCGGATATTTGCGTTCTCTATCCTACAACTTTTGACTTTCATAACCCACTAGATACCCATCCTGCAATAGAACCCCTCCAATTGCAAAATCTGATGCATCAATGTGAACCTCAAATGGTTTCTCGAAATCATATAGCCTTAGTATTGGTGTTTTCACCATCCTTTTCTTCATATCTTCAAAAGCCTCATGACACTTCTTTGTCCAATTCCATCCCTTCCCCTTCTTCAAAAGGTCTGTCAGCAGTGCAGTTATCTTGGAATACCCTTCTACAAACTTTTTTTGGTAGTTGGTCATCCCCAATAAAACTCTCATATTATAGACATTCTTTGGTTCCACCTAATCCTCTATTTCCTTGACTCTACTCAGCTCCATCTGTATGTGGCCTTGTCCAACAATGTGGCCAAGGAACAAAATCTCGGTCTGGGAAAACATACAGTTGGACTTCTTCAAAGATAACTAATTTTCCTTCAGCGCTTCGAAGACCAATGCTAAATTCTTCTTATGGTCCTCCATGTTATCACTGAAAATTACAATGTCATCCAAGTACACCACCACAAACGTATCAAGGTATGGACGAAGTACATCGTTCATCAACGTGCAGAATGTCGCTGGAGCATTGCACAACCCGAATGTCATGAATAGGATCTCAAAGCTTCCATATCTCATCACAATCGCAGTCTTCCTCTCGTCTCCTTCAACTATCTGGACCTGATAATACCCCTATCTCAAGTCCAGCTTTGAAAACACTCGGGCTTTCGCAAGCTCGTCGAAACAATCCGCTGCTAGTGGTAGAGGATATTTGTTCTTTATCGTTTTCTTATTCAATGCACGATAATCACAACACATTCGGAACTCGTTCTTATCCTTCTTTCGTTGGAACAATACTGGAGCACCATAAGGGGACCTTGAAGGTTGAATGAAACCTGATTTGGATAAGTCCTTCAGTTGCCTCTTTGAATCTTCCAATTCCAGCCCTGATAGTCGATAGGGAGCTTTGGCTAGAGGTTCCTTCCCCGGCTCTAGCTTAATGGAATGGTCTATTGCACGACTTGGTGGTAGTACTTTCGGAAGCTCATCAGGCATAAGATTTGAATAACGCTTCAGTACATCAAAAATCTCAGTAGGAATAGGCATCCCCACTCCATCATCAGTCTCGAATCCACGAATAACTACTGCAAATGTCTCGATTTTTGGGTCCTTCATAGCTTTACTCATACTTAGTGCAGAAACCTGTTGCACAACCACTTCCCTACGCTGCCCATGAGTAGGTAAAGTCCACCATCGTGAGTCCTTCCATAATGCTATCTCACTGTTGGAAGGCATAAAAACTGCTTTGTTACCCTTCAAAAATTCCCACCCCAATATCATGTCAAATTCACTCATCTCCATCGTAGTGAAGTCTAGACAACCCTGCCAATCACCAATACGAACGACACTTCGTTTGCCAAACCCGACACTTTAGTCCTGGATTTCATTACCTTCACTTCCACATCAATGGGAAGAAGTTGCAACCCAAATTCCTTCGCTACATTTGTTGCCATAAAATTATGTGTGGCACCTGTGTCCACCAATGCTTGCATATTATTGCCTAGAAGCTCTAGATCAAGAAACCCCAAGCTATGCAACCAAGTTTTATAAGAAACTTTAGACTACATACATACCCGGTTACTGCAACATTTCTTGCTGGCTCTAATACCATTTTTCACACCCCCATACTTCGTTCCCTCATTGGCAAGACATGCGGCACCTACTAAACGACTATTTTTCTCTTTCACCATTTTTTGAACTACGCCTTTCCAATTTTCAAGTGTTAATGTTCACTTTATTATAACATGTTTTATGTGGAATTTAAAACATCTTCAGCAATAAGAATGTGCACATAACCATTATAGAGAAATTTCTATTTTATAAATATCATGTATAAAATTAGCTCGATGTTTTTATACAGGCCGAGCACCCTGTTCTTACATAAAACAAAATTTTGTACGAATCGACCCGTCACACGTTCAGCGCGTTGTCAGCGAGTCACACGACTGGACTCGTGCTGTTGGACGTGTTCAGCATCTGTCGTGACCATTGTTGAGTTCGGTCACACGATCGCGCCTGCAGTCGTGACCGCAACTCGGTTGTGGGTCCGTCACTCGACTCGACCGCAAACCTGCACATCCGCAAACGCACACCAAACTGACCCATCGTCGCTACACGACTGTGACCTATGCCCTGCACGCATTTTGCTAACCTAAGCTGACCCGCTAACGCTCAGACTTGTGTTTTCCCAACTTGCGAGCTCATCCTTTGCCACACCTCGCAAGTCTAGAGTTGCGGTGGTGTTTTTTGTTGGATGATCTAATGCCTTTGTTGTTTCATTTGTTATCGTATTTATACCACGACTTCACCATATCATGAGGGCGTTAGGTGGCTCTCGGTGGACCTGAGTCGACTCAACCCTTGGTTGACCTTCTGTCGTATCATATTTGTAACGTTGGCTATGATGCGACAATAGTCACGCCCGTCTATAACGTCGTTACCCCGCCACAATGCCAATACATTATGTATGTCCACAATGTCGCACGCCCGCGTTTATAGAGTGACGAAATGATCATAATGTCGCAAGTGGCCCGATACGACCCGAAAGCGCCCGTGGGCGTGCCCGTCGCCGTGGTGCGCGCTTGTCCACCGTATTGCCTATGTGTGCCCGTGTGGGGTGCCCGACTCGCCCAAGTCAAGGAATGTTGACTCGTGAGCCTGACAACTACTAAGGCAGAGGAGCATGACATACCATGCTTAAGGTTTGCCACGTGCTCATGAATCCTTTGATTAAAGGAATGACCAGTTTCACCCATGTATGGAGCCCCACAAGAGCAAGGAATTAGGTGAACACCTTTACCATCCCTGGGGCTTACCAGGTCTTTAAACGACTTTAGAGAACTCCGAATAGTACGAAGGGGCTTTAAAGTCAAGGAAACATTATGTTTCTTAAGGATCCTAGTGATCTTATCAATAGTCCCTTGAATAAACGGGAGGCGAACCCTAGATAACCAAATTAGATATTAATTCTAATTTCACTTTCAACTAATTTATCATTTTTAATATATATACTTAACCCTTATTTCATTAGTATTATATTTAGTTTAATCAAATTCTATTATTTTATTATTAATTATGTGATCTTTCTTTCCTCATTAAATTCATTAATATTAATTATTTTGACTATTTTTATTTATTTCAATTTAATCTCAACTTTCTAAAATTAATTTATATTATTATTAATTAGCATCCTTATTCTCTTTACACTCACTAGTCATATTTTCTCTCTATATATTTTTTATTTAGCATTCTTTGGAACTTTATTATGAGTTTTTTGTCCCTAAAAATGGATGAAGTGTCAGCTCAAAACATATAGTATTTTAGAAAAATTCCTCAATATCTACACAAAAAAATGTTAATTTAATGTTTTTGGTGGTAGAAGAATCCCACGCCCTTTTTGGTCCCTTCTTGGTGCCTTAAGATGCCTGGAAAAATAAAAAATTAAGAACACATTTAATTTAACAATCCAAGTGCATAAAATTTCAAGATACCCAACATGTACATGCAACTATAAGGCTATAACCTACTACAATATAATATCGTCCTTAAACCTTGAGTATTTATACAATGCAAACCTAACCTTGAGTATTGTATATGCATCTATAAGGATATTGCCTATTAAAATATACTATTTTTGGCCTGTAAATTTCTAATCCATACATGTACAACGAATTAAAAAGAACGAATCAACTCATAACAACTGAGGTCATTCTCTCTGTTATCACTCTAATAATTCTCAAAGTTGTGAGATTTTTTATTATAGTTTAAAGAATATCAGAGGTAACCATAAACCTACTTTTAAACTTTAGGATCTAGCCTTCCTAATGTTCAAAGAGGGCTCTCTCTATAAGATTTAGCTATGTTGATTATATATGATCTTAGACTAGTTATAAGGGTTAATTTGGTTTTGGGATTTTGATTTGGTTTGGTGGGAAAATCACTTACTCATATTGATAGCTTATAGATCTGTTTTCCATTGGGCAGATGGAGTCAATGTGTCAAGCAGTCAAATCAATATCAAGGTCTAAAGGTAAATGTTCATAGGGCAAGATAGCAGAGTCACTCCAGATCTTTAAAGGCTTATTGGTGAAATGGTTTTAATCGAGATAAAGAGGAATTAAGGGTTCTTAAATCCAGATAAGGAGTGAAAGGAAGAGTTCAATCGAAATCAGGGAGAAATTAAGGGTTCCCTAGTCTGGATATCAGTAGAAAACATTTAAATGAAAATAATTCAATAACAGAATTCTTTTAACAAATTCTGAAATAACAATTCCTGATTTCACATTAAAATTTAGAAAAAAATTATGAATGGATGAAAAACATAAGATAATTGACAAAATGACAAGTGAAATACTTCACTACAGTGGCCAACACATGAATCCTATAATATGATGCTTTATTTCTTGTGATCCAGTCTGCTGAGTTGAACTTGATACAAAAACCCTTGGGTTTAGAATATAATAGCTACAAAAATGTTCAACAATTAATCCACACTCAATGCTTCAAATGATGAAGTATTTATACAAAACTAGTACACAATATCCTAGAATAATCTTAGGAATTTTTCTTGGAAAATAAAATATCTTCATGCAAGAAGATAATGACAACTGCCTAACTAATTGCTCGTTGTCCTATTTATTGAAATTAAATATCTTGTTGTTTGGATTTGGGCTGCAGCTAGATAACTGAGGTGTCCCTCACGCTAGCAGCATTATCTTCAATTTGTTTTGCTCTTCATCTTTCATCTGATATAGTTTTTTAACTGATACTCTTTAACCGATACACTTTGACTGATGCAAACTTTTTTTTACTGCTGAAAACTATGTACTGCTGAAGTAAAAACAACAACTCTGTTTTTTATCTTTCATGCTCTTTTTCAAACCAGGAGGTAACTCCTCAAATTAGAATGTGTATTAGCTGAAGAATGCATATGGATTTATACATGGAGGTGAGGCTATTGGGATTCATCTCCCAATGACTCTTGGCCTTCCTTATTTCCTAATATTAAATAATATACAATATTAAATGTGCACACCCATCCCATAGGATTAGGTGTCAACATTCCCCCCTTTAATTCGAAGGGATGTTGGTGAGTCCAAGCATCAATCTGAACTTTTCAAACTTTTCTCTTCCAAGTGCTTTGGTGAAGATATCAGCAGTTTGCTCATTTGTGGAACAATGATGTAGATGGATGGTTTTGGCCTGAACATGATGTCGAATTAGATGGTATTTTGTATTGATGTGCTTTGTTCGATCATGGAACTTTTGGTTCTTGGCCAACTTTATTGCAGAAGTGTTGTCGATCATGAGTGGTGTGGAATACATTTGTTTCATCTGCAAGTCTTCCGGGATTTTCCGGAGCCACACAATTTCCTTTGTTGCTTCAGCTGCTGCCACATATTCTGCCTCGGTCGTGGAATCTGCTGGAACTGACTGTTTGCGTGATCTCCATGAGACAGCTCCTGATCCAAGACTCATGGTGTAACCTGTAGTAGACACCCCTGTTTCTTTGTCACCATCAAATTCTGAATCAGAGTATCCGATCAAGCTGAAGTCGCCTACCTGTGTATATTTGAGTCCCCTTCAAGTACCTTAGCACTCTTTTTGCAACAGACCAATGTCCTTCACAAGGTTTTTGCATGAACCTTGAGAGGATTCCAACAGCAAATGAAATGTCAAGTCTGGTGGTGGTCAGGTAGATAAGACTTCCTACAAGCTGTCTATACTTAGTTGCATCCTCAAATTCCTTCCCTTCAATAGATGTGAGCTTCAAGTTTTGTTCCATTGGAGTGCTTAAGGGTTTACAGTCATCCATGCCAAATTTGTTCAAGAGATCTCCAATGCACTTCTTTTGAGAAAGAAATATGAATTTAGGATGTTGAATTACTTCAATACCCAAATAGTAATGAACATGACCCAAATCAGTCATTTCAAAACCTTTCTTCAACTCTTTCTTCATGGATGCAATATAGCTCTCATTGTTTCCTGTTATCAAAAGATCATCTACATATAACACAAGATATACAACTGTTTTTCCAACTTTCTTAACAAACAAAGTTGCATCATCAAGATCAAAATGCTTGAAGTCAAGTTTCAGAAGATGCTCGGTCAATTTCTCATACCAGGCTCGTGGTGCTTGCTTGAGGCCATACAAGGATTTTGCAAGTTTGCAAACTTTGTGTTCTTGACCCTTTATCACAAATCCTTTACCACAAATCCTTCTGGCTGGGACATATAAAATTTCTCCTTTAGATCTCCATTCAAGAAGGTTGTTTTTACATCCATCTGATGGACTTTCCATCCATTCTGAGTTGCTAAGGCAAAGAGAGTCCGGATGGTGGTCCATTTTGCTGTGGGAGCAAAAGTTTCTTCATAATCGACTCCTTCTTTCTGTGCGAATCCTTTTGCCACAAGCCTGGCCTTGTGCTTGTCAAGTGAGCCGTCTGCTTTGTACTTGTTCTTGTAGACCCACTTACAACCAATTGGTTTTGTTCCCAAAGGCGGATCAACCAGCTTCCAAGTGCCATTCTTTATCAAGGCATCATACTCCTTCTGCATCGCTTCTTTCCATTCATCATGAGAAGCGGCTTATTTGAAGGAAGTTGGTTCATGATCTATAGACAAACTCAATTCACGGTTATAAGCAATATCCATATCAACAGGAGAATCAGAATTATCTACATCACCTTCGATTTGTTGAGTGGAACTTCTTGTTCCTGTTTTTCCAACCTCATCAGGATGAACATTCTCCAGTGTCTTTGTCAGCCATTTGGGAGGACCTTTCTGAGATGGCCCAGGCTGGTCATTTGACTGAGTTGGAATTGATTCAAGATTCAATCTCCCAATTCTGTCAATCACATCATCCAATGTGTCATCCGTGGTTGTTTCTTCATGTGGGGGAGAGAGTGCTTCGGGACATGATTCCACAGTTTGATTCAATATCGGAATCCCCCCTTCAAGATGTGGAATCACATTATCAAATTCTTGGAAGGACTTTGCATGTGTGAATCTATCCAGGAGATCAAGTTACCGCTCAACAACCTTGTCACTCTTGGAAGATTCAAGAAATATGACATCTCTTGCTATCACAAACTTCTTATTTGCTTCATCATAGAGACGATATCCTTTGGAGGTATTGGAGTACCCCAAGAAGATACATTTTCTGCTTCTAGCACCAAGTTTGTTTCTTTGACCCTTGGGTATCAAGGCATAATAGGTGGACCCAAAGACCCTGAAATGCTTTACCGAAGGAATGTGGCCATGCCACATTTCAAGAGTTTTGTTTCTAATTGAACTTGAAGGACACCTATTCTTTATGTAAACAGCACATAGAACTGCATCAGCCCAAAACATCAATTTTACATTCTTGAAAAATAACATGGAGAGGACCATATTTAAAATGGTTCTGTTCATTCTTTCAGCTACACCGTTCTGTTGTGGATTATATGGCACAGTGGTTTGATGTTTGATTCCATGTTGACGAAGATAATTTTCAAATTAGTTTGAAGTGTATTCTTTTCCATTATCAGTACGTAGAGAGCCAATATGTGTTTGTGCATCATTTTCAATCCATGCATGAAAATTCTTGAAAGTTTGAAAAGCATCAGACTTATTCTTCGGTAAGTAAATCCAACACATTCTGGTGTAGTCATCAATAAATGTCATCATGTATTTGTTTCCATTTGCAGAAGCAATAGGCATAGGGCCACATAAATCTAAATGAACAAGTTCAAGTTTTCTATGTGCTCTGGAGTGTGAATCATGAAATGGTTGTTTGCTATGCTTTCCTAGAATACAAGCATCACATTCCTTAGGTTTTCTAGGAATTGTAGGCAGTCCATTAACACCATTTTTCTTCAACAAACGAAGGCTTTCATAGTTTAAGTGTCCAAATCTAACATGCCATAAAAGACTTGATGGGAATGTACCTTCATCATGATGTGAACTGAATGCAAAGTTTTGAGCATGAGCAGATGAACCTTTCAGCTTCAAGAGTCTCCCTTCTTCTATTCCCTCAATGACAAGTGAGTGATCTGATGCTTTTCTGACCTCTGCCTTGCCATCAAACAAGTGAATTGAGTGTCCTTGCTGCCAGATTTCGACCAGGGACAGCAAGTTTCTCTTCAACTCAAGGAGGTATAGAACCTCATGTAGGATATGATCAGGAAGACCAGGCAGTTTAAGCCTGACTGTGCCAAGCCCTGATGGCTTGAGTTTGGATTTATCTGCGAAATATACTGCTCCATCAACTTTGTCAGTGAATTATTCAAAAAAATATTTTCTAAATGTCATGTGACATGTTGCTCCTGAATCTAGCAACCAATCATCTCTCCATGAAGTAAATGAAACATCAAATAGGTTTTCAGTTACTCCATTGTTACAATGTGCTAGAACATAGTGAGCGGATTCAGGTGCTTTACCTTTGTCTTTGTCATTAGTTTTACCTTTGTCTTGATTTCTTTGCTTCTCAATTTTCTCCCATGGTGTTCTGCATTTGGATGCATCATGTCCATCTCTATTGCAACGTGTGCAATGAAGATTGGATTTGTCAGCTTGTCTGCCCCCCCTTTCTGTGAAGTTTCTTCTTCCTCTTCCTCTTCTGCCACCTCTTCCTCTGGATGAATCTGGAGCATGAATATTTTCTCTATGTGCCAAGTATGCAGCCTCTTCGGAAGATGAAGGGACTGTCATCTTCCCAAAAGCTTTCTCTCTTTCTGCAAACTTCTGCTCAAGTTTATCAAAGGTGATATGCTCAAAGTTTCCACTTGCTTGCAAAGACTCAAGATAATGTGAGTAAGTCGGATATAATGCCTTCACATATGCTATGAGAGATATGTCCATTTTTACACCAATGTTTAGAATGTCATGCATTATAGATCTTACTTCTGAAGCTAAAGCAAGGGGATCATCATTCTTCATTTCAAGACTGAACAGCTTAATCATCAATTGAACATTTTCTAATTCTGAATGTGAGTCATAGAGTTCTTTTAGCTTCTTCAAGGCATCATAGGAATTTGAGAATGATGAAATATGGCGACTCACTTCTTCACTTACGGAGGCTACAATCAAGGCATAGGCCTTGCAGTTCTTATTTTCCCAAATGGCAAGATCTTTGTCTGAAGTGGGCTTTGCTGGTGGATTTTCTTCTTGTCCTTCACAGATTCCTTTCCACAGCTCATTAAAAATGAGTGTGTGTTTAATCTTCCGAGACCATTTAACATAGTTCTCTTTGCCGGAGAGAACCACCCCAACAATAGAGATGAGAGAATGCATTAGATTGCTAGAAAAAAATCTTCTGAAGAGGAAAAATTTCTGCTATAAAAACTTCCAACTCTTGAAATTTGCTCAATTAAAGGGGCAAAAACTCTTGCTGGAAAAATACTCTCAATTTAAAAAACTCTTTGCTAGAAAAACTGAATTTAAAAGGACAGAAACACTTTGCTGCAAATACTGATTCTGCACAAAAAAATATATGTATATATATATATATATTTTTTTTTTTTTGGAAAAAAATTTGTATGTGAAAAAATGGTGGAAGGGGTGGTATTAAAAAATGAGCGGAATGGTATTTAAAAGGCGGAAAGGTGGAATTATGAATGGCGGTGTTATGGTATTAGAAACTCGTGGAGGGGTATATGGTAGGGGCGTTATTGGTAGGGGCACTGTATGACATATAAAATATAATATGGTGCATATGGATAGACAGCATATGGTAAACAATGAGGTATTAAAACAGCGTATTACACCACAGATGAGAGGGCGTGGTATAATTGAATGGGGCGTGGTATTAAAACATTATATGATAGCGCTGAGGAGGGTCGACGGGCGGTATTATGTATGGTTTGTTATATATATCAAACCATATATAACAAAATCAGCGTATTAATAATAACAAACTCAGCGTATTAAAAATGATGACAGTGGGAAGGGCGTTTTGTATTGAGAGCGGTATTGTAATAAAAAACTCAATATACATCGTTTATATGAGCGGTATGACAGTGTTATAACATATGACATCATATATAACATATGACAGCGTATAAACCAGGTGTATATGAAAGGGCGTAAGTGATATATGGTGTATGCAGGCGCTGTAAGGGAAGGGCCGACGGGCCAGGCATTGTAAGGGGAGGGCCGATGGGCCAGGCGCTGTAATGGAATGCGTATATGAATGGCATATGGAGGAGTCCGGGGGAGTGCAAGATGGAGTGGTGTATGGGTAGCAATGGAGTTGATTTTGGAGCAGCGAATATGTTATGAGGAGCAGGAGCAGGAGCGGTGAACGTGGAGTCCAGGATGCAGTCGATGGTGTATGCGTGAGGGGCGTTGGGTAGGTGAAAGAATGTAGGGAGAGAGTGAGGGCGTTACAAAAATCTGGAATGGAAGAGTGCAGGACTGTAGAATTGCAGAGTGGCAGGGGCTGCAATTTGCAGAATTGAGAGTGAGAATTGAAAAAATCTCAGGAAAGTGGGCGCAAATATCGGACACAACAGATGGTGAAGAGAAAAATGCAGAATAATAGTCTAGCAATTAAGGAGCAGCAAAAACTATTAATAAAAATTGACTGAGCAAAGGAGAGGGAGTTACACCACAGGCAGAAATGCCAATAGTGGAGCTGGCTTTGATACCATGTCAAACTAGGAGGTAACTCCTCAAAATCAGAATGTGTATTAGTTGAAGAATGCATATGGATTTATACATGGAGGTGAGGCTATTGGGATTCATCTCCCAATGACTCTTGGCCTTCCTTATTTCCTAATATTAAATAATATACAATATTAAATGTGCACACCCATCCCATAGGATTAGGTTTCAACACTCTTTCTTCACTGTAATTTGATGTTAAATTAAATATGTTAACTTCTCCCAGAACTCATCTTCTGGCACTTTGATATTATTTAGCTTTCTGAAGTTTTCATTAGCTTCATTGTATATTAAAAATGTTGGTTTGACCACAAAAAGGTGTTTTACTTCATGATGCAAGTAAAACAGATTTTCAATACTCTTGTGCAAAACTTTCCCTGTTGGGATTCCCTGCCAATTTGATTTGTTTACCTATTCTTTGGCAAATTATCTTATCTTTTTATTATAATCTTCTTGTTTCATCAATTTGTCATTGATTACTAGAATATTTGGAAGGCCTTTTTGCCTCAAAACATCAAATTTTACCATGAATCTTGTGATTGCCATATCCATGTTTTGGCACTTTTATTCTAATTGTTTCATTAAGTTCTTTTTGGAAATTACTTTTCTTACCTCCAGTATAGTTTCTGTTCTGTCTTTTATTCCAATTTCATCTAGTCCTTGCTTGTTTTTGGAATTGAGGAATTCAATAATTTCCAATGCTTCTTCAGGTTTTGTCCCTAGCTCCTCTTTGGTCCTTTGTATTTCTTCTCTTACTGCTTTCAGTAAATCCTTCTGTTCATAAATCACCTGTATTGATGGCCAAGTATCATTGATTGATTCAATGATATTGGTCCATAATTGATTTTTAATATGTGCCATGGGTTCTTTCAAAGTCAAATCTGTTTCCAACTTCTTTAATTGTTCACTCAACCTTTTAGCCTCTTTCTCTTCAGTCTTGGCATTAATCTGTACAAGCTTTTTGGCATCTTCTAGATTTTTAATTTGTTTATCTCATTGGTTTGTATGGACATGTCCTGCATTGCTTTTTCCAATTTACTGGCTTCATCTTATTGCTGGACTGTTGAAGTGGAAGATTCAGTGGCAGAAGTGGTTGATGAAGTTACTGGCACTGATGTAGTTAATGGGACCTTTGGAGCTAGTTCTTCTGCTAGAGTAGATGGCACTGCTGTTGTAACCATAGGAATTACAGTTGTAGGGACTTCCTGTGTTTTAGTGGCTTCTTTTTCTTGGACCAATTTGTCCATCTCAATCTCCATCTCTTTAATTTGGGCTATCAATTGCAATATGAGACTCATCATCTCATCCTTTTGATTGGATTCCTATAGAATCTCCTTGGCCCATGGATTCTCTGTAGGAGGTAATTTCAAATATTTTTTGAGTGCATCAATATCAGCATTCTTCTTTTTAATTAGCTCCTCTGCAACTTTTACATTGTCAGGTTCATAACCCACCTCAATCACTAACTCCTCCAAGGATTTGATTCTGCTGTCCTTGGCATATGATGAAGCTTTCTCAACTTTAAGCTGATCTCTCACATTTATCAAAGTATTCTGAAGCTTTTGAGCACTCATTTCTTTTGTAGTTATTGTGGAATAAAGCATCTCTAAACTCTGTTTATGGAATTCTATTTGGTCCAGGGGATGAATATCTTGAACTAGAACTTCAAAATCAACCTTTTTGTAATCAGATGTTGTTGTAGGAGTTGGCAGTGTGGGTTGAAGCAATGTCATCAAGAATTTCTTGTTTTTGTAATCAAAGGCTAAAAGTAGCTTGTTTTGTATCCCAGGAGTCTGCTTCAAGTATTGAGAATAAATTTCATTTTTTATTTCCTCATTCTTAGCCTTAATTTATTTATACCTTTCCTTAATGTCCGTATCTTTGTCCTTTGTCTACTTTGATGATGACACTTTTACACTATGTTGTACTCTAAAGAAAACAACCTCATAGGTAAATACTTTGGCAATTTGTAAGGAATTAGGGTTGTCCCATAAACTCTAACTTCAGTGTGATTTTGGTATAAATACCAATCACTTCTCATGCTCTGTTTAGATAACTATAAAAATTTCTTGATTTCATCACTAATCCTAGGTTGCACACTGTTTTTAAGTAGATTTACAAATGGATGGATAAAACAATCTGTAAAGTCTACATAAGAAAACTTAGATGACTCCTTTCTTATTAAGGAAGTCCAGGATATAAAAGACTATGGATTTCCTTCCACATCCATCTTCTGAAGAGTTATGGGGAACTTTTCAGACTAAAAATAGAGAAACATATGGAAAAGAAATGAAGTATATCTAAAGACATCTTCAATAGGTAATTTGACAAGTTGTTCATGTATACTGTCAGCAATGTACTGGGAAAAATTGTAAACATTTACAGAGTTAATTTACACTTTAACTATTTCTTGATTATTACCATAGGATCTGTAGTAAAATTTTTCCGAATTTGTACTCTAACAACTGCTTTTCTACCTCTACACCTGCTTCTCTGTTATTACATATAAAGGGACCCACTTGTTTCTTTAGTTTAAACTGGGTTTTCATCTTAGCAACCAAGAAATTTACATAATCTGAGTTCAAAATATGTCATATATACTCTAAAGAAAACGACCTCATAGGTAAATACTTTGGCAATTTGTAAGGAATGAGGGTTGTCCCATAAACCCTGACTTCAATGTGATTTTGGTATAAATACCAATCACTTGTCCTGCTCTGCTCAGATAACTGTAAAAATTTCTTGATTTCATCACTGATCCTAGGTTGCACACTATTTTTAAGTGGATTTACCAATGGATGGATAAAACAATCTGTAAATTTTGCATAAGAAAACTCAGATGACTCCTTTCTGATTAAGGAAGTCCAGAATATAAAAGACTGTGGATTTCCTTCCACATCCATCTTTTGAAGAGTTATGAGGAACTTTTCAGACTGAAAATAGAGAAACATATGGAAAAGAAATGAAGTATATCTAAAGACACCTTTAGTAGGTAATTTTACAAGTTGTTCATGTATGTTGTCAGCAATGTATTGGGCAAAATTGTAAATGACCGCAGGGGGTTGACCAGGTATAAAAATGGATAGGAAACCAAGTATTGATGCATTAGTATGCTCATCTATGAAATATCCAAATATAAAAGACAACATGGAAAATTGTGTCTAGTTCCTTCTGGAAATTTGGAAGAGGAGTATGGAGGGTTGAGCTTGGGGATTTCCACATAAGAGGGCATGAATGTTTGGAAAATTTGGAATCTCTTGGGAAAATCTTCTCAATGAACTTTGTAGTTTTAATGGTTGAGAGTACGTGAAATATCGCAATTGAAGAATTTGGTTTATAGATTTAGCTGTTACGTAGACAATACTTATTTGCCAAATTGAGAATAGCTCTTGGTTGGAGAATAATGAGATTGGCATAATCTAATGGCTTATGGGCATTGATGGGTGTGAGGAACAACATACTTGGGAAAATTTGACTCCCAAATAGGCACATCATCTACTTGGTCCAAGGATTTCTCTTGGCTCTAGCAGTGGAGCTCAAGAAGATTAAATTTAGTTACAGGGTTTGTGATTTTGAAGTCTACATCTGCCAAGGGAGTATGTTCTACATCTACAACAGGAGGTTTTAGAGGGTTTATTACAATTGTGCTTTTGGATGCCATTGATAGGTTTAATTTATCAGTTTTAAACACTATTAACCTTTAAAACTCTGTTTTTAGGTCTCTGACACGCTTTTGTAAGATTAAACTATTTATAGAAGGACTTTTAAATATAACATAGGCTTTATCTTGTACTATAAAAAAGGTTACTACTGATCACTCTGACTAAAATTAGCAATTCTGTATCAAAAAGTGTAATTTTCTTGACCTTATAGCTTTAATAGAATATTTCAAGGGTTATCAGTGAAACTTATGTAATAGAACAATATTAAAACATCAAATTTGGAGAAAGAAGGCTTCTAAGTAATGTGGAAAAAGATTTGGATGTATCAGAAGGTTTTTTAGGTCAGCAGATGGCAAAACTCACTTTCAAATTTGTTTTAAAATAGGTCACAACTTCCAGAAACTAAAAATACTCAGGGTTTGTGTGTATCTGAAGAATTTATGAAAGAAAGGGGCATTCTTTAAGGTATACAGGCTTATAAGGCTTCAATTAATAGTATATTTCTTTTAGATTTGATTGATAGATCTATTTCTGAAGAATACCTGGAAATTTGTTGTGGAAAAGGGTTTGTTGGGTTTTGAAAGCTTTCAAAAGCTTATTGTGGTCTTTATATGTAGTCTGGAGGCTTCTCAGTGATTGTAGCAGCTGATTTTGTCGATTTCTGTTAGTTTTTGAGGCAAAACAGAGGCGGAAGCGTGATTTTCTTGTTCTGGAGAGGTTTTAAGAGTAGAAAACGGTAACAGAAGCTTGAAATGAATGCATTTCGGGTGTTTATAAACAATTTTAGTGAAAAGTAATCGCATTAAACACAAATCATTTCAAATCATGGTGTTTTAGGCGCGGAGGAGGATATTACCACTAGTGGTTTTCACAATGTCAAAAGGAGGTAAATGGTTTTTTTTGAATTGATGCAATCCAACAATCAAATGACGCATGGAGGAGAGATAAAGGTTCGAAACAACTTTTATCGCAAATTTCATTTTGGTTATTGATCGCGCAATTAAATTTGCGATGGGATATTTGCACCATCGAATCTGACAAAATGGAGCAAATGGTTGAGATTTAATGATGGAGCTACAGGGTAATGGGCGTGGGGCCCAGGATTAGTTATGCAATGGGAGTGGTAAATGTATTAAAATGTAATGTTTTAACACATAGTTTAAATATTGAATATGATAGGTGGGTAAGGTTTATATATAACAAATAAAATGGATATATGTGTAATGTAAAAATTGGGTGGGTTAATATAAAAGGGATAGTTTAAACCTATGTGGAGCGGGGAAAATATCATGTGGGAAAAATATACCATAGATTAAAAGTAAAATATGGGTTGGATTTATTAATATAAAATGAATTCTGAAGGGTATTTTGGGGAGTTAATACATTATATTAGTGTGTTAATAATGAAATGTGTGAGTGGGAATGAAAAAATATACTAAGTATAGTGTTAAAACATGATTGTAGACATGATTTTCATAGTAGTGGCCCAGTATTAACATTTTAACACTTATACTAAGGATAAAAGAATTTCTTTTGGGGTTTTTGGGTATTTTTGAATGAAATGAGAATTAGTTAAAGGGGTTTTTACTTTTTCTAAGTAAAAATGTATCTTAAACCTAGGAAAAGGGGATTTTGTAGGATAAAATGAGTAATATAAGGGGAAAAAAGGCTTTTTATGAAGGGGAAAAGATGAAAATGTGGGAAATTTCAATACCTTGGTGCCAATCAGTCATTAAGACGTGGCTCTGGTCCCACCAAAAGTAAGAGAAATGCTCTGAATCTTTATAAATGAAGGGTATAGTACTGGAACACATTGTGGGGAGGAAAATTAGTAATTTTCCAAATGATGTTTATCCATGCCTTGTGAAACTGCTTTCTTCCTACCCATATGCTACCTTAACTTTTTTTTTTTCATTTTTCTTGGGTGCATTTGAGCTTGCAAACCCTTGTTCATTTTTCTATTAAAACAAAAAACTAACTAATTTCTATCCTTATTTCTTTCAAGGGCTTAGATTAAGCTGTTGAGCTCCTTTTTTATTCTCTACCTAACTACTGATCTGCCAAGATTAAACTGTTTGGGAAGATCTTTATTCTCTATCTATCAACATGAAATTTAAAGCATGAAAAAGTCAAGATTAATCTATTTAACTCATCATGGATTATGGCATTTTGAACAAGCTGCACATAATCATTTATTTTGTAGTAAAGTTGCTAATTCCATGAAGCTGCAAAATTTCAGGGGTGTTGGAAAGGAAGATATTGAGCAATTCTGGTTCGTCGCAGAAGTTGTGTGGATAGTGCAGCAAGTCAATAATGATGATGTTAAGAAAGTGCATCTTACTATTGCATTTCAGGAACACGCATTGGACGGATACATGAGATATGTAGCAATAAACCTAATGCAACGATCGATGAGCTTAAAGCTACATTGAAGGAGCAGTTCAAAAAGCCAAAATCATATGCTCAATGTGTTACTGAATTAAAGGAAATTCACCAAGAAGTAAATGAATCTGTATGGGAGGTAGATCAACGGTTGAAGTGCACCATCAAAGACGGAGGATTTACTATTGATGGTACGCAACATAAAGAATGGGTCATTGCAATGTTGTTGCCACATCTGCGCCAAACTTTATCCCAGCAGAAGATTGCGATGCAAGCTGAAGTTGTGGAGATCGAAATGAAATTAGAGGCCTCACCTATGTAAGCTATGCAGGTTGGGGCTCAACAAATCTAGAGTCATTTAGTTGCCTTACACTTGGAAATAAGAAGTTTGCGGAAGGAAAAGAAAAGGATATGTGTGCAGAAGTATGGTGTGTGCGCTGCAAAGCCAAAGGGCAGCACAAGGATCAATATCCTATATATGTTAACTATCTAGCGATTAGAGGTCCAAGTCCAATTAAGAATGTGGCGGGGCCTAATGAGAACCCCACACTATGGTGCACTATCTATCAAGCGACGAGACAACACACAATAGACTTCTGTCCTAGGATTGGTAAATATGTTCTGCATCTCAAACTGTTATATTGCACATTTTTTCGATCTGTGGAACATGATGAAAAGCGTATAAATTTAATACAAAATACATGTATGTCCTGGATTCTCTTGATATAAAAATATGATACTGTTAAATACAGAATCACTTCTACAAATATTTGTGGAATTTAAAACACAAACGCCAATCACAATATCATGAAGAAAGATCAATCACACATAACACAGATAATTTACCAGGGAAAGCTTATAGCTAAAATCCCCATTATCTTCTTTTATGTATTATATCATGGATCATGAAACAATTACATACAAAGATACAATCCAAGAGCTATCAGTACATGAGCTAACTGTCTCACAATGTCATACAAAAATTGGTAATCTCCTTAGCCAATTTACTGTCTCCAGACAACCTGCCTCCACTACGCAATCCCAACTGATAGAAATCCCTGAATGAGTGAAATCTTTCCTGCCTTGACTGCGCAATCCTCATGGGAACATCCAATGTGTGTGTGGCTGCATGTGTGTAACTAGATAATGTAAAAACTGATAGTTTACTTCCCTTTCACTCAACTGGGTCTTCACTGGATATGACATGCATGCAGTTAATAATAGTAAATCTTCAGTTGCAAGTGAGAGCATTAATTGTGAATTAATTACTTGATCTCTCACTAGTGTATCTTCAGTTACAAATAGCAAAACTAATTTTAGCTCACTTAACTGAGTTAACCTACTTTACAACTTGCATAACTGCACTTCCAACTCTGTTACAACTTCAAATCACTCAGTTACAACTAATTCAACCTGCATGTCCCACGAACCAACCACTTAACTCAAAATTCCTTTAGCTAATTTATTTTCCACTTAAGTTAACTATTTACAAGTGTTCATTGAGAATAGATTATAGTTTATTTTCCAACTAATATTAAGGGATAATAATAGTATACATGCATCTATAAATGTACATGCAATCTATAAATAGAATTTGCACATACATCTATAAATAGAGATACACCTAAAAATAGTGTGAGCTCCATCCTAGTGTAGGTGCTTCATTTTCACTATGATCTTCTTTTTGAATCTCAACAAAAGAATTGTCACAGCTTTGATCTAATGGTTGAACAGTTTGCTTCCTATAGAATGCAAGTTGAAGGTCGAGGGTCGGATTCACCTGCATCACCGTCTGGACGCGGTGGATTTTAGGGTAGAGAATGAGGAAGAGGAGGAGGATTTGATCGCAGAAGAGGCAAGGTCACTTGTTAAAACTACGGGGATGCTGGCTAACCTGCATTTATGGAGGAGATTATGCGAAATTTGGAGTTGTTTTAGCTGCTTATGAAGCTGAATCAATAGGCATAAGGTCGTTTCAACCGCACCATCGCTATAAATATGGCATGAAGGACCGCATTAGTTCCATTTTCTTTCAGACTGATCTGTGCATATTTCTTTCGTTGATCTTGTTTCTATTAACTGAGTTTATATCCGAACACTTTGAGACACTCCAAGAGACCTGGCACAAGCAAGGGTTAGGCAACTTGATCCCTAGAACCATGACTGCTACTCCGCCTACCTCTGCTATGTCTGAAGCTGTTGAGAACCCACAACCACAAAATAAAACGAAGGGAAAAACATCTGGACTGGAAAATCCCCATGCAAGCAAACTCCTAAGCAGAATCCCTCATGCGCAGACTGTCAAAAGTGACCAATGGCAGAAAAGCTAGAGGTCATTGTCAAAGAGGATATTCTGGCGGAAGTAGACCCAATTTCGCGGCTACCCAAGTACATGACGTCGCGCAAACCAACGGTTGAAGTGACTAAGGACCTGGATAAGGTCAAGTCGCACATCAACACACAATTTCTCCCATAGAATGTGCCATTTGAAGGTGATATTTTTTCCAAATTACTTGCGCTAAAGTTGGAGGAATGGGACCTGGTTGACTGCGCCAAATTTCCAGAGTTGGTGTCGTCTGAATACTTGGAGCAGGTGCCCTATGAAGAAGTGGTAATTAAATTGCAACCAATGCGATGAGAATTGGGGTTACAACAGTCTGGGCTTTTGAATCTCTTGACAGTTCCGCATTTCGGGCACAAAACCATTAACGATATTTGTTTGTGCCAGTTGCTAGCCTTGGTGTATGACAAAGCCTGGCCGGTCATGGATTTAGAGTCGCAAGAAATACTTGGAGATTTGTAGTTAGAGAAATAAATGACCCTGCGGTCAAGTTTGCTACCTTTATCCTTGCATGCAAGATGATGAGGAAGTGTCTCGCAAAAAAAGTGTAGGCGTCAGTGATTACATTGGCTGCATAGTGTGTAAAAGGGGTGTAATATAATTGGTCCAAGTACCTCTGTAATGAATTCCTGGAGAACGTCATAAAAGCGCAAGACGGAAATCACTTTTACTATGCATGGTTGTTGTTGCTTGTCGCACTAATTGGGTGGAAGTTGCCGACACAGTCACAACTGTTGAAAATTGAGCCAGATTTATGTGAAGCCGCGAAGTATGCGTCACTATGGGCATCTAAGATTCCATCCACGGTGACAAAGAATAAAATATTTCTCTTTGATATGGATTTGTTCCAGATGGTGGAGTCCAAATTGCGCCTCTCACCCACACTCTATGACCAGTGCAAGCACATCGTATATTTTAAAGCCACTTTCCACAACGTCCACATTCGCGCAAAGGCGGACATGTCATGCATCTGGTATGAGTTTCCATATTTAGTTACGGAGGATGATCTCGCATGCATTACAACAAAGTAGCCCCCTGTCTCGTTAAATGCAGCCACAGATGTTGGTGCGACTTCTTCTGCACAGCAAAAACCACCACCAATGAAGCCACGCATGCGGAAGGACCAAAATAAGGATATGCAAGAACCAACCTCTACAACAAAGACTGAGAATCCACCTAAAGAGATAGTGGACAAAGACTGAGAATCCACCTAAAGAGACATTGGATGTGTGCACTGATGCCGAAATGGAAGATAAGGGAGGAGATAGCTGAAATGCACCCTCGACATAGATAGAAATATGTCAAGGCACCAAGAGAGGTGCTCAGTCCCCACTGGGACCGCATCGGAAGAGAAAAGCATCCAAGAAGACCACAACTGAGCCTTTGGTGCTAACAAATAGATACTTCGACGAGATTGGCAACACAATTGAGCCTTTCGTGTTCTAGATTCCCGAAGTTGTGCTTCACCTTGAAGATCCAGACTTGCATGCATAAGTCCACGCACGACCAGATGTTGGAATTGACTTTGTTGCCTTTCCTAGTGGCAAGATACATTATATACACAATGATCGTGGATGAGCTTCAGTATCAAGAATACAAGGCATCACAGGCCACCAATGAAGCTCAGCAATAGGCTACCACATTGCATAAGGGACAATAGGTAGCAGAAGAAGCTCGACGCTCCGCAGAGATCCAATGTGTAAATTTAGAATCCATGATCAATCGAATGTGCTCTGAGTTGCCTAAAGTAATAGTGCCCACCACTGCAGTGCCCACCATAAAGTTGGAGAGTTTGGCAATCGCACTAAAAGCTCCTCAATTAGAAATAACAACCGTGTGCACTGAGTTGGAGCAGAAAATCCCAGACCTGCTGATGAAATTGCAGCCAGAGACTCGTCCAAAAGTTTGAGCACAGTGTGCCGCAGTCATCGAGGAAGCCACTACCAGCATTTCAGTCATTGTGGAGGCATGCAACACTTTATTTGAGGATGCCATGGGAATTTGGAACTCTGTCCAAGTTGACCCCATAGTCTAGCAAATGAGGATGTACTTACAGGCCAAAGAGCAATAGTTCAACGAGATCCGGTTCACTACGACGACCCTGGTACCAGCTCAGAGGCTTGCCCACGTGAAGGGAATTCATGCAATTCAAACAAAGATCGAGAAGTTGCGTCGATAAGAGCAGTTACTAGAAAATTGAATGTAGTCATGAGCCGAAGAAGCACTATAACTGTCGCAAACCATCAACAGTGAACTCAAGGTGCTATAGCAGACTCAGCAGAGCACCAACTTAGCAACCAAAGGACCAACTACCGAGAAACTTGTTGGAGAGGCACAGAGCATTGCAACATAGAGTAGAGAGGTGATCCAGCCACTCAAACAATCCATTCAGGCACTTTAGGCTAAGATGTAGGAAGTTGGACCAGAGTGACTTGAGGGCGAGTCACTAGACTGTGTTGGGGGCCAATTGGGTTAGGGTCCCCTGGGGTAAAATTTTGGGTTAAGTTTTGTTAAAACGTGTTGCGCGCAGAAGTCAAGGGGCTTTGGGGTGGGTCAAAGCTCCTTTATCAGTGTAACAGGTGAAAAGGGAAACTATGAGTCTCAAACCATGGTATTTGCGCTTTTAAGTCCAATAAGTATGTAAGAGTCAAGGCAAGTTAGATAGAATCTAATTGCTAAAAAATTGAATGTAATGATCTGATTTTGGGCAAGTTATGTAATCGGTCTAGGTCAAGACAGGCTCATGTTTCTGTGTGCATGGAGAGCTAAAGAAGAGTCTTGAGTTGTGTGCAAGGACCCTGTTGTTGTGTGCGCAGGTGAAAAAGATTGTACTCATTGAAGATCTATTAATAAAGAGAAGTTTTGGCGCATTATGATCTATTATGAATCCCATGTTTACGAGTTAATGTGTTGATTTAATTATAAATCTGTTGTTGTTATGATTATTGAATGCATGTTGTCTGAAGTTAAATAGATATTTGTATCCTTGCAAGTAATGCATCTGTGTTAAGAGTCCTATTAGAAGATAGATATCTGTGATGGTGCAAGGGTTAATTCAACTTCTATTAAGTATAATTATCTATGTGCACAAGACTGCATCAAAGTTAAGGGTTTTTTTGCAATTAGATCTGGTTTTATATGGTTAGATATGAATGGGTTAAGGAAATTATCGTGCAGAACAGTAGTCATAAGATATTTGAAGAAGGGTTAAAATCAACATCATACACTCCCTCAGGGTGTGGAAACCTAGTTCCATCACCCCCCCATAGTGCTACGGGTGAGACTTTATTCTGTGCAAGAAGATCACTGCTGAAAGGGCTAGTAGTTGGAGGGTTTTGTTAGTTGCATAAAACACTCTAAACTTGGGTCAGGAACCCTCAAGCCAACAAGTGGGCTGAATGAGAGTTTTTCACAAGTGGAACTGTGAACAACTCGATAGGAGTCTCGATGTGTTGTGCTCTTGATGGACGAAGGGACAACTAGAGAGTAGATTGGATAGCCAAGATTTAGTAGTCAGATGGACTTGGAGCATTGATAGAGGCAAGTCTACAGATCAGGAGCCAAAGGACCGAGCAGGCACAGGGTACGACCGAGAGGAGTTGTTAGATGCAACAGCCAAATTAGAGTATCTTGTCTTGTAATAGTGGATGTATGAGGGCCATTATCCCTAGTACGAGAGCCCTAGAATATTATATTATATGTTGTTAATATAGCAATGTTAGGTTGAAAAATTAAAAAGCTGCGTATATTTGTGTATATATGATTTAATGCTTTATATTTCCGTTGTGCAAAGTAGTTTAATGGTTGAGATTCTTGGTTTGGTAGCGTAAGTGATTTAAGAGTCTAACCTAGACCCAAGGTCATGGAAATTCAACATCAACCCCACTATTACCTATCATTATCTTTCCCATCCTTTCCTTTTGAGTAGTGTTATTTCTAATTGAGAATTTCTTTCAAAGTCTCCTTTAGTTTCTCTCTCTTGTAAAGCTAAAAGAGATGAAAGCATGTCTTCTAAACTATGTGGAGACATAATTAAGAGTAAATACGCCATTTTTGTGTTAAGAAATTAGATTGTATAAAAAAATAGGTTTGGCATCCTCTTCTTGTATTGTAGCTTTCATTCAACTAACTATTGGATGGGAGATCTCAAACTGTTTATGTCGCTAGACATAGTGTAGAAAATTTGAATCTAAATAACTATAACTTCAAAGAAAACCTTGCATTCACTACTTTTGCTCCAAATAAATTATTTATATTATCGCATATTTCCTTGGATGAATTTTCCATATCTACATGATGAAGCTCAAAATTTGTGAGGACAAGGCCAATAATAGCTATGACTTTATCATCTCTATTCTATCACTCTAATAATTTATTTGGATCCACCAGTGACATTTTGATAATGTATTTTTATGTATAGATGATTGTGTGTTCTCATTTAAATTCCTCATAAGTTCTTGTCCATCAATTAAAGTTTTATTATATTTTTGTTCATCAATTACATTTAGATTTTCACGTTTCAGGTATAGAAATTTTGGCCTTTATTTTTTCCATAGTTTCCATTCATAAATTTTTTTCTAAATTCATCTAGAAACAAACAAAAAAATTGAGAGTATGTGATCTGAAAATGGAAGTATTTGAAAATGTTGTGAAAAGTGTCCATTTCCATTAAATTAAGTGTGCAAAGTATTCTCCATGTCTTGCAAGTTAAACAAAGTGTTTTTGATAAGTTTTCTGAGTCTTTTTTTTTTCCACAGAAAAAAATCAAACTTTCTATAATATAGATAGTTTCAAAACATATGCATAACATTTCAGTAACATAGCCATTCCTTTCTTTCGAAAGGAAGTGGATACAAAGCTTCTTAAACACCTGTAAAGATGCTTAGCAGCCATAAGAGACCAAAAAAGGAGCCAAACATAACATTAGTGCATCTCCTTTAGCTCATCATCTCCCGGAAAACCGAAACAGAGATGAGAGCAGAAGGATACAAATGCACTGAGCAAGCCCATAACTCAATGTAAGGGCTAGCAGTAGGAACTATCCCAGCCCCTAGAAGTACATTAGTAGAGAGAAAAATGGAGCCCAGAACCTCCTTACAAAAGGAAAACAATTCTGGACTCAATAAAGTAGCAGATTTAGAGTTTTTTGTAGAGAAAATATATACAAGGCAGAATTAAAATAGCAGAAAATTAAACAAAGTATGGCTGTTTCCTAACATGAACAACCCCATTCAATATCTCAGTTACTGTCCAAGACCCCAAATCAAGCTGAGCACCTTCTTTAGATAATCGATCTGCTTCCTGGTTCCTTTCCCTGTAAATGTGACAAACAGATATATCAGAGAAAAAACATTTAAGACGACGAATCTCCTTAAGCAAAGGTAATAAAATATAATTCCTGCACTGCTGAGTCCCATTGAACCAATTCACAACATTCCTAGAATCACCAAAAATCTGAATCTGTCTCATATGTTTGGAAATCAACCAGCAAAGAAGAAAATGGAGAGCTTTGAGTTCAGCAAAGTTATTGGTCCCCTGCCCAAGGCCCACGGAGGCATGGAGAGAGTTATCAGGAGAAAGATGAATGATAAGTCCAGCACCGCAAAGACCATTTACACCAGAAGCCCCATCAAAAAAATCCCACGGAATAGATTCATTTATATCTTCAGGCTGTATGTTTCGAGAAGAGTTTGAGCCAGAAGGAGTAGGGATGCTGTCATAGATGGAAGCTCCTTCTGCTGCTAGCCTGGCTATTGGGAAAGATTGCTCATTGAAAATCACCTTATTGCGGGCAATCCAAGTTCCCCAAGCTATAAGAAGAGGAATAGATCTAACTAAGTTTTCTGAGTCTTATGTGTGAGGGAATGTTAATTAAATTTACTGTTTAACATCTTAAATTAGAAATACACAGTAGATAAATTATACCATAACATAACACAACAACATGATGAGGCAGTTCACCCCTCTTGGGCTACATCTGCCGGGTCCAAGGCTCCCAATGGGCATGTACTTGCTCTATTAAGTTACTCAAATTAGTTATACAGTGAGAAATATGCCTAAACAGGAAAAACCAATTGTGAAATTGAATTCAAAAGAGAGAAATAAGCTAAAAATGGCTTTTGTTTCACCTCAAACAGTGAAGTATAGCCCAATACATCTCCATTTCCCTAATGGCTCTAGTGGCTCTCCAAGCTTCCTTGAAGAAAAAATGGTTGAAGAACTCCTATGTTGACTCTGCAACTTATCCCAAACACTCCAGAATGCTCATAATACCAAAAATTGACCAAAATTTCTTCCAAATTGGTTCAATAATGGAGAAGTTATGACCTCCACAATTTTCTGCTCAATGTCCCTTGGAAACTCCACCAAATCTGGATGAACTCTAGTTAAAGTCGACAAATTTGGTGAAAACTCCTTAATTGGCGGAATCGCACTCTAATTCGTCGGAGGCAATAAATATAACTATTTGTTAAGTATGTGTTCACATGCGGGTAATCCGGAAAGGTTAATGCTGGCGGTTAAGGGATTAGCTCCCCGCCCATGGTCATGGCCCGCAGGTCACGTGGCTAGGGCCAGCACTCGTAGCTTAACACAAAATTCCCACCTGTGAAATGGGCTTAGCCTTGGTCCTTGCGCGAAGTCACGTGGTCTTCTGCCCGTTAGCCCTGAGGGCTAAAACTCTTATCTCCGCCCGTTCAAACAAACGACTCGCCTGCTATATGCTGACCCGACTCTGTTCAGGTCAGGTTGACCTCCGCCTGACCCATACTTGTTCACTACTACACAAGGCCGCTATCTGTTGACTCATAAGCATTCAATTCAGGTCGTGCCTGACTGAACCAAATGCGTTCAGCTCAGGTTGGGTCTGCCCACCAAGCATCATTTTTTTTTAAACATGATTTTTGAACCAAACTTTGAGCCAATGGCCTGGGGCCACGTGGTAGCCCCCAGGCAGGCCACGTGGCACCCTGTAATAGGCTCTTAAAACTTTAATTAAAAAAAATGAAATTTGCCACATAAAATATTTGAAATGACAATTTTTTGTGTGTTCAAAAGTCCTGTTTTGAAGGTCATTGGGCGTTTTAAAACTTCAATCTCTTTCTCATACGACATCAGATTTGAGTCTCGTTCATGGCACCAGAATCGCAGCGATGAGGCCTATCCGGTCATTCAAGTTGCAACCAATTCTGAGTAGTTCCAATTTTGAGCATTTTTTTTCCCTTGGACATGATCACTTGATCACACCTCCCAAATGGGAAGCTTTTGGACCCCAAAAGCTCTCTGATTTATAGAAACTGAAGATAAGGAGACTGATTCTCCACTCTTCCAACCTTGAACCATTGAAATCTTCCTGACTTCATCAAATTGAGCTTCTCATAAAAAGATAAATTCTTCCTTGAATCTGTTGACCGACTATTGCTAACTTTGACTGTGTCATGATGCAAATTTTTGAAATTTGTAGAATACATTATGTTTCTACAATGGTCAAAATTCAAAGGAAACTGAAAATAAGATTCACCTTGCCAACTATCCTCATGGTGAATTTTTGAAAAATGAGCCATGTATTTGCATCGAATCCCGACCAAGTTTTCTCGCCATACCAATCTGCCATTATGAAACCAGCATTGACCCATGTTGAACATTGTGCCCTCTTTGCTTGCATGCCTTTCCCTCTCATGGATTCTTGCACCACTTTGCACCAACACTTTGTTCTTTGCACCGATTGACACCAAAGGTACTTTCTGTAACATCTTGTCATCTTCCAAATATGACTGGCTTTCAGGCTAAAACATATCATCATTTATATCAGCAATAACATGAAAAGGAGAATGTACAAAATATTTTTGCTTAACCATCAGCAAAGTCAGATTTTGACTTGCATTGACAAGCCTTTTCAATTTTCCTGCATTGACTAAAGAAGATTCTAGCTTCTTCCGATGTGCTCTCACAATAAACTCCTTACCATCCTTGAACAGATGATACTTGTTCTCATGGCGATGGAATATCTCTTTTTTGTCATATAAATAAAAACTACCCATAAAACACCTGTAATGTCAAGCAGTACCACATCTAGTTCGACCAAATCAACATAATGAGTTGTTATGGTGAAGCACAACATGCACTTTCTTGAGACTTGTAAATTAGCATCCTTGCAAATCCATCCAAGTGGATATGGCTTTGGATGAGGTATGGTCTCAAGTTTCAGCTTCTTGACTAAGTCTTATGAGATGAGATTCGCTTGTGACCCACTATCAAATAGTGTATCTATATTTGTGTGTTTTGAGATTATCCTTATATGAAATAGCTCTATCCTCCTCTTTTCATTTTGAGCATCTATGTGACAGTTTAAAGTTCTAGAACTCGGATTTTTTTCCTTAACAATCTCTTTCCCCTTTATGTTCCTTAGTACCATGGTTATGCTCTTAGTTTCATCACCTGATTTAGACCCGAAGTCTTGTTCAACAGTTGCAATAGTTTTTCCCTTTTCTTTGTCCTTATCTTTGTTTTTAAATTTTCTGGTTTCAGCTCCGGATGAAGTTTCCAGCAATGGTATTCATCTGGCTTGTCTTGGAACATTTTTTACAAAAGAATTTTCCTTTTTATTTCCTAGAGTTTGCATTTCTTTTCCTCCCTTTTCCTTTGAATTTACTATCCATATTCCCATCAAAAGATTGTTTCCCTCTAGCCTCTAGATGTGTAGCTTGTACACAAACTTCGTCTAAACTAGTAGGATTGAACATAAGGATAGTATGTATAAGATAGATATGTAAACCACCTATATATTTCAGCAAGGTATCTTGACTATGCAAATAAATTATTAACAACAAAGCCCTTCTTCTAAACTCTTGAGTGTATTCTTGAACACTTTGTCCTTTAAGTTGTCTAAAACTTTGCCAATTCATGATAGCCTTTTGTAAATGAGCTAATGGATAAAATTGTTTCTTAATTGCGGAAATAAATTTAGCCCATGATAAAGTAATCTTACCATGTTTTTAAATTTCATCCTTGGTCTTGGCTTCCCACCATACCAATGCTGCTCCTTCCATTCTTAAAGAGGCTAACTGAATCTTGGTGTCGTCTTCATGAAGGTTTTGTATCCTCAAGTAAACTTCCATCTATCTTATCCAATTGTCAAGTTTATCTGCATTGACTTCGCCGTTAAACATAGGCAACTCAAATTTGACATCAAGCTTTAAAAATGGAATTTTACCAGTAGTTTTAGACTTGTGAGATTGATTCACTGAGGTAGAGGATGACGATGTAGAGGAAGAGGATGAATATGGGGATGGTGGATCACCATTTCCTCTGTGTCCTTTCTTTGACTTGTCATCACTTTTCTTTCCTCCTGAAGAGCCCTCTCCTTCTTGCTGATGTTTAGACCCTTCTCCAACAAGCCTATCATTCCTTTCTTGGTATAGTATCCTCACCATCTCTGTCATGTCTAGGAAAGCTTTTCGGAATACCTGTTCTTCTTCTTTGGGATCAATTTCTTCTGGAGCTTCTCCTTCTCTTGAAGACATGCTTGAGGCTTCTTCAATAACTCTTGGGGGTGTAATATATGGTGGAGGCAATGGCTCTTTGGCCCTCCTTGGTTGAGGATTAGCTTGTGCTCTAACCAATTTTCCTTCCCCTCTTTTGAGTTTAAGCCTATTAAGCATCAAAACTTGCAAACAATCAACTATATCTTTGCACAAAACAAATGCAGAGTAAAAATATAGCTCCTAATACTCAAATCCTGAGCTCTGATGCCAACTAATCTAAAAATGGAATTATTTGAAAATGGTGTTCAAAGTATCCATTTCCATTAAATAAAGTGTGCAAAGTATTCTCCATGTCTTGCAAGTTAAACAAAGTGTTTTTTATAAGTTTTCTGAGTCTTATGTGTGAGGGAATGTTAATTAAATTTACTATTTAACATCTTAAATTAGAAATACACAAGAAATAAATTATACCATAACATAACACAACAACATGATGAAGCAGTTCACCCCCCTGGGCTACATCTGCCGGGTCCAAGGCTCCCAATGGGCATGTCCTTGCTCTATTAAGTTGCTCAAATTGGTTATACAGTGAGAAATATGCCAAAACAGGCAAAACCGACTGTGAAATTGAATTCATAAGATAGAAATAAGCTAAAAATGGCTTTTATTTCACCTCAAACAGTGAATTATAGCCCAATATAGTTCCATTTCCCTGATGGCCCTAGTGGCTGTCCAAGCTTACCTGAATAAAAATGGCTGAAGAACTCCTATATTGGCTCTACAATATGTCCCAAACACTCTAGAATTCTCAGAATACCCAAAATTGACCAAAATTTCATCCAAATTGGTTCAATATTGGAGAAGTTATAACCTCCACATTTTTCTACTCAAAGTCCCTTGGAAACTCCACCAAATCTGGATGAACTCCAATTAAAGTCGACAAATTTGGTGGAAACTCCTTAATTGGAAGAACCGCACTCTAATTCAGTGGAGGCAATAAATATAACTATTTTTTAAGTGCGTGTTCACATGCGGGTAATCCGGAGAGGTTAATGCCGGCGGTTAAGGGATTAGCCCTCCGCCCATGGTCACGGACCACAGGTCACGTGGCTAGGGGGGAAACACCCACGGTTTAACAAAAAAGTCCCGCCAATGAAATGGGCTTAGCCCTTAGTCCTGGTGCGAAGTCACGTGGTCTTCCGCCCATAAGCCCTGAGGGCTAAAACTCTTATCTCTGCCCGTTCAAACAAAGGACTCGCCAGCTATACGCTAACCCAACTCCGTTCAGGTCGGGTCGACCTTCGCCCGACCCATACCCGTTCACTGCTGCAGAAGGCCGCTATCTACTAACCCATAAACGCTCAGGTCGGGTCGTGCCCAACTGACCCAAACACGTTCAGCTCGGGTTGGGTCTGCCCACCAAGCATCATTTTTTTTTAAACGTGATTTTTGAACCAACCTTTGAGCCAATGGCCTGGGGCCACGTGGCAGCCTCCAGGCAGGCCACGTGGCACCCTATAATAGGCCCTCAAAACCTTAATAATAAAAAAATGAAATTTTCCACATAAATTTTTTCAAATGACAACTTTTTGTGTGTTCAAAAGTCTTATTTTGAAGGTCATTGGGCATTTTAAAACTTCAATATATTTCTCATATGACATTAGATTTGAGTCCCATTCATGGTGCCAGAATCATAGCGGCGAGGCCTATCTGGTCGTTCAGGTTGCAACCAATTCTGAGAAGTTCCAATTTTGAGCATTTTTTTCCCTTGGACATGATCACCTGATGAGTATGGCTATGCAAATTAAAGCTTTATAAATACCAATATCTATTCGACATAATGACGTACAATGAGTAGAGTTGTACGACCACAACAGATTGATGTACATGTTCAATGGTAACTGCCAGTGGACTAAGGTGAATGGAGGGCATGAAACGAATGTGCAACAACTAATGATTGTTCCTTAAATTTAAAAGGAAAATGACTTAAATTTTTCTCTTTGGTTATAGGCATACATAAAGGCAAATCTGGTAAGGTATACAATTTCTATACTAAAAAAACATGGCAACTAATTCATACCAATGCATAGACCTTGATCTGATAAATGACAATAATTCAAACTTGAACATTAGGATCTTCCCACTTTGACCTTGACCTGATAAATGTCAATAGTTCAAACTTGGACATGATGATCTTCCCACTTTGATTCCATTTTATAAAAAGCAAACTAAATTATTATAAATGGAAAGCAAAACTTAGACGTTATGATCTTCCCACTTTAATACCATGTTATAAAAATGCTATAAAAAGCAAACTATATTATTAAAAATTGAAAGCCTAGTTTACATATGGTTGGGATGAAAATACACACAAATATACACAATATTATATGATATTATGAACTATAAAGAATTTGAGAGGTCATATTTGTCCAAAATCCTAACAAAAAAACATGGTTTTTAATTAAAATTATTACATTGATTTTATTACACATGTAAGTCTTATATTCTAAGAATGTAAAAATCTTTATTATACGAACTTATTTTCGGGGTAAGTCTTATATTCTAAGAATTTAAAAATATTTATTATATAAAATTATTTTCCTCTGATTCATCAAACCCCTAGACATGGGCTTCTTGTCCTCTGAACACGAGCTTCACACTTCTTTGCAGACACCCTTCCGGTAACAATGACTGTACAACTTAGACAAGTAACTAACTTAAAGGTGGCTCTATGCTCACAACTTAGACAAGTAACTAACTTAAAGGTTGCACTGATACACCCTGGTCACTTCTCTTTACTCTTGATGGATTCGTTCATCAAGGTGCACTATCATTCTGCAAAGTATTCAAGTGCTCACAATCTGACACTTGAGTAGAAATTCTATCCAAATTCTCTCTTCACTACAATTATCTGACTTGACCCTTCTATCTCACTTGTTTGTGTATAATTAGTAGTCCCTCCACCTTCTTTTGCATACAACATTCCATTTTTTCTAATTATTCTCCTAACATGTGAGATTCAAACACAAGTGTGGACTTAGAATGAGATAATAAAATGTCTCTTTATATAATCATTACATTAATTACTATATTAAATGCATCATTATTACATCATTTTATTATTAAATATTTATTATTATATCTGATCTAAGTCTTAATATGCCTGAGTTCTAATATGAAGATTATCTCCTAACAATTTTCAAGTACACGAAGCAACTTTTCTCAATGCATTTAAGGATACTAAATGATCATTTTGTACTACAATGGTTCAAGGCACTCTTCAAGCTGTATAACTAGTGACTTCATCACCATCTATCTTCACTCTGCCTGCATCAAAACAAAATGATCTCATTGCCACTTACATGACAAGCTACAACCAATGTTATCAGAACCAAACCAAACCAAATTGGGTCGGCCAGTTCAACCATTTTTGAGAAAAAACCAGTCTCACACGGTGTCACAGACTGAAAAAGGAAAGTTTGGTACCAAATTAGTCGGTTTTTGTACTGAGTTTGGTAACAAACTGGACCTTTTTAACCGAACTGGCCGATTTTGTACAATGTTACCAAGGACTCTTGAACACAATATTTTCCAATAAAAACAATAATTTATGAGTGAGGAGGCTTAGAATTTAAGAATATTGTCCTACCATGCAATTATTTTTACTTAAATTTTTTACATTGCCATTAACTCATTCGAGATGTTTGAGAGTGGTTCTGACCTCATTCAATTTCATATGGAGAAAGTAGAATTTTAGATCGCACTCAAAATCTAGAAAACTTAACAATTTTCGAGGATTTTAGGATTGGGGGATTGCAATGTTTCCATTGGATTTTGTCATGTACAAGGATATTGAAGTAGCATTTAATCAAGAACAACAATTCCTTTATGTTATTGGCATTGATAATTGAACTCCTCTATCATGACCCTACTAAAAGTGTACCCATTACTGAAACAAAATCTTGATTTGACATGCTAAACTTTTTATATCTTATTTTAATGCTTAGAAAATGATATTGATGAAGAATATTCCAATATAGGCAATGATTTTGATGATATGTAGGTATTTATTGTAACATTATTTTTTTCGATACCTAAAGAAACTACTTAGGGCCTATTTGTTGATATATTTTCAGTTCGTAGAAAGATTGTACACCCTTACATGCTATGTGAATGAGATTTTTTGCTTATCTGCACATAAATGAATCTGAATTCATATATATGAATATATGTTTTTCTTTAAAATTTGAATATTTCATGTGTTTTTTATTGAGATTTTTTTTGGTTTAGTTTTTTACCAAGTCCAATCCGCTATGTTCGCTATGACCAATTCCCAGTTCAGGGATCTACCGGTTCGATCAACAATTCAGTTCTGACAACATTGTCTACAACTTGCCAAGTAAATCGTGCAATAATGGCAAACCAACATATATCTTTCTTCATGGACATACCTTTTAAAATGGAATAATTTGCATTATCTGACTTATCAGAATTTTCATGGAAATGCAATATTTCCCAGTTTACAGGCATATTTGTCATAAGTGAATGAGGTTGTATGCACCAAATAAACTGCACTCACTGAATCAATTATTCATTTTCAGTCATGATCAAATTCAATAAGAGGCATCTTGTTGGCCCAGACCATTCCCTTGTCCAAGACCTGCTAAAATATTTACAAATAGTCAAAAATCATTAGTTCAATTCATATGTTCACCATTCTTGGCACTATGGCATCAGCCTTTTAATGGGCAAAACCATGAGTTCCCATAAACCTCGAGCCTAAAACTACTAGTAACTTGACCAATCAAATTTACCTAATCTACCCGAACAATCCAGAATTTTTTGAACTATAAATAGACTACATCAATAATAAATACCATGGGAAAAACCATAGGTTCCCAAAAACCTCGAGCCTAAAACCACTAGTAATTTGACCAATCAAATTTACCTAATCCACCCTAACAATCCTCGACTACTACCGAAAATTGACCTAATCCATATATATATATATATATATATATAAACCTAATTCTAAATTTAAATTATTAATTAATTTCCTTCGACCTTCTTTATTTTACTCTTCCTTTAATTCTAATTTAAATTTATTATACACTTCTTTAATCCTATATTTGAATTTGAATTTATATTTAATACCATTTAATACCTTCATTATAACCAAAATATATTATTTCGTTATTTTAATATATTAATGCAAATAATTAACTTTTTGCTCTTTAATATTATTATTAATGGGATCATAACCTATTATTTTATTATTTTACACTCATTATTTAAATTAATCCTTCTTTCCATTTTACAATTTTGTACTATATTTTATTTTCTTAAATTTTTTTTTAATTGTAATTCAAATTTAATTGGTTAAATATATTATTTTCAATATTATATTTTTTCTAATTAACTCTCATTTATTTGTAAAAAACTGTTTTTTTTATAATCACATATAATCATATATATTGTTGAAACTTTTGGAACCAACCAATATGGTAAAATGAGATCAAGAGACATGTTTAAAAAGATGGAAAAAGGATCTAACTAGCTGTTAAGGAATAACAACTAGTTTGACTTGGAGAGGAAAAATATATAAATGAAATAATTTATTAAATCATTTTATTATTATATTATATTTAATTTGACTTAATTAATTAATAATTATAATATATTTTATTATTATATTGTAGATATAATTAGGATTCAAGATGTTATTATTAATTATTATATAAATACAATTTTGATCATTAAAGTATATCTTTATTAAAAAAAAAAAAAAAACTATTGGTCAAAGGTGATTAAAAATAATAATAATATCCAATTAGAAGGAAATACATATAAAAAAGAAATTATCTAACAATGACTTTATAATCAGATTTATGATATAATATTAAATTATTTTATTATTATATCAAATTCAATTCGGTTTATTAGTTAATAAATATAATGTGTTTTATTATTATATTTTTATTTTATTTAAATGATATTCCTTAAAACTGTAATAATGAGAAATTAGGGTTAATGTATTTATTCTTGGTATTATATATTATAAGTATATTTTCATTAATTTAATTTAATTTGTTAAAAATTTAAGGTCGAAGGAGCTTTAAATGATGATGATGATGATGATGGTTAATGTCCAAACCAATCTTTGGTCTATCGGACCTAAAGAAAATAGTTATTTAGTTTGATTTAAGGTTTCTCCTATGCTCAAAAATCTTGGAGAGAAGCCTCTCGAGCTCACTATATTTTTGACATCTTAAATGGCCAGGAAGGTCAGTGTCACAACAAATATTATGAAATTGAGCTCTAATGTGGTTGTATGCGGGGCACTCTAAGAGGAAGTGATTTTGATCCTCGATGTTCATATTCTCACAGAGATGGCAGATCCTTTCCATCCATGGTGTTTTAGAAACTATCCAACAACCTGTTTTACTATGGAGCACACGAGAGTTCGTTCTAATCTTGGCTATATTATTTTTCTTCTTTGAGCTAGTTAAAATAGAGAGATACTTTTGATCTTCTAGGGTGGGGTTGATGACCTCCTTATAATATATTAATTTTCTTTTATCTTCTAGATCTTTCTCACACCACATTTTTTCTTTGAACTTAGAAGTAACAATTTTTTTAATGTTATTAATGTATTTCTTTTAGTTTTAAGGTTATACGTTATAAAACGGTGCTGGATTTGCTCAATCTTTCTCCAGGATTCTCTAGATATGTTGCAACCCCAAACCTCATATCCATATAAGATAACAGGAGTGACTAAAGTTTCAAAGAGGAACTTCTTTCTATCTCACATTATGAGGTTTTCTGTTTAGCAATTATTTTGAAGACCAAAATAAGCTTTCCACCCCGCATTAATCATATATATATATATATATATATATATATATATATATATATATAATGATTTAAAGGATCAAAGAAGGGGTAAAAATAAATAGGAAAATCAAAAAAGAGAAAAGAGGGCAGGGGCGTTAAAGCCAAACATGAACTAAGGATGAAGGGTCGGGATCCAACATCTACTAACACTCCATCCATCATCTCTATTAATGTTAAGAGGCATTTTCTCGATCTCTAACGCTTCCCTTAACTTACGGTGATGAAAATGGTCAATCCTAGCAATAACCTTAGCTTCTTCGATGCAAATGTGATGCTTTGTCTTTTCTGTGTGCTCTGCTGTCATGCCCCCATAATTCGTTCCCTCGTTGGCGGGTCGTGCGGTACCGGCTAAACGACTATTTTTATTTTTCGTCATTTTCCGAACTACGCCTTTCCAATTTTCAAGTGTTAATGTTCACTTTATTATAACATGTTTTATGTGGAATTTAAAACATCTTCAGCAATAAGAATGTGCACATAACCATTATAGAGAAATTGCAATTTTAAAAATATCATGTATAAAATTGGCTTGTTGTTTTTATACAGGCCGAGCACCCTGTTCTTACATAAAACATAATTTTGCATGACTCAACCCGTCGCACATTCAACGCACTGTCAGGGAGTCACACGACTCGACCTGCGCTGTTGAACACGTTTAGCCTCCTCCGTGACCGTCGTGGAGTTGCATCTTGGAATACCCTTCTACAAAATTTTGTTGGTAGTTGGTCATCCCCAAGAAAACTCTCATATCATGGACATTCTTCGGTTCCACCCAATCCTCTATTGCCTTGACTCTGCTCTGCTCCATCTGTATGTGGCTTTGTCCAACAATGTGGCCAAGGAACAGAATCTCAGTCTAGGCAAACACACTTGGAATTCTTCAAATATAGCTGATGTTCCTTCAGTGCTTCGAAGACTAATTCCAAATGCTTCTTATGATCCTCCATGTTATCACTAAAAATTACGATGTCATCCAAGTATACCACCACAAAGGTGTCAAAGTATGGAAGAAGTACATCGTCCATCAATGTGCAGAATGTGGCTAGAGCGTTGCACAACCCGAATGGCATGAATAGGAACTCAAAGCTTCCTTATCTCGTCACAATCGTTGTCTTCCTCTCATCTCCTTCAGCTATCTGCACCTGATAATACCCGTGTCTCAAGTCCAGCTTGGAAAACACTCGGACTTTTGCAAGATTTTCAAAACAATCCGCTGCTAGAGGTAGATGATATATGTTCTTTATGGTTTTCTTATCCAATGCACGATAATCACAACACATCCGCAACTCGTTCGTATCCTTATTCCATTGGAAAAATACTGGAGCACCATTCCTTCTTTGAAACTTTATTATGAGTTTTTTTGTCCCTAAAAATGGATGAAGTGTCTACTCAAAACATGGGACATAGTGTTCCAGAAAAATTCCTCAATATGTACACAAAAAACTGTTAATTTAATGTTTTTGGTGATAGAAGAAGCCCACGCCCTTTTTGGTCCCTTCTTGGTCCCTTGAGACGCTCGGAAAAATCAAAATTTAAGAACACATTTAATTTACCAATCCAATTGCATAAAATTTCAAGATGCCTGGCATGTACATGCAACTATAAGGTTATAACCTACTATAATATAATTTTGTCTTTAAACCTTGAGTATTTATACAATGAAAACCTAACCTTGAGTATTGTATATGCATCTATAAGGATATAACATATTAAAATATACTATTTTTGGTCTATATATTTCTAATCCATACATGTACAACGAATTCAAAAGAAAGAATCAACTCATAACGACTGAAGTTATTCTCTGAATCTATAAATGCTACAAAATAACATTAAAGGAACAATGGTGTGGAAGTAAAATACTGCTAAATAAATGAAAACACAACACTTCAGAGGAATTGTGATTTCCCTTTGAATTCTAAAATCTATGAACTAATGCTTCGATAACTATTGCTACAAAAATGAAATTTTCATGCTAAGGAATTGAAACACACATGCAACTAAACAAAGAAATGAATAAAGTCCTAGAGAAATAAAGCCATAACTCACAAGAAGGGACACCATTGAAGCCATAGCTCACAAGAAGGGACACCACTTCCAGTAGCACTGCTAGAGCTGGCCCTTAATAAGAATATTATTGGGATGAATCCTCAACTACAAACACTAATTAAAGAGATGCAATCAAGATTCTATGTTGATATGTATTGCATTAATCTTGAACAAGCAATGAAAGAACACAATATGCAGTGTGTCAAATTCTTCTTCTCTCCAAAGATGAACCCAAATGGGTTAGTATCCAAGATATTTAAAAGCATGGGGCTTGGGTTGTTGGGGTCAAGGTTGGGGATTTCAACCAAATCCCAAAGATACCCTACAACTCTCAAACCATATTTTCTCCTAAAACTTCTCTAAATATTCTTTAAAAACAACAAATTCCTATGAAGTGACTAACCAACATAATCTTGGGAATTTCTAATAATTGCATCTGATTTTGATGGGTCCTCTTCTTGTTGGAAATCCTCATTTTTTGGAAACTACACTGCTTTTTCTCTAGATTCTTCAACTCCATAAAAATCCCACCTTACACTTTCATGCTTGAAAATTCAAAGGATTTTCGTAGAAAGGTTCGAAATCTAAAATGCACTTGGCATCCAGATTAATTCCACAATAGAGATTCTAAACTAATTCCACAATCTATTTCCAATAATTTTTCCTTACACGGGGAATTATATAGTAATCATTGAAATAACACAAATGACTTGTTCCTACCACAATGATTTATTAATGCATCACATCAGCATATTTAAATATGGATAGTTCATTCAATATCCCTATAAAAATTGACAATGAAATTGCCAAGAATTTTAAAGGAAACCAAAGGGGTATTATCAGATGATTTAGCCTAGAAAAGGGTGTCTAATAGGTAAATAGGAGCTCGAGTGCTCATTAAAAATTCTGAAACTAATCAACAAAAAAGTACATATCCCGGTCTCATCAATAACGTTAGTCACAATGTCAAACATGTTCTACATTGAATATCCACCAAGTCAAGAATAACCAACAACTAAATTTTTTACACAAACACACACCCCCTCCTCAACTCGCCGTTGAGGTTGACCTCGGGGTCCTAGCAACCAAATAAATGTAGAATCATTGAATTGAGTAAGTAAATATTATCTATCCTAAGATCTCAACTTAGTATGTTTCATTAAATAGAAATCATTCAATACATCAACATGGCTTTACTTTATACACCATTTAATGAATAATTTAACCAGTGTTCCACGGGGACGCGAAAGGTTAGGTGCACACACCCCACACACTTAATTAAAAACATAAAATAGAAATAAAAAAATAAAACAAAACTTTAAAAAATAAAAATAAATAAAACTAAAGAAAACATTTAAAAGTTACCTAGGTTAACTTACCTATTCATTTCCCAAATTTTCTTGCCCTTTGTTGATCTATTATTTCCTTCCGTTGAGAACTTCTTTCCTGTCATCAAGCTCCTCTCTCCTACTGAGTGCTTCTCTCCAGTCAGGATGACCCCATTAGTTGGTGGACCATGCATGGGGATAATGCTCCAAAGATCCAACACAAATTTTTATTCACTTATTGTCTCAGATTTCTAGTTCCTCTGCATCAAAGAGGAATTGGTCCAATTATAGCTTCATCTATTATATCAAGAGGAATAGAATTTCCTCTAGGAGAGAAAAGAAGCTACTTGCAGTGCACATTTCTCTACATCTTGCACATAGAAAGACACTGGAGTACCAAAGGTAACCAAGAACATGATGGGATGTGGATCCAAAGGATAGTGCACAAATAGATGATGAGGATGGACTAGATGAGCTACAACATGGTTTGGTTGGAGTTCCATTGGTTACTCAAGAGAGTGACTTTGACTCAGATAGCAACATTCCCATTGATGTTCCTGATGATTTGATGCAATAAAGGGATGTAGAGGAGAAATTCTTGAGATTGAGTCATTGATGTTGATTTTATTTTCAGTGTTCATTATCCATTTTTACTTTTCAGTTTTAAATTTTGTGTTGTGACACTAGATATTGAAGACCTCAAACTGATTCTTGACTCCTTACTTTTAACTATTTTTGAGTTTGAGACTTTGAGTTATATAAATATTGAATCTAGTAATTTACTATTTTAGTGTTCAAACTTCAGTATCTAGTATATAGTATATAGTTATACTAAACACTAGCTTGTTTTTATTTCAATTTAGATTCTAGAATGATGAATGATGAATTTAATTGTTAAATCAATTGCTAAGATTAAATTTTGACTTGATCTGGATATTCTAGAACATTCACACCCATATTCTATTAATTCACTTTAATTATTTTATTTTCCTAATTTTAGACTTAGGTTCCCTTTAAAAATAATTAATTATTTTAATAGAATACAATCCGAGTGGAATTTCACCAAACAATTTTTGGGTTTCTTGGAATACATGTGTCTAAGCCTCCCTGAAAATTTTGAGACTTAGAGCAAATCTTATGCTACCCCAAAATCAACAATCCCTCTTAGCGAAGAATGTGCTCTAGCAATACACCCTCTAAGTACTGCTATGATCCTATAGCATCTTCCTTTGTGCTGTTGATGATTGACATTTTTTCCCATTAACCCTGTGCAAATTTTGCATCTGTATTTTTTCTGACACTACCACTGTCAACACTGCATCTGTACTGCAACTCTCTCTGAATTCTACATCCATGCTACTGCTGACTCTGCCACTGCACTGCATCATAGATGCTTACTGCCACTGAAAAAACATCCAAAATTGGACAAGTATGATGCATCTCAGTGATGAAGATCTGATTTTTGCTAGCCTCTGGGTTGTCCCTATGAAGTTGTTTCGCTGCTACTGGCTTCTACATTATGCCTTCTTCCACTGCTGGCAACTCTTCTCTGCGTTGTTTAGACTCTGGCACTACTAACCAAGGCACTGTCATTTTTGCACTCCTCTGCACCAACTGGAACCCGTCCATCCCACTACTTATGAATGGGGCTTCTGCAACAAGGTATTGATCTGAGAGTTGGAGTCCTCAAGGATCATGCCCAATATTGTAGATCTCTAGGTCTACAACTCCAAATCACCCCACCTCCCTCCTGAAGGCATATGGGCAATCATAGAAAATTCCTCCTCATCTATCTTTGCCGCTCTGATATACAGATCATGCTTCTCATCCTTGTCCTTCTTTCTGAGAGTACATTGTGTGGCATAATGTCCCATCTCGCCACACCGGAAGTACTTTATCTTTGAAAGATACTTCTTCCTCCTGCACTGCTCTTCCTACCACTTTGATGCAAGGGTCACATACTCCTCCTCCTACTTCTTGACCTTCGAACCACTATTATTCTTGCCCTCAAGTTAACACTTGAGTAAGTCTCTCCTCATCTCTTCTTGCTAAAGAGCAGCCCACATCGACTCCCAGTTCGACAAATTGTCTTTTCCCAGGATGCTTTGGAAAAAGACTTTGTATTCTTCAGACACTGAGTTGAGGTCCAATTCGACCATCTTTGTGGCCTTAGGAGTTGCTATTACGACTGCCAATTGATCTCGGTTTTCCTGAAGTCTAGATAGGAACATATAAATACGCTCTCCCTTTTGCATCCTTGTGGTCCGCATTTTCTCTTCCAAAAAAATCTTTTGCTGCTTGGAAGATCCCTAATACAACATAGCCAATGCTTCCCACATTTCCCTGGTTGTCCCTTTGCCGGAAATGTGAGACACAATGTGATCCTTCACTTTATCGAGGATCAGTATTTTGGCATTTTCCATATTCTTCTTGAAGGCCCTTAATGGTTTTGCATCCACCGGATCATCTAGAGCACTGTGGATAACGTGCTTGAGGTCATACTCATCTAGAAGGAAGGAAACCCTTGCCTTTCAAATTACATAGTTGGAGGCACCCTCCAACCGATCCTGGTCACGCAATCCACTGGTGGCCATCTCACCCAACAATTGTCAATTTGTTGCCTCTAACCCTCTGTGTAGATGGCTTTACGTGTCCCTACTGGAGCAAGCCACAAAATCTGTTGCTACTGCATAGGAAATTTGAGCTTCTTTGGGAAAGAAACTTACTAAGGTCATAAATCCTCAAAAATGTCTTTCAACTACTCTTCCTGACGTTTATGCACCAGCAATCAATGCTACACAAAAAACTACATCCCTCCAGATGTTGATCTACATATATATGCTATGTTGCTCCCTCTACCTCGGAAAAACAACAATCTGGAAAAATCCTACTTCTCTGTCGGCTCACTCAGAGAGAGATTTTCCATGTTGGTCTAGCCCTCCTAGCTTGGATTGTGCACTCCACTAGGAAATTAATCTACTGCTTGTGAAAATCCTTGATCCTTGGTTTCTTCTACCACGTTGGATCTGTTTGATTTTTTCTTTGCTTCTATTTCACTTAGCTTAAGAAAGCTCTGATACCATGTGAAAATTTTGTAAACTGGAATCCTATTGCAGCAACTGGAATATATTCACCTAATTGTTAATTTTAACTTAACAATTTATTTTCACTTTCCTACAAAAAACACTGAATACATCTCACTGCAACCTACAAAAATAAATTTTGGAACAAATACAAGTGCAAAAACAAAACTAAACAAGAATAGATCACACACACATCTGATACAGTTATTTTTGGACCAATGTCCCTGAAAAAAACCAATGTGGGAAAGCCGATGTAGCAGATGAGGGTTTATATTATTATGTAGTAATTATTTCTAAGTACAAGTATATGATTGACACATCTATAAAATCATGCAAATAAATTGACAGAAAATATCTCATGAGACAAAACTCACTCCTCCATGGAAACCTGGCACTGATCAGCATCCAAAACAGACTGCCCTATGCTACCTCTATGCAGTCTCTGCATCATAGCTATGGTTTCCCTCTATCTTTGTGGTGGTCTGTCTATTGGCTGGAAACTAAGACATCTTGACCTTAAGAAAATCTCTCTAGGATCCGACACTCACCCAACGTTGTCTCCTCAACAAAATCGTGACTTTCCTTCAGCCTCTGTGCAGTGACTGCGTAAGCACTACGTCACTGGCTCTACGTTGCTACTGTGGTTCTCTTTGTATCTGTTGTTATGCACTCTACATCTCAGGAATGCTTCCAACTAGAATTATTTCCCCTCTGTGAAAGATATTTCAATCGAAGTTTCTCCCTGAGCACTACTCACTAAAGAAATTGATCTCTAATATTTTCTCCATCTTGTCAAATGTGATTTCCAAATGACTCTTCAAGCCATTCTTGTAGTCTTCTCGTTGAAAACTCAACAGCCCAGATTAGATCTCTAATCAATGGTTAAGATTAACTTTTGACTTGATCCACCTTTTCTAAAACATTCACACCCATATTTTATTAACTCACTTTAATTATTTTATTTTCCTAAGTTTAGACTTAGGATCATTTTAAAAATAATTTTTATTTTAATAGAATACAATCCGATGGAATTTCACCAAATGATTTATGGGTTATCTAGAATACATGTGTTTAAGCCTCCTTGCAAATTTTGAGACTTAGAGCACATCTGATGCTACCCCAAAATCAACAACCATGTGTAAGGGTCTCCTAGGTGTGGGGATACCCTAACTAGGAGTAGATGCTACAACGTGGACTTGGTCTCTCGTGCATTGTTGTAGGGAAACATGAGAGAAGACCAAGTGTGGACGATATTGGGAACTTATGGTCTGTTGGAGGACAACTTTATAGTGTCCAAGTTGGAGTCGAAGTGCAGCTCCTTGATGGACAAAGGTGATTGGTAGCCTGGCAGTTGTTGGAGCTCAAGGGTTTGATCAACTAGGAGGAGGATTGTGGAGCCCGACACTAGTGTGTGTAGAAGGACTTCTACAAAAAAGAATAGGAAATTCTCATAGCTCGTGATCATTGTGAGAGACGGACATATCACAGTGATACATGGCAACCCTTTGTGCCATATGTTGGTCTTCATCAAAGTAGCATAGGAAGTCCATAGTGGGTTGAATTCCTTGAGTAGATGAAGAGAAACAATGGGAATATTGTGAGTTGTTCACAAGTGGAATTGTGAACAACTCGACAATGGTATCGATGTGTTGTGCTCTTGATGGACGAATGGACAACTAGAGAGCAGATTGGACAATTGAGATTCAGTGGCAAGATGGACTTGGAGCATTGATAGAGGAAAGTTATGTATATTAGGAGTCGAAGGACCAGGAAAGTACAGGGTATGACTGAGAGGAGTTGTTAGATGCTACATCCAAATGGTCAGATTATCTTATCTTGTAATAGTGGATGTATGAGGGCCATTATCCCTAGTATGGGAGCCCTAGACTGTTGTATTATATTTTGTAAATATAATGAAGTTGGGTTGAAAAATTAAAAATTTATGTATATTTGTGTATATATGATTTATTGCTTTATATTTCTGTTGTGAAAAGTACTTTAGTGGTTGAGATTCTTGGTTTGGTAGCACCAGTGATTTAAGACTCTAACCTAGACCCAAGGTTATGGAAATTCAACATGGTATCTGAGGATATCTAAGCTACTTTGGAGGACAGTGAATCAGAGTGTGCACAATGAACCAACTCAAAGGCAGTTGTCGATGTCTAGATCATGGAGTAGAGGGTGTAGTTGAATACATGGAGACGTGGTCTTGATAGATTACATGGCGAGATGGGATGGGAGTAATGGATGATTGGTGGTGAGCTTGGTCAAATACACTTTGTTGTAGGGCAGATAGTTGATCGTGGACTTCTGTTGATGTGTCATGGATGGTTGGGATAGTTCGAGGGTTTCATTGGCATGGACGAGATCAGGTCGATCAAGATGGCTTCATCCGATGGACTATAGGTTGGCAAGCTAGAGTCTTCATCAGATCGTGGTGCTGCATATCCGAGATTGGTGGGATTTGCACGAGTGATTTTTGATCCAAGAGGATGAGTGCTTGTAGGAATGAGCCAGTGGAGATCGTGTAGGCTCAAAGGGAGTCTAGCCATAGAGGGAGTAACCCTATGGAGGTTTGAGATCTTCAGGTTCATATGTGACGAGGAAGATGCACTACCAAGATTTTCATATTCATATATAGGGTACACTAGAGTGATGGATCCCAGATGAGCTAGTGTCATCGATGAATGATGATGTTTACTTCCTAGTCTTGGAAGTACCTCCCTCGCTAAGAGGAAGTGTTGATTTTTGTGTAGCTTGGGAGGTACTCCAATCCCTATTATTCGAGGGTTAGAGGTCAAAGCACCACAAATGAGTTTGTGGGCTTGAGATCCGAGCTTGGGGGTTTTTCACCCATCGATTTTTGGTCCAAAAACATGATGATTTTTCAACATGTGATACATGAGGATGATAATGCTTGTCGAGACCAATCTGGTGCATCGAAAATCATCTAATTCTGAGATGTCATTGAGGAGTTATGAATTTTTGGAGGTTACTAATGGGTTTGAACTTGCATGTTTAGGTCGTCCTAAGGTGTTTTAGGCTTATGACAGGCTGGAAACACTTGTGTGACATCCTAGATAGAAGACCCTCAATTGTGTATAAAAGGAGGGTGAAGGCAAGTCTTTTAGCATCCATTTTGTGGGACAATTCTCCAAGAAGGTAACTCTAAAATTGAAGGCTAGCTGCAGGAGAGAGAGGGTCAATGATAACATGGGACAATTATGAATATGAGGTCAAGGTTCTGGGCAGGAATGGAAATCTATTAAGGGATTGTCTTAGGGTTAAAAGACAGGTCCAAGAGGTCTGTTTTGAGGTCGAGAGTCTGGGCATGAGTGCAGACTTGGTTGAGGACTGTCTTAGTGCTAAAAAGGCGAGTCTGAGTAGTTGTTATAGGGTCGAGGTGCTAGGAATATAGGTCGATGAGTAGGAGGGACATTACATTGCTATGTGGGGTGACTATTTGGGCTAATTGGAGGAGGCTGAAGGCTACATCAAGTTGTTTTGTTAGGCCATGGGCCTTAGCAAGCAGTTGGAGGTGTATTTTGGGCGGCATTAAGGATAACTAAGGCTGGAAGGGAAAACGTGGAATAGGAGGTGCCTCTCCAAGGCAGGTTTCACCCCTTAAGGGCTTAAACTTGTTGACTGGGTGGATGATTAAGGGTTGCATGGTATGCCCTAACCAGAACTTCAGTGGACAACAAGTGAAAACAAAGTACAACATTGTTTTGTGGAGGTTTGTCAATCAAATGTGTTGACCGAATTTGGATCGTGATAGGGCAGCCTATGGAAGTCAATGAGGAGAGGGATTATCTCATGGTTAGATGCCCTAGATCATTGATTGGGCAGCAAACTTGGAGCAAGGGTTTGTCATGTATTGGGTCAAAGTGTTGACTCTTACATGAATCAGTTGATGGGAAACTTGAGGAGGCCTTAGGAGTTGTTTGGAAGAGCCCGTGTGGATTCTTGGGAGGCCTACCAAGTAGCCAAGGTGACAACATGCAAATTATATCGAAAGGTAAGAGGACAACAACAAGGTATGTTGCAGAAGGACCCTTGTATGATGGATTGATGGTGTTGTAGGTGAGGACACATTCAGGTGCCTAGATTTGTGCAATATATCCTCTATTGCAGGGCAAAGGGCAGATTGGTGAAGTTTGTGAACAACCATGTGTAAGGGTCTCTCCCAACTGTGGGGATGCCCTAACTAGGAGTAGATGCTACAACATGGACTTGGTCTCTCATGGACTGTTGGAGGGAATTGTGAGAGAAGACCAATTTTGGACGAGATTGGGAACTTATGGTGTGCTAGAGGACAATGTGATAGTGTCCAAGTTGGAGCCGAAGTGTAGCACCTTGATTGACAAAGGTGACTACTAGCTTGGCAGTTGTTGGAGCTCAAGGATCTGATCAACCAAGAGCAAGATTCTAGAGCCCGGGACTAGTGTTTGGAGAAGGACTTCTACAACTGAAGATGAGCAGTCCTCCTAGCTCGTGTTCATTGTGAGAGATGGACATCTCACAGTGATAGGTAGCAACCCTCTATGCCCTATGTTGGTCTTCATCGGAGTAGTGCAAGAAGACCATAGTGGGCTAAATTCCCTAAGTAGCTAAGAAGAAGTAGTGGTGTTGGGTTAGGGTCCCCTGTGGTCAAATTTTTGGTTAAGTTTTGTTAAAATGTGCTGCGTGCAAAATTCAAGGGGATTTGGGGCGGGTCAAAGCTCCTTTATCATTGTAACGGGTAAAAAGGGAAACCATGAGTCTCAAACCATGGTTTGAGACAAGGTATTTGCGCATTTAAGTCCTATAAGTATGTAAGAGTTAAGTCAAGTTAGATAGAATCTGACTGCTGAAAATTTGAATGTAATGATTTGATTTTAGGCAAGTTTTGTAATCGGTCTGGGTCAAGACAGGCTCCTGTCACTGTGTGCACGGAGACCTGAAGAAGAGTCATGAGTTGTGTGCAAGGAACTTGCTACTCTGTGTGCAGGTGAAAAAGATTGTACTCATTGAAGATCAATTAATAAATATTTTTTTTGACGAATTCTGATCCATTATTAATCCCATGTTTACGTGTTAATGCGTTGATTTAATTATAAATCTATTTTTGTTATGATTATTGAATGTGCATTGCCTGAATTTAAATAGGTCTCTGTATCCGTGCAAGTAATGCATCTATGTTAATAGTCTTGTTAGAAGATAGATCTTTGTGATGGTGCAAGGGTTGATGTTAGGTCCCTATAATGCTAGTGTATCCCCTTATTTTTGTTAGTGTAGCCCTCTTATTGTTATTTTCGTACCCCTGTAGCCCCAATATAGTTATTATTGTGCCCCATAAAAACCACTATTGTTATTGTTGTTCCCTTACATTATTATTGTTAGGTCGGCTAGGATTATATTGTGACCCCATGGACTCATATACATAGAAAGGAGGTTTTTTCATTTGTATCATCTAAGAGTTGTTCATTTATGTAATGTAAAGGAGGTTTCCCCCTTTAAGTGGCCAATTTATAAGGCGTTGATCTTTCTTCTCTTCTATTTTTGGAGTTTGTTTCATAACATTTGGTATCAGAGATTCGGATTCTAGGGTTTCATTGCTTCAAACAGGTCATCGTGGCATTTTCTCTATAATGTTTTTTTGATGAAGTTTCATAAGCTAAAAAAAAAACCATTTACGAATCAATCATGAGGAACATCGTGTAAAAATTTCAGATCTTGATTCACAATATTTTTGGAGATATGATCTGTCGAATTTAGGTTTTTTGCAGGCTCCCGAATTTCATCTCAAATAGGTGACCTTGGGAAAATCGTCATAACTCTCTCTATGAACATTGGATTGGAATTCTATAAAAAGAGACTGAAAGTACAGTGACTTTAGTTTCTTGTGTATCAATTTCAGATCTGAAAGAGGAAACACTAACACGTGAAACATCATACAAGTTCGCTCTACTAAACCAGTCCATAATTAGGTCATTGTGGGAGATTGGGCATAACTTTGACTTGAAGACTCCAAATCAGGTCATACCTATGGCATTGGAAAGAATATTCAGAGGGATACTACATGGATGGAGATTAGTTATTAAAGATCCGAAATCACAGAGATTATTTAGTTTCAATATCAAGCTCCTCAAAAGCAAAAAAAATATGTGTATTTGTTTTTCAAATTGTGCAAGTTTTGTTTGAAAAATCAGTTTGAAGTGATTCCAAGGGAATATTGAAGCTTAGATATCGTTATTAGGTTCTAAAATTCCCCTAAAATAATTCCACACCCATTAAGCCCTCGAAAAGCTCTAATATGACTCATGAAGAGAAATAATTGCATTATGATATATCAAAATTACGGTACCAAGTGCAACAAATTTTGATCTTACAGAGAGCAACCAAGAATGACAGAGATGGTTTAAAAGCAGAAATGGAGGCTAAGTTGTATGGTTTTAAGGGTAAAATTGAAGCTAATATGGATGATAAAGCAATGGAATATCACATTGAACATCAACAACAAGTTCTCCAACTCTCAAAGGATAACCCAACTTTGGTGCAGAATCAAATGAAACAACATGAGGATCAACATCACAGCAAAAATAAGTTCTGAAGTAGTCATGGAAACAAGAACTTGACAACTACGAAATCGATCAATTTTAGAGTATCTTAGCAAGTGGAAGAACTTACCCAGTGAAGATTCCACATGGGAGGATGATAATTTTATACAGAAACATCAAGAAATAATCAAGCCTTGAGGACAACACTTGTTTGAAGGAGAGGGGAATGTTAGGTCCCTATAATACTAGTGTATCCCCTTTTTTTGTTAGTGTAGACCCTTATTGTTACTGTTGTACCCCTGTAGCCCCCATATTGTTATTATTGTGCCCCATAAAAGCCACTATTGTTATTGTTGTGCCCTTACATTATTATTGTTAGGTCGGCTAGGATTATATTGTGACCACATGGACTCCTATATATAGAAATGAGGTTTGTCATTTGTATCATCTAAGAATTGTTCATTTATGTAATGTAAAGGATGTTTCCCCCTCGAAGTGGCTGATTTCTAAGGCACTGATATTTCTTTTCTTCTATTTTGAGAGATGGTTTCATAACAATTGGTTCAAATTTTGTTAAGTATAATTAACTATGCGTGCAAGACTACATCAGAGTTAAGGGTTTTTCTGCAATTAGATCTGGTTTTATGTGGTTAGATTTGAATTGGGTTAAGGAATTTCTTGCACAGAAAAATAGTCATTAGATCCGTGAAGAAGGGTTAAGATCCACATCATACGCTCCCTCAGGGTGAGACTTTGGTCTGCGCAAGCAGATCGCTGCCAAAAGGGCCAGTAGTTAGAGGGTTTTTTTGGTCGCGCATAACACTTTAAACCTGGGTCAGAATCCCTCAAGCCAACAAATGGCTCTGTTGTCGGGACCGGGATCTATTTGAGGGAAGTTTTATGTGGCATCCAACGAAGAACGAATTGCAAGATTGGCTTGATAAAAAGGTGTGCAAGTTTGCAATCCAAGAAAACTGAAACCCTAAATTATCTGCTGAAGATTGGGAGCAAAAGTATATTATACAGAGATCCATGAAATTTTCTTTACTTCCTTGGTGACAGAACTAAAAGAGTGGTTGTCTTGGCTTGCTGAGTTTCAGACCTGTTGGAAAGACGACGCAATCACCAGGTGGACTCCTGAACCGATCCAGCAATTGGAAAAATCTAGTAAAAATATTACCCATGTGATAGATTATTGGATCTATAGCATTATGAGCAGGTTTGTTACTGAGTTTGTTGTTGATGCTTTAATTTCATATTCTGAAGCGAAAAGGAGATTTTTCAAGGGTCCTAGAGATAAGTTCATGCGCTCATTGAAACTCTGGATTAAAATGATTTTATGTGAAAAAGGTACCTTGTGCAACCATATTGAGTGAATGTCTAGAAGAGGCCCTCCTAGTTTTACGTGCAATGCGAAGGTTTATAAAGTGGATGAAGAAGAAGATTTTGTGTATAGTCCCCTCAAAGGTAGATCTGACAACGAGGAGTCTAAAACAAGTAGCTCTAGTGGATATGCATGAAAATGACTTAACTATAGTTCAGATCCCATCCACTCCACTTAAAAATTCATCTCACACTCTCATCTCATCCACTACACCCCCACCTCCACCACCAGAAGTTGATATGGATAACTCCATAAAGCTGCAAAATTTCAGGGGTGTTGAAAATGAAGATATTGAGCAATTCTGCTTAGTCACAAAAGTTGTGTGGACAATGCAACAAGTCAATAATGATGATGTTAAGAAAGTGCAACTTTCTACTGCATTTCAGGGATGCACGTTGGATTGGTACATGAGGTATGTAGCAAAAAAAACTAATGCAAGGATCGATGAGCTTAAATCCGCATTGAAGGAGCAGTTTAAAAATCCAAAATCATATGCTCAATGTGTTACTGAACTAAAGGAAATTTACCAAGAAGTAAATGAATTTGTATGGGAGTCGGATTAGTGGTTGAAGCGCACAATAAAAGATGGAGGATTTACTATTGATGATACGCTGCAGAAAGAATGGTTCATTGCAATGTTGTTGCCACATTTGTGCCAACCTTTATCCTAGCATAACATTGCGACACAAGTTGAAGTTGTGGAGATCACAATGAAATTAGAGGCCTCACCTGTGCAAGCTACACAAGTTGGGGCTTAGCAAATATAGAGCCAGTTAGATTCCTTACACTTGGAAATACAATGTTTGCAGAAAGAAAGAAAGAAAAAAATGATATGTGCGCAGGAGCATGGTGCGTGCACTGCAAAGAAAAAGGGCACCACAAGGATCAATGTCATGTATATGGTAACTATCTAGCGATTGAGGACTACAGATTAAGAATGTGCCAGGCTCAGTGGAGAACCCCACACCATGGAAAGGATCTATCAAGTTACTTTAACAATATGGAACAAAATTTGTCCCATGATTGGTAAATATGTTCCGTATCTCAAACAGTTCTATTGCACATTTTTTCGATCCGTGGGACATGATGAAAATAACTGCCATAAATTTGATCTAATGGTTGAATAGGTTGCTTCCTATAGAATGCACGATGAAGGTCGCAGGGTCGATTCACTCCGCATCGTCGTCTAGGCATGGTGGATTTTAGGGAAGAGGGTGAGGAAGAGGAGGAGGAGTCAAGCCGCGGAAGAGGCCAAAGTCATTTTTTATAATCGCGGGGATGTTGGCCATTATGTACGTGATCGTCCGAACCCAACACGGGATTTTTCACCAAAATTTTTAAAGCAAAATGATATGAACATCTTAAAATGACTCCAAGTAAGTAATGGCGGAAATTCGCAACACATATACCATTGCTTAGCCATTCTCGTTGTTGTTGAGTAATTTCACTCCACACTGACAATTCTAACTTGCAAATGCAATTGGGTGGTCAATATCTCCCGTATCCTAGCACGATACAAGAAGCATCAACATCCACATGGAATTATTTTGACTAATCTAGGAATACCAGATAGGTGTAGTTACCATCTTCTCTCCTTAAGAATATCCAATCTCCTCCTCGAATTCATCTTGTCCTGCAGATGCATCCTTCTTCAACAATTTATCCATCGGCGTTGATTAGTGCATAATGTTGAATGAACTTATGATAGTATCCCGTATGCCCTAAGATTGAGCACAAATTTTCTTACATTCTTTGGAGGATCCAAATTTATAATGACAACAAACTTGCTGATCAACTATCAATCCTCAACACAAACAATATGTCCCAACAAAATACAAAAAAGGACGAGCACATATAGTTCTTTCAAATTCAAAGAGGTATGATACTTTCTAACAAGTATCCAACATCAAGCGCAACCGGAAACATGTTTCTTCAAAGAATCCAAAGAGAATCCAATCATCAAAATATACTCCTAAGAACTTATGGAAGTAATCCTTTAAAAGCAAGAACTACACTCACACATGAGAATATAGTTGGTGCATTCTTCGTACCAAATGGCATAATTGTGTATTGGAATGATCCCCATTCCGTCGCAAAGGTAGTCTTACTCCGGTCTTCGTGCACAATTCTTATCTAGTGGTATCTAGAAAATCTATCGCTAATGAGTAGGCCTCCAACCCACCTACATTGTCCAAGACTTCATCGCAAAAGGGATTTGGAAAAACATCATTTACATAGGCATCATCATCATACATCCAATACGTATCCCTGGGATGAGTCCTCGGGTCTTCTTCTGGACTAGCATGGGGTTTACCCACCAACATCAGTTCAATAACTCTTGCAACAACCATTTTTTCCGCCTTGAACTTCGCTTATATTTTGATTCAACCCCAAGGCCGTTGCTTCAATGTGCCTAGCATCCGGGGTTTCAAGGTAATCTTCATTACTCCAAGATCTCTTATAATCCCCTTCCACTCAGAAATTTAGTAGGAAAATGCATCTTGGTACTCAATCGCAGTTTTGCAACCTTCCCTATCGTATCATCATCCTAGTAATCTCCTACCTTAGAAAACTTGGGTTGTTCTTATATTCCAATATTAACTTGTTTTGTCTTTATTGGTTCGCCGCATATAGTACCAACTCCGAGGCCTAAAACTACGTGTTATCCTTCTAACTCAAGGATATTCGCATTTCTGGATCTTCCTCATTATCTTCAATAGTTACATTATGATGATTCACCGTAGCCATTATCTATGCACTCCATTCTGTATACCAATTATACCGGTTCCTTTGGCATGTCAAAATAACATCTCGAATCTCTCGCAATGGCATCATCGAGGCATTGGAATCCACTTCTAAACTAAAGGTTAGGATGAAACTTTCCTTCAGCACAACGCACTACAAAGGCTCATCGCAAAGCCTTAGTTTCCAGTACCAATTCATGGGTATCCCGTCTAAAGTATGGATGAATATATACCCAGCTAGGCTTTGGTTCATTTCCACAAATTGGAGGCAACTTTAGTCGGATGATTGCGCGATAAGCTTTGTCCCAAATAGGTTTCCTCCTTTGGGTGTTGGGGTTTCCAAATCTCTCATGTGCACATTCGATGACATTCTTCCCAATTAGCAAAATTGTCTTTATAGGTCCCCACTAACGTTGGAGTCGAGCATAGTGTTAGATCAAGCGATGGAACCGTTTTCCTTTCCGGAACAACCCTTCAGTTCTTCAAAGAAATTGACACTTCCTATACCATCATAGTATGGTAATTCAATGCATCTTTACAGGTTATGTATTTGTACAACGATATTGTCACTACATAGCCAAGAACGTAGAGACTTCTCATAGGCCGGTTCTACGAATGCTCTAGTTCCTCATCATAGTTCATAGACATGAATCCATTCTTTCTCCTAACAGCCGACCATCTATTGTAGGATTGATCCAATCCTCCTCCCTTTCAGCCAACTTGTTAACATGATCGATATCTTCATCAAGATAGTCTTCGAAAGCACGTTTTGTGTATCTCTCCTTTGGTAGGTCCAAGGGGACTACATCCCTGTCCCATTGCGCTCATAAACACCATACTCGTGCTTGAGGTTAATGATAACACCATAACAAAGCTGCAATCTGCACTAAATCACGTGATATAGGTTGGTATCATCAATAGTCCGAATCAATTTGAAATCATAAAGTACCTTAACTCTTCAATATCTACTACCACCTCAGAGTCTACCCATTGGGATGATATTCTCAAGTTGACTAAGCCATGTGCAAACTAATGATCGACCATTCTAGCTTAGGTTCTCCCATTATTTTCCATGTCTATTTTGCAGCACATTTGCATCAGCTCAAATCCAAAATAACCTTAATCATTAGTGGGAATTTAGAGGTCTAAAAATGGGCCTCCTAAGGAAATAATAAAATAATAGGTAAACCAATAAAACAATATGTATGAATTTGCAATTCACTTTTGCACCAAAATCCATGTAACTATGGTTATTAAATCTCTAATCTCGAAGTGGTACCAAAATAAAATTACTAAAAAAATGTATTGATGTGATATAAATAAGAATGAGCTTTTCTAAGAAATAATCATTATCATTGCATAACTACTACATTTAATCCTTTGTACTCAAATAACTTAAAATAAAGTACAAATATAAATTCATAAATTCTTAATTATAAAATATATTATTAATAGTAAATCTATATTATTTAAATTATATAATAACATGTAAATAATATACAATATCAAAATAATATAATATATGTAATATATTGTTTTGTGGTATGAATTATATATTACGTATTAAATTGATTTTATTTATAACATAAGAATAAATAATATATAATATAAAGAAATATAGTATATATTCTATAATATTTAATTTATTTTTCAGTATTATATATACTAATAATATATGTTATGTTATTAATATAATATAATGAAATGAACTAAGTTTTATTTAAAAAAATAAAAAAATTATTGAAATAAATTTAATTTATATTTATAAGTATAATATAAGATTTATATACATTGAAATTTAGTTTTCTTTTTTGCCCCAAACTATGTTGTACCCACATATCTTTTTTCAACATACAAAACTAATATACTTTTCTTCATCCTACAAAACTAAAATGTTTTTTTGTTTCCTTTAATTTAAATATTAGGTTGTTATTAATATAATAATGATATTATTTATAGATTTGATTTATCCTAAAATTACAAGGTTACAATTTTTATTTATTTTGATTTCATATGTATAATATATATGTATAGATATTAACTTATAATTAATTTGAAATTGTAATATTAAATAAAATGAGATAAATATATAATTTAAAATATACAAATATAATATTTATTGAAAAGTGTGTAAATACATGAAGATTGTGTAGGGATATCCATTGTTTCTTTCAAAAATATGGAATTGATAATAATATTATTTTATTCAAAAGTGTTAAATGACATTTAATATGAGTACTTTACTTTATGACTTTAAAAGTACTTAGAGCACTATCATGGTTAACCATGAGTTTTTATCCACCATTAAGAATGTGACAAATAAATACCATTAACTCAAGCAATGGCACCAACCATTAGGGATGATGTCATCCCCTAGAATGTGATTGGTTCTCATAAAATGAATTTGATCAGACATTTTCCCTTAGGAGGCCCATTTTAGACCTCAAAATTTCTAATGCTTATCTAAGCAATCAACATATTTCTTACTGTCCTTCTCTTATTCTTGTAAATCTGTTGACAATGTTTTGCTCTATTTGACGTTGTTCCTTCAAATGCTGTGCCTATCAATCAAAGATCAAGATTCAATTGCCTTCTTATCGCACAAAAGTTTAATGTGCTTGCAAAATGGTCTCAACAGACTGGTCCCTTCGACGATATCCATGGCAGTTTGCTTGGCACCTCGCATGTCGATGCACCATGATCCATGAACTCCTTCTTTCTTTAACAAATGTTTCCTTCTCCTTTGTAGGTTAAATCCTTCCTTTTTTCTCAGAGCTCCGAACCCAAACATCATCGATAGGCTTCTTCCTTCCACTTTATCTTTGTTGGCTACACCACTTCTTGTTACAATGTTCACACCGGGTTCTTTCATCGGTGGTTTGACCCTTACCACATGAACATTCTACGAGGTGTATGTGTTTTCCTCCCGCGTTTTTGCAAATAATACAAGACAATCCTAAATAATATGATTAAATTGTCGACAATACCTCGCAAGATTGGCTTGATAAGAAGGTGCGTGAGTTTGCAATCCAAGAAAATCGAAACCCTAAATTATTCCGTCAATATTGGGATCAAAAGTATATCTTTACACAGAGATCCACATATCCTTTTGCTTCCTTCGCGATAAAACTACAAGAGTGGTTGTCTCAAGCATCGAGTTTCAAACCCGTTGGAAAGACAATGTGATCGCCGTGGACTTCGAGTTGATCCGGCAATTGAGAAATCTAGCAACAAGATTACCCACGCGGTAGATTATTGATCGATAACATTCCCGAGCAACAGTTTGTTATTGAGTTTGGTATTGTTGACACTTTTGTGTCATATTCTCAAGCAAAAAGGAGATTTTTCAAGGGCTCTAGAGGTAAATCATGCTCATTGAGACTCTTAGATTAAAATTCTTTATGTGGTATATACCTTGTGCAACCATATTGAGTGAATTATTAGAAGAGGCCCTCCTAGCTCACGTGCTACAGAAGGTTTATAAAGTGGATCAACAAGAATATTTTGTGTGTATAGTCCTCTAAAGGTAGATATGAAATGATTTGAGGAGTGTGCAACAAGTAGCTCTAGTGAATCTCAAGGACTCGTAAGAAAAGGACTTAACTATAGTTTAGATCCCATCCACTCCACTTTCAAATTCATCTCACACTCTCATCTCATCCACTCCACCCCCACCTCCACAACCAGGTTGATATGGCTAACTCCATGAATGATGGACTTTGTGTGGTGTTGGAAATGAAGATGCTGAGCAATTTGTTCATCGCAGGGTTGTGTGGACAAAGGTAAACAAGTCAATAATGACGATGTTAAGAAAGCGCAGCCTTGCTACTACCATTTCAGAACACGCATTGGATGGGTACATGAGGTATGTGGCAACAACCTAGCAACGATCGACAGAGTTCACAGCCGCATTGAAGGAGTGGTTCAAAAAATCCAAAATCATATGCTCAATGTGTTATTGAATTAAAGGAAATTCACCAAGAAATAAGTGAATCTCAGATGGGAGGTGGATCAACGGCTGAAGTGCACCATCGTATACGCAGGATTTACTATTGATGGTACGCAACCTAAAGAATGGTCATTGCACAGCTTGCTTACATCTCCATCAACCTTTATCCCAAAGAAATATCGCTGACACAAGTTTAATTCTTAGGAGATCAAAATGAAATTAGAGGCCCTACCTATGTAAGCTATGTAGGCTGGGGCCTGCTAAATCCAGAGTTGGGGTTAGTTTCCTTACATGGAAATACGTATTTGGCGGAAGGAAAAATAAAAGAATGTGTGCAAAAGTATGGTGTGTGTGTTGCAAAGCCGAAGGGCACCACAAGGATCAATGTCCTATATATGGTAACTATCTAGCGATTGAGAAGCCCACTAAGAATGTGGTTGGGCTCATTTAAGAATCCCACACTATGGTGTGCGATTTATCAAGTGACGGGACAACACGAAACATACTTTTATCCTAGGATTGGTAAATATGTTCCGTGATTTCAAACAATTATATTGCACATTTTATCGACCAGGAACAGATGAAAAGAATCGCCGCAAACTTTGATCTAATGGTTAAACAAGTTGTTTCATACAGTTAAAGGTCGAGGGTCGAATTCACTCGCATCACCGTCCGGACGCAAAGGGATTTTAGGGTAGAGGATGAGGAAGAGGAGGAGGAGTTAGTCACGAAAGAGGCGCATCATTTGTTAAAACTACGGGATGCCGGCTAACTCGCATTTATGGAATAGACAGAAAATTTGGAGCAGTTTAGCATTTATGAAGCTACATCAAAAGATTACAAGGTCGTTTCAATGGCGCCATCGCTTATAAATATGGCATGAAGGACCGCATTAGTTCCCTTTGCTTTCCTCGGGATCGATCAAGGCATATTGAAAGCTACGATCTTGTTTCTATTAACCGAGTTTATATCCGAACACTTTGAGACACTAAGAGACGTTGCACAAGGAAGGGTTAGGGCCACTTGATCCCTAGAACCATGATCGCTACTCCACCTACTCCTGTTACGTATGAAGTTGTTGAGAACCCACAACCACAAAAGCAAAAGAAGGGATGGGGACAGGAGGGGACTCAAAAACCCCCACATAAGCAAAATCCTAAGCGTAAGCCCTCATGCGTAGACCATCAAAAGTGACCAATGGAAGAAGAGCCGTAGGTCAGTTGTCAAAGAGGATATTGTGGAGGAAGCAGACCCAATGTCGCAACTACCTAGTATGGCGTGACACAACCAACGACCTGAAGTGACCAAGGACTCCGGATAAGGTCAAGTACTACAAATCAAAACAATTATTGCTCCAGAGAATGTTCCATTTGAAGGTGAAATGTTTGCCAAATTAATCGCGCTAAAGTTGGAGGATTGGGACTGGCCGACCGCACCGAATTTCTACGTGGCGTTATCCGAATACTTGAGAAGAAGGTCCAAAATATCGCAGTAGTAATTAAAGTTGAACTAATGCGATGGGCATTGGGGTTACAAATAATATGGCTTCGAATTGAATGATTCCGCATTTTGGGCGCAACACCATTAATGATATTTTCTCGCGCGCTGCTACCCCCGGTGCATGAAAACCGCCCGTGTTTGGGAGAGCCCATTCCTATTGATGACATGTTGATCAATCGCATCACCAACCTACCTTACTAAGGGAGAAGACTCTGCAAGGCCTTTGGAGGAAAAGGACAGAGAAAAGGTCACAAACGATGTTAAGAAGCTCTGCTAGTAAACATAAATACTTGGGGATTTGTATTTAGAGAAATAAATGACCCCGCAATCAAGTTTGCTACCTTGATACTTGCATGCAAGATGATGAGGAGGTGTCACGCCAAAGAAGTGTTGGCGCTCGTGATTACATTGGTCAGGCAATGTAAAAGTGGTGCAATAGAATTGGTCCAAGTACCTCCGTAATGAATTCTCGTTAACGTCAAAGAAGCACATGAAGACAACAAGCACTTTTACTATGCATGGTTGTTAAGCGGTCATTAATCGATTGGGTGGAGGCCGACACAAATTCCAATTGCCGAAAATTGAGCCGTATTTATGTGAAGCCACGAAGCATGCGTCGCTATGGGCATCTAAGATTCCATGCAGAGATTAGCATAAAATATTTTGGGTTCTCTTTTAAAATGGAGTTGTTCCGGCATGCTGGAGTCCAAACCGCACTTGTCACCCACACCTATGACCAAGACAAGCACACGAAGCAACTTTAAAGCCACTTTCCACAATGTCCACATTCGCGCAAAGGCGGACATGTCAGAATTTGGTATGAGTTGTCATATTTAGTTATGGAGGATGAGCTCACGCACATTACAACAAAGTGGCCTCTATCTCATTAAATGCAGCCTACGTATGGTGGTGCGATTCTTCTACACAACCAAAAACCACCACCAACGAAGCCGCGCATGCAAAAAGACCAAAAGAAGGATACGCAAGAACCAACCTCTACAACAAAAGACCCAGAATCCACCTAAAGAGACATGGATGCTGTACCTAGGATGCCGAAAATGGAAGATAAGGAAGGAGACGATGCGAGCATGCACCCTCGATACAGATAGACACGCGTCGAGGCACCAAGAGAGGTGCTCAACCCTACCGGGACCACGCTATCGGAGAGAAAAGCATCCAAGAAGACCACACTGAGCCTGTGGTGCTAACGGATAGATACTTCGAGGAGATCGGCAACACAATCTTTGGAAGCTCGTGTTCCAGCATTCTCGGAGTTGCGCTTTCCACCTTGAAGATCCGTAGACTTGCGCGTGCAAGTCTATCCACGCATGGCCAGTAGGTTGGAATTGACTTTTGTGTCGTATTTCCCAGTGGTGCAAGCTCCAATCTAGTTAACAATGATCGTGGATGAGCTAAGCACATCGAGGAATACAAGGCGTCGCAAGCCACCAATGAAGCTCAGCAACATGCTACCACACTGCACAAGGGACAATAGGTAGCGTAAGAAGCTCGATCGCTTTCTCCGCAGAGCCAACGCGTAAATTTAGAATCCATGATCAATCGAATGTGCTCCGAGTTGCGAAAGTAATAGTGCCCACCACCTTGCAACGCCCACCATAAAGTGGGAGAGCTTTGCAATCGCACCAAAAGCCTCCTCACTGGAAATAACAACCGTGTGCGTAAATTTGAGCAGAGCATCATCGACCTATCGTACGAAATTGCAGCTCAAGAGACTCCTCCGTGGTCCGATGCTACAGGCACCGCACGAATGTATAGCTTTCACCAACATCGGTATACTCACGTTGTAGGAGGCATGCAACGCTTTATATTTGACGATGCCATGCAATGACCTCCGTCCAAGTTGACGTAGTCTAGCAATAGCGGACGGACTTTACGGGCCACAAGAGCAACAGCTCAACGAGATCCGAGTCACATGACGCCCGACCCCGGTGCCAATGCACCGTAGGCTCAGCTCGATGCGATAGAAGGTCATGCAATTCACGTAGATCGAGAAGGCGTCGACGGGAGTAGTTGCTATAAAATCGAATACGTACGTGTCCGAAGAAGCACATACAATTCAAAGCATGCATCAACAAGCAGACTCAAGGGGCTCCAAAGAAACTGTGAGCATCAACTTAGTAGCCAAATGACCAACTCATCGAGAAACTTGTTGAGAGGCATAGAGGCCAGCAACATAGAGTACGTAGGTGATCCAACCACTTAAACAATCCATTCCATGTGCTGCATACAAGATGTAAGTTGATTTCGTAGTGACTCGAGGACGAGTCACTATATTGCATTTGTATTCGTTGGGTTAGGGTCCTAGTATCACTTTTCGGTTAAGTATTGTTAAAACGCGTTGTGCGCAAAAGTCAAGGGGCTTTGGGGCTGGTCAAAAGTTCCTTTATCATTGTAACAGTAAAAATGGAAACCATGAGTCTAATCATGGTTTGAGACCATGTGCATTTGTGCATTTAATTCCTATAAGTATGTAAGAGTCAAGTCAAGTTAGATAGAATCTAATTTATGAAAAATTGAATGTAATGATCCTGATTTTTTGCAAGTTCGTATATCGGTCTAGGTCAAGACAGTTCTCGTTGTTGTGTGCACTGGAGACTCGAAAGAAGAGTCTTGAGCCGTGTACAAGGACCCCGTTGTTGTGTGTATGGTGGAAGAATATTTTACTCATGAAGATCTATTAATAAAGATAAGTTTTTGGACCCCTGATCTATTATGAATCCCATGTTTATGAATTAATGTGCTGATTTAATTATAAATCGCTCTTGTTATGATTATTGAATGCACGTTGTCTCAAGTTAAATAGATCTTTGTATCCGTGGCAATGCATCTCTGTTAAGAGTCTCTGTTAGAAGATAAATCTTTGTGATGGTGCAAGGGTCAATGCAACTTTTGTTAAGTATAATTGTCTATGTGTGCAAGACCGCATCAAAGTTATGGTTTTTCTCGCAATTAGATCTAGTTTTATATGGTTAGATCTGAATTGGGTTAAGGAAATTATTGCGTATAACAAATAGTCATTAGATCTTTGAAGAAGGGTTAATATTTGACATCATATGCTCTCCTCACGGTGCGAAACTTAGTTCCAACACCCCCCCATACCGATTCGGGTGATACTTTGGTCCGCGCATGTAGATCACTATCAACGACTAGTAGTTGGAGGGTTCTGCTAGTTGCGCGCAAACACTCGAACCTAGGGTCGTGGCCCCTCAAGCCAACAAGTGAGATGAGAGTTGTTCACAGGGTGAACGTGAACAACTCGATAGGAGTCTTGATGTGGTGTGTCTTTGATGGACAAAGGGACAACTCGGAGAGCAGATTGGACAACCGAGACGTGGTGGTCGATGGACTTGGAGCATTGATAGAGGCAGGTCTGCGCATTGGGAGCCACAAAGGACCGAGGCACAGATGGTACGACCGAGAGGAGTTGTTAGATGCTACAACAAATGGTCAGTATCTTGTCTTGTACTAGTGATGTATGAGGGCCATTATCCCCGAGTCCGTAGACCATGTTGTATTATATGTTGTTAATATAACGATGTTAGGTTGAAAAAATAAAAATTGTGTATATTTGTGTATATATGATTTATCGCTTTTATATTTCCATTAGGCAAAGTAGTTTAGTGGTTGAGATTCTTGGGTTTGGTAGCGGCAATGATTTACAGATCGTAACCTAGACCCAAGGTCATGGAAATTCAACGTCAACCCCACTCTCACCTATCATTCTCTTTCCCATCCTTTCCTTTTGAGTAGTGTTGTTTCTCATTGATAATTTCCTTCAAAGTCTCCTTTAGTTTCTCTCTTGTAAAGCTAAAAGAGATGAAAGCATGTCTTCTAAAGTGTGTGGAGACACAATTAAGAGTAAATGCGCCATTGTTATGTTAAGAAAGTAGATTGTATAGCAAAATGGGTTTGGAATCCTCTTTCTTGTATTGTAGCTTTCATTTAGCTAGATATTGGATGAGAGATCTCAAATTGTTTATATCGCTAGATAGAGTGTAGACACCTTGAATCTAAATAACTATAACTTCAGAGAAAACCTTGCATTTGCTACTTTTTCTCCAAATAGCCTATTTATATTATCGCAGATTTTCCTTTGCGATGAATTTTTCCATATCTACATGATGAAGCTCAAAATGTGTGAGGGCACGACACAATGCTTTATGACTTTATCATCTCTATTCTATCACTCTAATAATTTATTTGGATCTACCAAAGCTGACATTTTAATAATGTATTTGTACGTATAGATGGTTGTGTGTTCTCATTTAAATTTCTCATAAGTTCTTGTCCATCAATTATATTTTGATTATATTTTTTGTTCATCAATTACATTTAGATTTTTCCACCTTCTCGTGTATAGAGATTTTGGCCTTGATTTTTTTCCATAGTTTCCATTAAGAAAATTTTGTCTAAATTCATCTAGAAAACAAACAGAAAAAATTGAGAGTATGCCCATGCAAATTAAAGCTCAGTAAATACCACATCTCTATTTGACACAATGACTAGAGTTGTACGACCACAATAGATCGATGTACATGTTCAATGGTAACCGTCAGCTAACCAGGTGAATGGTGGGCATAAAACAAGTGTGCAACAGCTAATGATTGATCCTTTCAATTCTAAAAGGAAATGGCTTAAATTTTTCTCTTTGGTTATAGGCTTACATAAAAGCAAATCTGATAAGGTATACAATTGCTATACTAAAAAAACATGGCAACTAATTCAGATACGAAATGCATAGATCTGGATCTGATAAATGACAGTAATTCACACAAACTTGGACATTAGGATCTTCCCACTTTGACCTTGACCTCAATAAATGCCAATAGTTCAAACTTGGACATTATGATTCTCCCCACTTTGATACCATGTTATAAAAAGCAAACTAAATTATTACAAATTAAAAACAAAACTTAGACATTATGATCTTCCCACTTTAATACCATGTTATAAAAAGCAAAAACCATATTATTAAAAATTAAAAGCCTACTTCACAAACATAGAGTTGGGATGGCGATACACAGATATACACAAGCGCCTCTGTTTATCGTTCTCATCTAACTGTCTGCCCTGCCAGCATCTTGTAAAGATCCCGAAATCATCTCTCTCAGTTCCAGCGCCATTCCATTCATTTTCATCATGCTTTTTCATGGCACCGCTTGTTCAACCGGCCATGAAGTCAATTAACAATTTTATTTCCAGTCATTTAAAAAAATATCAGAGAAATAAATAAACATAGTAATTATATTTAAACCATGTAACATTATCATAATCTAACTTTTTAATGACTTTTACTATATGTAATACCACGAACTTATTACCATAAATCACTAATACCAAACTCATCCAAAACCATAACTATCAAACAGTTTCTCGACTCACGCCTCCACTCTTGCAGAGGCACTCGGCCTTCGCTCTAAGACACAGCAGCACTTGCCTTCCTTTCTAGTTAAGAAGTAACTCTAAAACTCCGTTGTGAAACCGGATGCTGGAAAAGATCATAGGAAGATTGTTCAGAAATTTGACTCAACAATTTGTTTGACTCAACATTGAGGAAGGGCTGAAATGCAGAAATTTGTTTGTTTGTCATTGACTTCTTTCTTTCTGGGATTTCGCGAGTCAAGGGACCTGCAACCCAGCTTTCTCTTGCATAGTCTTCTCTGTCTCTGTGCGCACTGGTGGCAGAGATCCTCACTAACACTCAAGCTCATCTGGTCACAGGCATCTGGTCCTCTGGAACATTCTCAGACTTCTACATTTGAACAGCATTCACACAGATGCAGCGAACAAATTTTCTCTTTATATTATCTGTCAGAACAGCGAACATATTCGCTTAATCTAAAAAAGTAACGGAATGATTAGAATTCTCTGAAGGATTTCGTGACGTGATGTCTAATAATCTAATTAGAAAATGCTGACTGGGACTGATATTCCTGCATCTGTTTGAGAGGCAGACTCGTCAGAAAGCTCATCAAATATTGATAATTACCTCATGAAATGGTTTTTTATCTGAATTCGGACCTTCGGACAGTAAAAATTCCAGGGACCATAAAAAGCTAAAATGCCCTGTACTGGTTCAAGAAACGAAGATTTGTGAAGAACAAATTGTGGAAACAAACTGGGAACATCTCATGATGAGAGGTTCTGATATATCGCAGCAATAGGAATCTAGGGAGGCTTTAACAATAATGTGAAATTCTCCTGGAATAAAATAAATTATTCTTTGTGGACAGAAAATGTTAACATTTCTCTTCATATTGTCATTCACTGATTTTTCTCTGTTCAACATTTCTGTTACACTAGTGTACACATTCAAATATTGTTGCATCTGCCTTTCATTCAGAATTACTGCATACTCTGTAATTGTACTAACTTCATCTGTGGGAAATTTTAGGAGTTGAACATAGTGTCTCCATTTCATGCTCCCAGATTTTCTACTCGTGGAATAGCACTTTTTATGTTAAAACCATCACTGTAGGGTATAGGGCTGTGTGTTTGATGTCTGGTTTCTCACATGGTCTCAAGGGTTTTGATATTATTTAGAAAAACCAGACAGCAAGCACACAACTCCTATATCTTGTTGAGTGGCAGAGGTTGTGTTTTTCATGTCCGGCTTTCCCTATATGGTCTCAAGGGTTTTGATACCATTTGGAAAAACAGTACAACAAGCACACACAACATACCCAAATTTGACATAAAAAGTGCCATTCCAATTGGAGCACTACTTCTCAACTTCACAAATTTTGCTCAGATGCAGAGGTAGACGTAATTGCAAAGTATGCACTAATTCTCAATGAGAGACATAGGGAGCAATATTTTGAACCCATGCACTCAGTGTACCGTAAATGTTGACAAGAGAAGAGCGAGCGGATGGCAATGTGGAAGAAAATTAACAAGCTGCCAGTTTGTTGTGAGTTTCATTATGAGAACATACAAACATTCAGAATACACATATTTTGGAAAACTCATTTAAGCTTATATGGATACACATATTTAGGAAAAGTCATTTTGGGAAACATATTTAGACCTTTGGAGTTTCAACACGTAACCCAGCATGAAAAGCTCTGTCTAATGTTTGCAAAGCAATGTGAGGGTTGTTGATTTCATTTGCCTCACATTGTTTGACATTATTGGATTTCATGTGATGATAGCACTAATTCTCATTTTCTAGCTTGTTTTTTCCTCATATTCATAATTATATGAAAATGTTAGGACTACACAGCATCGGGAGTAGAACCAGTTGTGTCTAAAGATACCATTGCTTGATCCCACCAGTGCTGTGAAAACTTAACATAGAATGTTTTTGACTATAAATAAGCTACATCAATGATAAATATCATGGGCAAAACTATGGTTTCTCATAAACCCGGAGCCTAAAACCACCAAGTAACTTTGGCCGATCAAATTTACTCTAATTCCCATCCTTAACAATCCCTACTACGGAAGATTAACTTAATCCAAAAAGAATTTATATATATATATAGATAAACCTAATTCTGAATTTAAATTATTAATTAATTTTCCTTCAACCTTCTCTATTTTACTCTTTCCCCTTAATCTAGTTCTAATTTAAATTGACTATACACTTTCTTTTAATCCTATATTTGAATTTGAATTTATTTTTTATACTCATTTAATACATTCATTATAACCAAAATCTATTATTTCAATATTTTAATATGTTAATGTATTATATTTTAATTGTAATTCAAATTTAATTGGTCAAATATCATATTTTTCTTAATTAATCTTCATTTACTTTGTAAAAAAATACTTATAATCACATATGATTATGTATTGTTGAGAAGTTTTCGAACCAAGTGTAGTTTATTTTCAGTGACAAGATGAGAAATGAGATCAAGGAAAGACGTTTAAATAGATGGAGAAAGATCCAACTAGCTATTAAGGAATAACAACTAGCTTGACTTAGAAAAGGAAAATATATAAACGAAATAATTTATTAAATCATTTTATTTAATTTAGTTTAATTAATTAATAATTATAATATATTTTATTATTATATTTTAGATATAATTAGGGTTCAAGATGTTATTATTAATTATTATATAAAGACAATTTTGGATCATTAAAGTATATCTTTACTATTGGTCAAAGTTGATTAAGAATAATAATAATATCCAAGGAAATATATATATGAGAGAAATTATCTAACAATGACTCCATAATTAGATTTATAATATAATCTTAAATTATTTCATTATTATATCAAATTCAATTATGTTTATTAGTTAATAAATGTAATGTGTTTTATTATTATATTTTTATTTTATTTAAAAGATATTCCTTAAAACTATAATAATGAGAAATTAGGGTTAATGTATTTATTCTTAGTATTATATACTACAAGTATATTTTCATTAATTTAATTTAATATTATTAATTTAATTTATTAAAAATTTAAGGTCGAAGGAGCTTTAAATATATATATATATATATATATATATATATATATATATATATATATATATATATATATATAATGATTTAAGCGATCAAAGAAGGGGTAAAAAATAAATAGGAAAATCAAAAAAGAGAAAAAGAGGGGAGGGGCGCTAAAGCCAAATAGCAACTAAGGATGAAGGATCATGATCCAACATCTACTAACACTCCATCCATCATCTTTATTAATGTTAAGAGGCCTTCTTTCTCGATTTCTAACGATTCGCTTTAACTCTCATGCGGTGATGAAAATGGTCAATCCAAGCAATGACCTTAGCTTCTTCGATGCAAATGTGATGGTTTGTCTTTTTTTGCGTGCTCGTTGTCACGCCCCCATACTCGTCTTCATTGGCAAGTGTCGTGCATCACCGCCATGCACGACTATTTTTTCTTTTTTCGTCATTTTCTCCGAACTACGCATTTCCAATTTTCTCAAGTGGAAATGTTCACTTTTATTATAACATGTTTTATGCGGAATTTAAAACATCTTCAACAATAAAAATTTGCACATAACCATTATAGAGAAATCGCTAAATTTTATAAATATCATGTGCTAAAAATTGACTCTTTTGTTTTTATACGGTGCCGAGTACCCTATCCTTTACATAAAATAAAATTTTGCACACCGACCCGCCGCACATTCAACGCGTTGTCGGGAGTCACACGACCGACCCACGCCGTTAAACGCGTTTAGCCTCTCGCCGTGACCGTCATGGAGTTCGGTCACACGACCGCGCCCAAAGTCGTGACAAAGAACTCGTTTGCCGTGGGCTCGCCACTCGCACTCGACCATAGACCCACCGCACTTTGACCACAACGCATCACCGTGAACCACGCCCCGCACATTAGTAAACGTCCGCCGACTGGACCCGCCGCCGCCGCATGGACCGTGACTCGCACGCACATTTCTCTTACCCGAGTTGACCCGCTAATGTTCGTACCCGTGTTGGAACGAGACTTGTGGGTTTATCCATCGCCACACCCGCAAGTCTAGAGTTGTGGTGGTGTTTTTTGTTGGATGATCCAATGCCTTTGTAGTTTCATTCATCGACGTATTAATACCATGACTCCGCCGTATCATGAGGGTGTCGAAAGTGGCTCTTGGTAGACCCGCCGACGCAACAGAGCCCAGCCTTCCGCCGTATCACATTTGTAATGCCGACCTTTGTAATCATTGGCCATGATGTGATGATAGTCATGCCCATCTATAACGCCGTTGCCCCGCCACACGCCAATACGCTTACGCCCGTCCACAACGCCGCACACGCACGGTTATGGAGTGACAAAACACTCATATCATCGCAAGCTACCCGATATGACCGAGGCTCTCGTAGCCGTGGGCGCGCACCCATCCACCATATTGCCTATGTGTCGCTCGTGTGGGGCTGCCCAACTCACTCCGAGTCAAGGAATGCCGACTCGTGGGCTCGACATACTCACCTTGATTCATCGTCGTCACACGTATCCGCTAGACTCCTATCAAATAACTGCTCATCAAATCCTCGCTATCTCCTTCCACCAATTCCACAAATAATCCTTTAGTTCCAAACCTCGACTCCTCCCAGCCTGTCCCTCCACCGAATGAGAAACTCCCTTCGAGCATCAAGCTCCCAAGGCATGTCATAAGGAAGATCAAGGATCTTCTCTAAAATCAAGTTTGGTCTATCAATGATCATGGTCGGGACCTCTCAAGTGGTGCTACTCGCTTAGGGTGTCAATGATCATGGCCGGACCATCCTTCTTCATCATCTTCAAAAGCCTCACGACACTTCTTTTGTCCAATTCCATCACTTCTTCTTCAAAAAGGTTTGTCGGCAGTGCAGTTATCTTGGAATACTCCTTCTTACAAACTTTTGTTGGTAATTAGTCAACTCCCAAGAAAAACTCTCATATCATGTGACATTCTTCGGTTCGCCTACCCAATCCCCTATTGCCTTGAATCTACCTCACCCATCCGTATGTGGCCTTGTCCAACAATGTGGCCAAGGAACGAAATCTTGGTCTAGGCAAACATACACTTGACTTCTCTCAAATACAACTAATGTTCCTTCAAGCAGCTTTCAAGACTAATGCTAAATTCTTCTTATGATCCTCCATGTTATCACTCGAAAATTACAATGTCATCCAAGTACACCACCATAAATGGGCCAAGGTATGGACGAAGCACATCATTCATCAACTGCGCACGTGGCTGTAGAGCATTGCACAACCCGAATGTCATGACTAGGAACTCAAAGCTTCCATATCTCAAGTCATTTCTCAATCGCAAGTATTCCTTCCGGTCTCCTTCAGCCTATCCACACCCGATAATACTCGTGTCTCCAAGTCCACATCGAAAATACTTCTGAGCTTTCGCAAGCTCGTCGAAACAATCCGTTGCTAGCGGTAGAGGATATTTGTTCTTTATCGCTTTACTTATTCAACGCACGATTGTGTGCACACGCAATTTGTCACCGTCCCTACCATTCCCCGTCCCGCACAATGGAGGACCCATTATGTGACTCCGTGAGCAATGTCAAGCCTTGAAAATACCTTCATTGCATCCCTTTCCATGAGGACAACATTTCTCCCGTTTATCATTTCGAGCGTACTCTAAAAACACATGTTTTTGCATTGGCGCCGGTAGCACATTATGTACTCGCGCCAATGGGGGAAAAATTACTCACCGAGCTCCGCGCTAATTGGCGCTCTCCGTCCCGTTGCTGTACGCGCCACTCGCTTTATGGAAAGTTTTTTAGAGGCGAAGTTTCGATTACAACAACTGCGTGGATGAGTCATCGAGTGGTTTCGCTCGAATAACCACGGCCTTCCTCCTTTGGCCTCTTGTTTCCACCATATGTGAACCTCCCAAAGGACAAGGCCTCTCCCTTCCACCATTGTAGGGATCCCAACTCCTCCCTCCTCTCCTCTATAAATATAGCCTTCATCCACTGATGGGCAGCGCTTAGTTGGCCGATAGTCTTGAAGGGCCGAGCTTTGCATCTCTCCCCTATTCCCAAGTGCCTTTGTGCTGTAAAGAATCCCTTCTTTCCCTTAAGGCCCATTTAAGCGAGGAGACCATTGTTACGAGGCTCTGGAGAGGTTTTCCCTTTCCTTGGCGAGCTTTGCGAGACGTGGACGACCGGAGACCCGTTCGAAGGAAGCTGCGACGTCAGAACTTGGTTGTAACTTCTATTCGTTTATTACTTAATAGATGACTATGATTATGGTTCCACTCAGTTTTCCATCATGTTAATGCGAGTTATATCTTTTCTGACCGATGTTTAGTTACGTATGCTGGTTCCTATGCTTGTATCTGTTCGTTTCTTCTATGTGCAAGTGTTCATCCGCGGAGATCGTGGAAGGATTGTGATCTGCCAGGGCTGAAGGACGGGGACACTTCTTCTTCAGATCATAGCGTTGGAATCCAGGTAGGCTTCTATCCCAAGTCTTTCATTCGTAATTGGGAGCTTGCGTCATAGCATTGTTTGTTTGTTGCTAGACCCCTGCTGGGCTAGTAGGGATCGCCTCTGTCCGCAGAGGGGATTTACCTCCTCAACAAATTGGCGACCATACTGGGGATCGTTCGGTTTTCCTTGTCTCGTTTATGTCGGTTCGCCTTGATCGTTTTCCTTGCTTGATGAACCTTCTGGGTTGGATTCTTTCATTATTGTAGCTTCTTGGTTTGCTTAGCTTGTATTGGTCTGCTTTCAGAGTAGCTTGTTTTTTAATTTTTATTGAAGAACTCGACTGGCGCGGTTTTTAACCCGACAGTCGCGCCACTTGGCGCTTGTTGCCTTTATCTGTCTCGCGCCAATTGGCCTCTGGCGCCAGTTTCAAGTCCACAGTCGCGCCACCCCTGTGACTTTTTTGAGTTTCTTCATTTTTGAGCTTTCTGGACTTGACCAGTATTTTTCTTCTTGATTTCTTGATTGTCTGAGTGTGTTGGAGTCTTGTTTGGCTGGAATTCACCGCTATCCTTTGGTTGTTTGCCTCTATCTACCGATTTCACGATTTGAGCCCTAAGGCATCTAGTGGCTTAGTGTATCGAGCCCTCCTTGGGAGTTTTGGTGTCTTGATTGTCCTGTCAACTTGTTGATTGGTTCTCCACGCTCTTTTAACAGTCTTTGATTGTTTTGCTGCGTCTTTTGAGTGATTGTTCATTCCTTCATTCGGAATTCGTTTGCCCTTGCTTTGGACCTAGATCACACGGTCCATTGGAATTTTTCGAGTCTTTCTTTGCTTTGAGGGACTTTGGGTCGATTTGGAGATTTGGTTGCTTGCTTTGTTGAGTGAATGTTGTTTGTTTCGCTCTCTTGGGTATCATTTCTCAAATTGTTCCTTTCGTTTTCAGTGCACGTTAGCCATTAAACATTGAAAAAAAAAAAAAAAAAAAATCTCTCTTGCTTTTGTTAATTAGTGCAAATTGTGATCTTTTTCCATATCGCTAGTGATTAGTGTTTGAATGAAAAGTGTGCAATTGCATTAGTTGCATTAGAGATATTTTTGTTTGTATTCCGTTCATTTCGTTTGTATAAAGCTCTCAACTCTTATTTAACTAGTTTTCATCGAACGAAATGTTGCACTGTGGCATATAGCTTGCATTTAGGAGTCTTTCGAGACACTACATACGATAGGGCCTGGAAATTGAAACTTAATTGAAGATCAACTGTAAAATTTATTCAATTAACCTAAGGCAGCATTGGAACTTAACGAGACATATTTAGAAGGTCTAGGCTAGAGACGTGTTCCGGCGTCGTTAAACCTAGCAGCTGTCGTTCGCCTGTTGGCTTTAGACAGCGCTAGTACGGACTTGCGCTCCCCGTACCGTCGCGTATATAAAGGGAGACCCCTCTAGGTTTTCAATCCTTTATCCACAGGAAGCCGAGTCTGCCGCCCTATACCCGTGATACACCGAACACGGCATTCGGGGAGACTACCTACACGTACGGAAAGTCCTTGGTCGATTTCTGTTTCATTATTGAAACCAAGGTGTATATTGCAGTTCACGGATATTTGGTACACCCTTTGTGCCTAGTTTTCCTGAGCAGTCATTTGGTCTTTTCTGACTCCCTAAACTTGAAAAGACCGTCAAGCGCTTGTCCTTTCACGCTTGTGTCAACTCTGAAAGAGATAGAGTCATATTTTTATCGTTTCTCGACTCTTAAAACATGAAACGGTAGAATCTCTTACTTTCCAATGTGGTAAAATTAATCACCCGCGATTGCACGCCTGCTTAGATATTGCTTGTTGACCGTTTGATCGTGTGCCCTTAACTCTTTTTCAGCCCATGTGTGGTTTTGAGTTTGATGGCAACTTTTTCAGAGTTTACCAACCAAGGAATCCCCTCAGAAGGGAATCCTAGTCATTTTCCTCCTTTTGGAAATGTTGGTGCTCCTTACATGGCGACGTTGTCCCTTCCTGGATTAACGGTTGGGTTGCCTGTTTGGTTGTTCTCAACCTCTGTAGTTCCGAATGTCTCCACTACTGTTCAATCAGTTCCTCCGACGGAACAACGTCATGTTGATTCCAAGGTGGACCTCTCCCCTTCTTCGCCCGTTTCTGCGTCCTCATCTTCTACTTTGCCTGGTGAAAGCCTGGATTCAAGTAACCAGGTGGCTAAAAAGAAGAAGAAGAAGACAAAGAAGAAGAAGTCTGATAAGCGAGAGGCTAAATGTACGGCTACTGTCCATGAGGAATCTCCTCTTGATAAACCTTCCAACCCTCCACGGAAAGTCAAGTTCCCTTGCCTGTTGTGCACGGGAGACCATCTTCTTCGAGACTGCCCTGGCATTTCCAAGGTGCTCGAAGTATGGTCCAACGGCCGCCCACCGTTGCCTTTGGCTTCCGGGAGTCAAGTTGGGGGCACATCTTCAGCTGCTGTCGATAAGAACTCTAAGAAGCAGGGTAAGATCACCAATCCCTGTAAGTTGTGTGAAGGGCACCATGCCATTCACCTTTGTCCTTATATGGATGAAGCCAAGCAAGTCTTGGACAACCCAGCCGGTTCTACACCACGCCTTCCACCTGGTTATAATCGGCTTTCTTCGAGTCCTCCGCCAGCTGATCCTACGATTGGTCAAGAGTCATCCTTGGTCGATCCCACTCCCCCAGAAATTCAAATTCGCGAATCCGTCCCTGACCAACCATTGGTCGTAGGATCGGTTGAACTGGCCCCGTCCGCGGTGCACCAGGTCTTTTCTGTCGAGAGTGGACCTCACACCCCCCATGTCCTTCTGATCTCTTCAGATTCTTCAGACTTGGAGAAAGATTCTCCTGTCCCTGTACTTCAAGAAGCTCCTCCTCCACCGCCCATGATGGAGGCTACGGAGGATATTCCTCCCGCCTTCGAGATGGAGGTCATGGGGGAGGCTTCTGCTTCCGTAACATCAGGGGAAGACCTTCGCATCTCGATGGTAGCCCCTCCGAGTAGTTTGGTCGCTTCCTTTGATTGGAACCGATTTGCAGGATTTCGCCTTCCGTCTTATGTGCCTTTCGAGATCACAGTACAGGCTCTTGGTCTGGTTGTACCCAGCACCATTATAGACGAAGGTGCCTCTGTTAGTATTCTGTCTTCAACTACCTGGCAAGCTTTCGGTTCGCCGCCGATTGCGCCTGTTACGCAGAATCTGCTCACTTTTAACAGAAGGACGAGTCAACCGTTGGGGATCCTTCCAAGGTTACCTGTTACTTTGGGAGGCGAAACCGTCCATATGGACGTGATGGTCGTTCCAGGCCCCTTGGATTTCAATCTGCTTTTGGGGCGCGATTACACCTATGCCATGGGAGCGCTCGTCTCCTCCCTCTTTCGTGTGGCCTGTTTTCCGCATGAAGGAAGGATCGTGACCATTGATCAGCTTTCATTCTTTGGTCCTAATGTAGCATCTGGTCCGCCATCACCCCCTCCTGGTTTTTATCCACCCGTTGTATCTGCTCCACCGCAGGTCAACTATGTGGCTACTTACCCCGTGCCTGTGCTTAGTGATGATGCCGTAGTGCATAATGTGCTGGGGGCATTGGGTCCTGACTTCCAGGATGTTTCCCTTCCATCAGGAGTGGAACTCTTGGAAGCGCCGCCTTCTTGTCCATTTTGATGTAAGTCGGTTAGAGCACGGTTTCCCCCCTGGGTCAAGCTCTTTAAAAAATGAAACCAGGATCTCGGAGCATCTCTCCTTGTCTTGTGTCAAGCTCCTTAAAAAATGAAACAAGGATGTCTGAGGATAGTTCTTTTAATGTGTCAACCTCGTTAAAACAATGAAACACGTTCCCGTTCAATTCAAGTCTTTGATAAGATCTCGTAAAATCCCAGTCGAGTCTTTTCTTTTGATCTTGTAATTTGAACCTTCACTCCATCTGATTTTCATATGGACTGAAGCTTGGGGGGCATGTACCTCGAATTGTGTCACCATGCTGGGGGCATGCTTACTTTTCAAGCATAGTTTGTTTCCATTTCAAGCTTGTGTAAAAATGAAACCGGTTTCAAGCATAGTTTATCTTTGTTTCAAGCTTGTGTAAAAATGAAACCAACTTCAAGCAGAGTTTCCTGATTTCAAGCTTGTGTAAAAATGAAACCTTTCCCATTTACCCCCTTGTGATTGTCATCTTATCAGCCTATTTTGCCAGATGAGCCTTGGTTTTCTCGCTCCATCGTCATTATCTGCTTGGCCGATCATATGCCTTCACTTGGTTGTTTTACCCGTTCCTGAGGAACTGCTGCTATGAGTGGTCTTGTTAGCCAGCCTCTCGACCTTTATTTGTTCAGAGTAGTTCCACCATTACCGAAACCAGTTGCTACCCTTTATACCACTCATTCCTCCAGGAGGAGTCATCTTTCAGCTCTTTTCTGACTCTCTAAACATGAAAAGATTGCCGAGGCCCTTGTCGTTTTGATCTCGTTAAAATGGACACGAATCGACATTCACCCAGTATAAGTTTAACCCTTTTTCGGGCTGGGATGGATTGATTACGAAAAAGGAATACCCTAGCCTATCGCGACTAGGAGGTTTTTCCCGGATATTGTTTTCTACCTTTTCGGATCTGGGAAACTATTTACGAAAAGGGACCTGTGGAGTTTTCTTTTCCGCTGTCTTTTCAAACTCTCTAAACATGAAAAGACGCCGAGTTCTTCCTTTGTCGGACTCGTTAAACCCTGATGACATTGGATTCCGTCGAAATGACGTTCTCCGAGTTTCTCCTTCCTAGGACTCGTTAAATGCACTAGGATGGATTCGCCCGAAGGGCGGACTTATATCACAAGCATATGCTATCCCCTTCAAGCTTGTTATCAAAAATAATTGGGGTACTCGCCAGAAATGGTGGGGGAAAAATGGAACCATTGTCGTTGTCATCGGCAGTATGTCGCTCTTGAACATGGCACTTGTCTGCATTCGTGCCGGGTTGGGGACATCTCATCTCGTTGTTTCACTTTGCCTCCGTGGGTTTGGGTAATCTATTTTGACCTCTCATCTGTTCATTGCCTCGTCGCCATGACCTCTGATCCGTTGATGTCAAATACTGCCAAGTCCATTGTCGTGCCGTTCATGTGTTCAAGAGAAGTTGGCCTCTGCAAATATCAACCTTCCTCTGTTTCTCATACGATCCTGATTCACAACAAAAACATCATGTTCCTCTGTCTCGTGTCGATGATGTGGGAATCATTATGGCCCAACTTCGATCAAGGTCACTTCTGTCGACTTCAACTCATTATCCAGGAAGTTGGTCTAGAGACTCCTGATGGTACCTTGGAGCCTGCATGCCTCAATGGCAGGTTCGTCGCATTCGACGTGAAGTTTACATCATTGACTTCCGATCGAATGATTCTGCGGGTGTTCGACGTCAACTTATTTATTCACACGCCGTAGATTGTACCTGTAGTACCTTGAGGACCATTGTCATTATTGGTGGTTTCTCTCGCGTCTGTTAACGGCTTTCATCATTGGCTGGTAATCAGACGATGTTCTTGCATGTTCGACATCAGCTAACATATTCACATGCTCGAACTTGTACTTGTTTGGGTCGAGATGGAGCGCAAGACCCTGGATTGTGTCTGTTGTAATCCAGGCTGCGATTGTGGATTATTATCATTATGTACATGACTCACTGATTGGATGGCTGCGACCATACCTGAGTCTAGTTGTTTGATCTTAGTTGGATGGCTGCGCCCATACCCTGGATCCGGATTATAGCATACTCTGTTCGGATGGTTGCGTCCATACCATATACATCATGTACTTGAGATATCAGTTGTATCTTTCTGCGCAGGTTTTCCGACGGCGGGCCTTCGGTTGGACATGTTCTCGTAAAGCATTTCACCCCTCTCTCTCTCGGGCCTCATGCTTTAGGGGGCATCTGTTACACAGTAATTTGTCACCGTCCCTACCATTCCACGTCCCACACAATGGAGGACCCATAACGTGACCTGTGAACACTGTCATGCACTGAAAACATCATCATTGCATCCCTCTGAGTATGAGCTTCATTTCCCCTTGAGACATCTCCTTGCAAAATCCATGAAAAACAGCTCTTTTTGCATTGGCGCGGGTAGACGGTTCAGTGATCGCGCCAATCAGGGAAATCCTGTAAAGAGGTCGCGCCACTTGGCGCTCTGTCATAGAGCAGCAATCGCGCCACCCATTTTAGGGACTGTTTTTTAAATATGGATGGCGGAAGTTGAGTTGAAACAAACTCACAACCACTGCCTATCTTGAGTTGGGAGGTTTGGCTGCGGGAGTTCTATGGAAGGGAATTGGTTTTGCCACCTCCCATGGAACCTTCCTTGTTGATAGGGCCAATCCCATAATAATAGGGATCCCAACTCCCTCCTTCCCCATCTATAAAAGCCTGCTGAGATCCATGGCAAGCTAGTCTTGAAGTGCTGAAGCTTTGCATCTCCCTATTCCCAAGTGCCTTTGTGCTGTAAAGAATCCCTTCTTTCCCTTAAGGCCCATTCAAGCGAGGAGACCATTGTTACGAGACTCTGGAGAGGTTTTCCTTTCCTTGGCGAGCTTTGCGAGACGTGGACGACCGGAGACCCGTTCGAAGGAAGCTGCGACGTCAGAACTTGGTTGTAACTTCTATTCGTTTATTACTTAATAGATGACTATGATTATGGTTCCACTCCGTTTTCCATCACGTTAATGCGAGTTACATCTTTTATGACCGATGTTTAGTTACGTATGTTGGTTCCTATGCTTGTATCTGTTCGTTTCTTCTATGTGCAGGTGTTCATCCGCGGAGATCGTGGAAGGATTGTGATCTGCCAGGGCTGAAGGACGGGGACACTTCTTCTTCAGATCATAGCGTTGGAATCCAGGTATGCTTCTATCCCAAGTCTTTCATTCGTAATTAGGAGCTTGCGTCATAGCATTGTTTGTTTGTTGCTAGACCCCTGCTGGGCTAGTAGGGATCGCCTCTGTCCGCAGAGGGGATTTACCTCCTCAACAAATTGGTGACTCCGCTGGGGATCGTCCGGTTTTCCTTGTCTCGTTTATGTCGGTTCGCCTTGATCATTTTCCTTGCTTGATGAACCTTCTGGGTTGGATTCTTTCATTGTTTTAGCTTCTTGGTTTGCTTAGCTTGTATTGGTCTGCTTCTGGAATAGCTTATTTTTATTTTTTATTGAGGAACTCGACTGGCGCGGTTTTTAACCCGACAGTCGCGCCACTTAGCGCTTGTTGCCTTTGTCTGTCTCGCGCCAATTGGCCTCTGGCGCCAGTTTCAAGCCCACAGTCGCGCCACCCCTGTGACTTTTTTGAGTTTCTTCATTTTTGAGCTTTCTGGACTTGACCAGTACTTTTCTTCTTGATTTCTTGATTGTCTGAGTGTGTTGGAGTCTTGTTTGGCTGGAATTCACCGCTATCCTTTGGTTGTTTGCCTCTATCTACCGATTTCACGTTTTGAGCCCTAGGGCATCTAGTGGCTTAGTGTATCGAGCCCTCCTTTGGAGTTTTGGTGTCTTGATTCGCCTGTCAACTTGTTGATTGATTCTCCACGCTCTCTTAGCAGTCTTTGATCATTTTGCTGCGTCTTTTGAGTGATCGTTCATTCCTTCATTCGGAATTCGTTTGCCCTTGCTTTGGACCTAGATCACACGGTCCATTGGGAGTTTTCGAGTCTTTCTTTGCTTTGAGGGACTTTGGGTCGATTTAGAGATTTGGTTGCTTGCTTCGTTGAGTGAATGTTGTTTGCTTCGCTCTCTTAGATATCATTTCTCAAATTGTTCCTTTTGTTTTCAGTGCACATTAGCCATTAAACATTGAAAATCAAAAAAAAAAAATCTCTCTTGCTTTTGTTAATTAGTGCAAATTGTGATCTTTTTCCATATCGCTAGTGATTAGTGTTTGAATGAAAAGTGTGCAATTGCATTAGTTGCATTAGAGACATTGTTGTTTGTATTCCGTTCATTTCGTTTGTATAAAAGCTCTCAACTCTTATTTAACTAGTTTTCGTCGAACGAAATGTTGCACTGTGGCATATAGCTTGCATTTAGGAGTCTTTCGAGACACTACATACGATAGGGCCTGGAAATTGAAACTTAATTGAAGATCAACTATAAAATTTATTCAATTAACCTAAGGCAACATTGGAACTTAACGGAACATATTTAGAAGGTCTAGGCTAGAGACGTGTTCCGGCGTCGTTAAACCTAGCAGCTGTCGTTCGCCGGTTGGCTTTAGACAGCGCTAGTACGGACTTGCGCTCCCCGTACCGTCGCGTATATAAAGGGAGACCCCTATAGGTTTTCAATCCTTTATCCACGGGAAGCCGAGTCTGCCACCCTATACCCGTGATACACCGAACACAACATTCGGGGAGACTACCTGCACGTACGGAAAGTCCTTGGTCGATTTCTGTTTCATTATTGAAACCAAGGTGTATATTGGAGTTCACGGATATTTGGTACACCCTTTGTGCCTAGTTTTTCCTGAGCAGTCATTTGGTCTTTTCTGACTCCCTAAACTTGAAAAGACCGTCAAGCGCTTGTCCTTTCACGCTTGTGTCAACTCTGAAAGAGATAGAGTCATCTTTTATCGTTTCTCGACTCTTAAAACATGAAACGGTAGAATTTCTTACTTTCCAATGTGGTAAAATTAATCACCCACGATTACACGCCTGCTTAGATATTGCTTGTTGACCGTTTGATCATGTGCCCTTAACTCGTTTTCAGCCCGTGTGTGGTTTTGAGTTTGATGGCAACTTTTTCAGAGTTCACCAACCAAGGAATCCCCTCAGAAGGGAATCCTGGTCATTTTCCTCCTTTTGGAAATGTTGGTGCTCCTTACATGGCGACGTTGTCCCTTCCCGGATTAACGGTTGGGTTGCCTGTTTGGTTGTTCTCAACCTCTGTAGTTCCGAATGTCTCCACTACTGTTCAATCAGTTCCTCCGACGGAACAACATCATGTTGATTCCAAGGTGGACCTCTCCCCTTCTTCGCCTGTTTCTGCGTCCTCATCTTCTACTTTGCCTGGTGAAAGCCTGGATTCGAGTAACCAGGTGGCTAAAAAGAAGAAGAAGAAGATAAAGAAGAAGAAGTCTGATAAGCGAGAGGCTAAATGTACGGCTACTGTCCATGAGGGATCTCCTCTTGATAAACCCTCCAACCCTCCACGGAAAGTCAAGTTCCCTTGCCTGTTGTGCACGGGAGACCATCTTCTTCGAGACTGCCCTGGCATTCCCAAGGTGCTCGAAGTATGGTCCAACGGCCGCCCACCGTTGCCTTTGGCTTCTGGGAGTCAATTTGGGGGCACGTCTTCAGCTGCTGTCGATAAGAACTCTAAGAAGCAGGGTAAGATCACCAATCCCTGTAAGTTGTGTGAAGGGCACCATGCCATTCACCTTTGTCCTTATATGGATGAAGCCAAACGAGTTTTGGACAACCCGACCGGTTCTACACCACGCCTTCCACCTGGTTATAATCGGCTTTCTTCGAGTCCTCCGCCAGCTGATCCCATGATTGGTCAAGAGTTATCCTTGGTCGATCCCACTCCCCCAGAAATTCAAATTCACGAATCCATCCCCAACCAACCATTGGTCGTGGGATCGGTTGAACTGGCCCCGTCCACGGTGCACCAGGTCTTTTCTGTCGAGAGTAGACCTCACACCCCCCATGTCCTTCTGATCTCTTCAGATTCTTCAGACTTGGAGAAAGATTCTCCTGTCCCTGTGCTTCAAGAAGCTCCTCCTCCGCCTCCCATGATGGAGGCTACGGAGGATATTCCTCCCGCCTTCGAGATGGAGGTCATGGGGGAGGCTTCTGCTTCCGTAACATCAGGGGAAGACCTTTGCATCTCGATGGTAGCCCCTCCGAGTAGTTTGGTCGCTTCCTTTGACTGGAATCGATTTGCAGGATTTCGCCTTCCGTCTTATGTGCCTTTCGAGATCACAGTACAGGCTCTTGGTCTGGTTGTACCCAGCACCATTATAGACGAAGGTGCCTCTGTTAGTATTCTGTCTTCAACTACCTGGCAAGATTTCGGTTCGCCGCCGCTTGCACCTGTTACGCAGAATCTGTTGACATTCAATAGAAGAACGAGTCAACCGTTGGGGATCCTTCCAAGGTTACCTGTTACTTTGGGAGGCAAAACCGTCCATATGGACGTGATGGTTGTTCCAGGCCCCTTGGATTTCAATCTGCTCCTGGGGCAAGATTACACTTATGCCATGGGAGCACTCGTCTCCTCCCTCTTCCGTGTGGCCTGTTTTCCACATGAAGGAAGGATCGTGACCATTGATCAGCTGTCATTCTTTGGTCCTAATGTGGCAACTGGTCCGCCATCACCCCCTCCTGGTTTTTATCCACCTGTTGTCTCTGCCCCACCGTAGGTCAACTATGTGGCTACTTACCCCGTGCCTGTGCTCAGTGATGATGCCGTTGTGCATAATGTGCTGGGGGTATTGGGTCCTGACTTCCGGGATGTTTCCCTTCCATCAGGGGTGGAACTCTGGGAAGCACCGCCTTCTTGTTTATTTTGATGTAAGTCGGTCGGAGCATGGTTCCCTTCCTGTGTCAAGCTCCTTAAAAAATGAAACAAGGTCATCGGAGCATAGTTCCTTGTCTTGTGTCAAGCTCCTTAAAAAATGAAACAAGGATGTCTGAGGATAGTTCCTTTAATGTGTCAACCTCGTTAAAACAATGAAACACGTTCCCGTTCAATTCGAGTCTTTGATAAGATCTCGTAAAATCCCAGTCGAGTCTTTTCTTTTGATATTGTAATTTGAACCTTCACTCCATCTGCTTTTCATATGGACTGAAGCTTGGGGGGCATGTACCTCGAATTGTGTCACCATGCCGGGGGCATGCTTACTTTTTCAAGCATAGTTTGTTTCCGTTTCAAGCTTGTGTAAAAATGAAACCGGTTTCAAGCATAGTTTATCTTTGTTTCAAGCTTGTGTAAAAATGAAACCAACTTCAAGCAAAGTTTCCTGATTTCAAGCTTGTGTAAAAATGAAACCTTTCCCATTTTACCCCCTGTGATTGTCATCTTATCAGCCTATTTTGCCAGATGAGCCTTGGTTTTCTCGCTCCATCGTCATTATCTTCTTGGCCGATCATATGCCTTCACTTGGTTGTTTTACCCGTTCCTGAGGAACCGCTGCTATGAGTGGTCTTGTTAGCCAGCCTCTCGACCTTTATTTGTTCAGAGTAGTTCCACCATTACCGGAACCAGTTGCTACCCTTTATACCACTCGTTCCTCCGGGAGGAGTCATCTTTCAGCTCTTTTCTGACTCTCTAAATATGAAAAGATTGCCGAGGCCCTTGTCGTTTCGATCTCGTTAAAATGGACACGAATCGACATCCACCCAGTATAAGTTTAACCCTTTTTCGGGCTGGGATGGATTGATTACGAAAAGGAATACCCTAGCCTATCGCGACTAGGAGGTTTTCCCGGATATTGTTTTCTACCTTTTCGGATCTGGGGAACTATTTACGAAAAGGGACCTGTGGAGTTTTCTTTTCAGCTGTCTTTTCAAACTCTCTAAACATGAAAAGACGCCGAGTTCTTCCTTTGTCAGACTCGTTAAACCCTGATGACATTGGATTCCGTCGAAATGACGTTCTCAGAGTTTCTCCTTCCTAGGACTCGTTAAATGCACTAGGATGGATTCGCCCGAAGGGCGGACTTATATCACAAGCATATGCTATCCCCTTCAAGCTTGTTATCAAAAATAATTGGGGTACTCGCCAGAAATGGTGGGGGAAAAATGGAACCATTGTCGTTGTCGTCGGCGGTATGTCGCTCTTGAACATGGCACTTGTCTGCATTCGTGTCGGGTTGGGGACATCTCATCCCGTTGCTTCACTTTGCCTCCATGGGTTTGGGTAATCTCTTTTGACCTCTCATCTGTTCACTGCCTCGTCGCCATGACCTCTGATCCGTTGATGTCAAATACTGCCAAATCCATTGTCGTGTCGTTTATGTGTTCAAGAGAAGTTGGCCTCTGCAAATATCAACCTTCCTCTGTTTCTCATACAATCCTGATTCACAACAAAACATTATGTTTCTCTGTCTCGTGTAGATGATGTGGGAATCATTATGGCCCACCTTCGATCAAGGTCACTTCCTGTCGACATCAACTCATTATCCAGGAAGTTGGTCTAGAGACTCCTGATGGTACCTTGGAGCCTGCATGCCTCAATGGCAGGTTCGTCGCATTCGACGTGAAGTTTACATCATTTAATTCCGATCGAATGATTCTGCGGGTGTTCGACGTCAACTCATTTATTCACACGCCGTAGATTGTACCTGTAGTACCTTGAGGACCATTGTCATTATTGGTGGTTTCTCTCGCGTCTGTTAACGGCTTTCATTATTGGCTGGTAATCAGACGATGTTCTTGCATGTTCGACATCAGCTCACACATTCGCATGCTAGAACTTGTACTTGTTTGGGTCGAGATGGAGCGCAAGACCCTGGATTATGTCTGTTGTAATCCAGGCTGCGATTGTGGATTATTGTCATTATGTACATGACTCAATGATTGGATGGCTGCGACCATACCTGAGTCTATTTGTTTGATCTTAGTTGGATGGCTGCGCCCCATGCCACAGATCGGATTATAGCATACTCTGTTTCGGATGGCTGTGTCCATACCACTTATACATCATGTACTTGAGATATCAGTTGTATCTTTCTGCGCAGGTTTTCCGACGGTGGGCCTTCAGTTGAACATGTTCTCGTAAAGCATTTCACCCCCCTCTCTCTCTCGGGCCTCATGCTTTAGGGGGCATCTGTTACACAGTAATTTGTCACCGTCCCTACCATTCCCCATCCCGCACAATGGAGGACCCATTATGTGACCTGTGAACACTGTCATGCCTTGAAAACATCATCAATGAATCCCTCTGAGTATGAACTTCATTTTCCCTTGAGACACCTCCTTGCAAAATCCATGAAGAACAGCTCTTTTTGCATTGGCGCGGGTAGACAATTCAGTGCTCGCGCCAATCAGGGAAATCCTGTAAAGAGGTCGCGCCACTTGGCGCTCTGTCATAGAGCAGCAATCACGCCACCCATTTTAGGGACTGTTTTTTAAATATGGATGGCGGAAGTTGAGTTCAAACAAACTCACAACCATTGCCTATCTTGAGTTTGGAGGTTTGGCTGCGGGAGTTCTATGGAAGGGAAGTGGTTTTGCCACCTTCTATGGAACCTTCCTTGTTGATAGGGCCAATCCCATAATAATAGGGATCCCAACTCCCTCCTTCCCCATCTATAAAAGCCTGCTCAAATCCATGGCAAGATAGTCTTGAAGTGCTGAAGCTTTGCATCTCCCTATTCCCAAGTGCCTTTGTGCTGTAAAGAATCCCTTCTTTCCCTTAAGGCCCATTCAAGAGAGGAGACCATTGTTACGAGACTCTGGAGAGGTTTCCCTTTCCTTGGCGAGCTTTGTGAGACGTGGACGACCGGAGACCCGTTCGAAGGAAGCTGCGACGTCAGAACTTGGTTGTAACTTCTATTCGTTTATCATTTTAATAGATGACTATGATTATGGTTCCACTCCTTTTTCCATCATGTTAATGCGAGTAATATCTTTTCTGACCGATGTTTAGTTACGTATGCTGGTTCCTATGCTTGTATCTGTTCGTTTCTTCTTTGTGCAGGTGTTCATCCGCGGAGATCGCGGAAGGATTGTGATCTGCCAGGGCTGAAGGACGGGGACATCTTCTTCTTCGGATCATAGCGTTGGAATCCATCCATTATGTTAATGCGAGTAATATCTTTTCTGACCGATGTTTAGTTAAGTATGCTGGTTCCTATGCTTGTATCTGTTCGTTTCTTCTATGTGCAGGTGTTCATCCGCGGAGATCGTGGAAGGATTGTGATCTGCCAGGGCTGAAGGACGGGGACACCTCTTCTTCAGATCATAGCGTTGGAATCCAGGTAGGCTTCTATCCCAAGTCTTTCATTCGTAATTAGGAGCTTGCGTCATAGCATTGTTTGTTTGTTGCTAGACCCCTGCTGGGCTAGTAGGGATCGCCTCTGTCCGCAGAGGGGATTTACCTCCTCAACAGCATCAAAAGACACATTATGTTGAACCTATCTACAACTACATACAAGTAATCATGACCTTTCCTTGACATTGGAAGACCTCCTACAAAATCCATTTAGATACTCTCCCAAGGACGTGAAGGTACCAGAGTGTACAATCCTAGTTTCCTATTGCTAGGCTTACTTATTGCACACAAATAACATCCTCTAATGAAACGAGATACACTATCAATCATGCATTCCAATATCAATGTCTTTGGAGATTCGCTACCATCTTGGCTACATTGAAATGTCCAGCATTAATCAATGAAGTATGCACCTCCCTTATGATACTATTTCTTTATCCCTATGGAATACATAACTTGCCCAAGTGATACAAGAAACTATTATTCACATTACAATCTAACTCCTCAATTTGGTTTCCTTGACTCAATATTTCATACACATCTCGAAAATCACTATCATATGCATATTGTTCAATGTAACTTTCATGCATAACTGAATTGTGCTTGAGTATAATAGATGAATTTACAATAGGCATAGAGAGAATATCAGCTACCTTATTGTAGATTCCCTTTTTATACCTGATAACCAAATGGAATTGTTGTAGAAATCCCATCCATATGAAGTGTGTTGATTGTTGCAACTTTGATTGTGATTGTAAGTACTGCAATGGCTGATGGTCGGTATGGATAATGGTCTCCTTCCCCATCAAATAGTGCTTCCATTTCTTTACACTTTGTACCAATGCATATAACTCTTTGTCATAGGTGGGATAGTTAGTCATGGCTCCATTAAAAATTTCATAATGAAACGAAATGGGCTTACCATGTTGCATGAGAACTGCTCCCATGGCGTAGTCACTAGAATCTATTTGGATCACAAATGGTTGTCTAAGAACCGGAAGAGATAATATTGGTACTAAAAATATCTTTTGTTTCAAAGCATCAAATGATTTTTTCCGCATATCTCCCCAATGGAATACTTTCTTGACACTTGTCAATGCATGTAACAAAGCTACAATGGAAGAAAAATTAGCAATGAATTTCCTCCAATATTGTGCTGCCCCAAGAAATCTTCTTACCTCCGTAACCTCAACCTTGGAAGGATCTATATTCAGCTCACCTCCTCCAACAATGTGTCTCGAATACACTAAATAATTCTTTCAAAACTCACACTTCGACATCTTTAAAATATCTGTTATTTTTTCAAGACATCAAGTTCCTTTTTCACATGCATGACATGTTCATCTCTTGATTTGTTGAATATCAAAATATCATCTAAGTAAACAATGACAAAATCATCTAGAAATGGTATTAATACATCACTCATAACTCTCATGAAAGTAGTTGGAGCATTGGTTAGACCGAATGACATAACTAGCCACTCAAACAATCCTTGTCTAGTTTTAAATGCAGTTTTCCAAATGTCCTCTTCAGCTACTCTAACTTGATGATAACCAATTCGTAGGTCTAGCTTAGTGAAATAATTTGAATACTTTAATTGATCAAGCAAATCATCAATTATTGGTAGTGGATAACAATTCTTTGTCGTGATTTTATTCAGTGCATAGAAATCCACACACATGCGCAAAGTCTCGTCCTTCATTGGTACCAAAACAATCGTTGAACCACATGGCGAAGTAGATGGGCCTATGATACCTTTTTCCAGAAATTTTTGGATTTTATTCTTGATTTCCATACTCTCGATGGTTGACATGCGATACATGCCAATGTTGGAAGTGGAACATCTTGTTGCAGCTGAATCTCATGCTGAATTCCCCTCTTGGGAGGTAACCCATTTCGTTCCTAAAACATCTCGCCATGCTGACTTACCACATTAAACAAATCAGTTTTTAATTTGTCATCACAACCTTCAAAAGATTCATATTCCATATCATCCTTTTTCTTTATCATGAGAAGCACAAAATTTTTACTTGTATTAACTAGTCTCTTCATCTTCCATGCATTAACTAGAGAAATATTAATCTTTTTGCGATGAGCTCTTAGAATATACTCCACCCCATCCTTGAGAAAATAATATTTGTTCTCATGGAGATAAAATACCACTTTCCTGTCATACAAATATGGACTTCCCAAGATAATTCTTGAAATGTCAAGTGGAACCACATCTAACTCAACTTCATCAACAAAGTTTGTAGTAATGGAAAACTAGAATATGCATTTCCTTGTAACCTGTAAATTGGCATTCTTGACTATCCAACCCAAAGGATATGGCTTATGATGTGGTATTGTTTCACGATTAATTTTTTTGACCAAGTCTTCTGAAATCAAGTTTGCTTGTGACCCACTATCAAATAATGCATCAATCTTTGTATGATTTGAAATCACCCTTAAATGGAACAACTCTATCCTTGTTTCTTCATTTGGAGTGTTGTTGTGACAATTTGAGGAACCACTGCTTTCTATGGATTCTTTTTCCTTTTTTACCATGGCTATAATCTTGGTCTCATCACTGGAATTGGATCCAAGATCATGTTGTGTGGTGGTAGTCATATTTTGTTTCCCCTTGTTGTTTGGTTTCTGAGGCCTTAGTTTAGGATGTAATTTCCAACAATGGGCTTCATCATGCCCCTCTTTGGAAAAATGTTTGCATGTATTTTTATCCCCTTCTTTATTAACACTTGCATTCTTCTTTCCCTTCCACTTTCCTCCCTTCTCTTTTCCCTTACCCTTGAATGGCCTCTTCTTACTACCCTCTTCTTGAATGTTCTTTCCCCTTGCTTTACGATGTGTGGCTTGCACACAAACTTCATACAGATTTCTTGGGTTAAACATAACGATAGTATGTCTCAAATAGGAATGTAAACCCCCAATGTATTTCAAGGGTGTGTCTTGGGAATTCAAGTTTATTCCTAACAACAAAGCCCTTTTCCTAAACACTTGAGTATATTCTTGAACTGTTTGACCCTTGAGTTGCCTAAATTTTTTCCAACTCATAATGGCTTTTTGCATATAAGATAAAGGATAAAACTGTCTTTTAATTGAAGAAATAAACTCAGCCCAAGAAATGGATATCTTACCATGGATTCGCATTTCCTCTTGAGTATTTTCTTCCCACCAGACTAGTGCTAATCCTTCTAGCCTCAATGAAGCCAACAAGATATTTATGTGATCTTCTTGTAGGTTCTAAATTCTGCAAAAAACCTCTAATTGATGGATCGAATTGTCCAATTTCTCTACATTTACCTCGCCATTGTACATGGAAAGTTCAAACTTAATGTCCAATTTGAGTAAGGGAGTTTTTCCTTTTGGGGTTTTGAATGAGTATGGGTGGTTTTTGTGGTGGAAGTGGAAGATGATGTTGATGGAGATGATGAGGATGATGATGAGAATGGTGGATATGGAGGAGGCTTTCCGCCACTGCCCTTTTAATCCTTCTCTTCATCCTTCTTTCCTTTTGAGGTTCCCTCTCCATGTGGACACTTATAATTATGTCCAACCATCCTGGTTTTCCTCTCTTCAAAGAGGATCCTAACCCTCTCAGTTAGGTCATAGAAATCCTTCTTGAATGCTTCCTCTTCTGAAAGACATTCAGTCTCTCCTACACCTAACATGATGGCTATGGATTCAAGCTCAACTTTTGGTGCAACTTGTACTTCCTCGATCAACTCAGCTTCTGGTGCAACTTGTACCTCTTCAATCTCTCCTGGAGATAAAACATGAGGTGCTTCAAGTGCAGTTGGGAGTGAAACTTTGGGTGGAGATTGTGCTCTTGGAGCTCTCCTTCTTCTGTTCCTAACCTCAGGATTAGCAACCAATAGTTTCCCTTCTCTTCTCTCTACAACTTCAACCTTGTAAGCATCCCAAATTTGCAACCATTAAAAACCTACTTGCACTAAACTCAAGCAAATCAAGAAAATAACCTTTGCTCCGATACCATCTTGATCTGAATTTGAAAGTTAGTTTTGTTGTGTTAATTTCATATTCATATTTATATTAAAAGTTTTGATCTTTTATTCATGTACATGGGCGTATTGAAGTGCTTATGATTGTTTAACAAGTAAATGTATGGAGATTATGTTGAATTATTGAACATAAAAACATTGAAACTAAATGTTGAACATCAAAAAACAAACACACAACAAACCATTACAATTGATCCATTAACACATTGTTTGGAGTGCACCCCTCCTGGGCTACATCTCCTTGGTCAAGCTTCCATGGCTTGGGCCTTTTTATTAGATCAATTGTGAAAAAATTGTTGTTTACAGTCACCGACTGCTCCTAAAACCTGCTCCAATGTGTCCAAAACATCAAAATATAGCATAAATGACTCTTCCTAAGCCTAAATTGGTCGAAAATTGCTCCATATATGCTTTATTTACTTTTTCCCTAGAATCCTCCTCCAAAACTAGAGAGAAATCCAGTTAGTACAGACAAAATAGGGATTCTGCCGAAACTGGCGGAGTTCGCTAAACCCGCCGCAATTTAAATCTGGGTTTAATTAGCAGTTAATCGCAGTTATGAGTGGATAAGAATGGCTTAACTGCGCATAAGCCCAGTTTAACATAACATTGTTTAACAGACTTTAATCTTGGATTATGTTAATTAATCCCGCCATTAAGCAGTTAAACTCCTCTCTTAACACCCATTCTGCCTGTGGTCTTTGCAGCATGGTTTTATGGGGAGGGGTTTGGCCCGCGGGGTTGGCCCCGTCCAAAATCCTACCATAGCATCTCGTTAATGATAAGTATAAGTCGGGACCATTGAATTTTAAGTCCCAACGGAGTGGTGTGGTGGTAGGGCAACCGGTTGGTGCGGGGGAGATCATGGGTTCGACCCCGACCCCCGCACAATAATTTTGTTTGACATGATATTGCCCATACCAAAGGTTTCAAAATTTGGTTAATTAAATAATTTCGACGCGAATCATATATGTGCATGTCCATAGTTTCAACTTTGGATATAACGAATATCATTCGAAATTTAATAAACCACCATTGAAATTCAATGAAGAATTTGGAGAGGGTCCATCAGAGGGCGCATGCTGCACCACATGTCTAACCTTGGTTGGACCATTCCAATCCAAAAAAAAATTATCATTCAACCTTATCCATTCTCATTCCATGTTGATCCATTGAATGAAGTATTTAGATTATGATGCATAGATGTCGCAGATCGTTGGATTGTGTTGTTTGATTATGCAGGTTCTAATTATAGCGACTAGAGCTAGGATTGGAGCATTCAAGCCAAGAGAGGAGCGAAACATATGACGGATCATAGGTAGGCTTCATCCCATTATCCATTTACTTCAAGGGAAACATTAGCTTCTTTGTATTTATTTTGTTCTAGGCTAGGCCACTCAGCCTAGGGGAGATAATTTTGTCCACAATCGTAGATTCGTATAACAGGGGTTCAACTGGAGATGATTATGTTTGGAGATGGTGTTTTATTTTCCTCTCGGCATAGTCGATGGGGTTTGTGGGCTAACCAATACATCTTGAGTTTGTTCAACAGTAACTCTAGATTCCTTATCTTTTGTTTGCAGTGGATTTCTTGATGTTGCGCTAGCATGGAAAGGTAAATCAGAGTGTAGGGGAATAGGGACATTCTATTCGGACTCACCTGGAGGCTCTTGGCCATGAAGAGATAGTTTCTCCAATACTATTAACCCTCACAACCTTTAATATTCTGACCTTGGACAGGGCAACATTGATAGTCAAATACATCAACTTAAAATGCTTATGGACCAGTTGAGTAAAAATGTGGCACGATGATATAAATGTGATCATTTATTTTATGAATGACCTCTAGAGAAACCAACAGTATATGCAGGAAAAACTTGCAAAGATGCAGAGGGGTTAGTGGTGCCTTTAGGAAAATATAGACTGCATGGAAGCAAGAATGGCTCACATGGAGAAACATATGCATTTTGAGTTCTGACCTTTGTCATTTCCTGGTTTAGGACCAAACCATCAAGCCCCGATCACATCTTTAGGTGTCTAGTGAGTCTTGGGTTGCATTCTAATTTTGTTGGTCATTTGGGCTTATATGCCCTATAGCTTCTGGGCTCTCTGCCATGCGTGGTAACCCATGTGATTTTGGAAAAGTACCTACTAGCCAGTAAATCTGGTAAGAGTGAGGCCAGTAGGATTTTGATAAAATGTTATCCTCGATGTAATCTTTTTGTGTGAATGAAAAAATCTGATTTACAAAAAAAAATGGAGGTGGGGGAACCTCTAATATATGTTAAGGCCAATGGATACGAAGGTTTGTAACCAACATATACTAATTTTTTCTCCCTCCCTAGTTTATGTTGCAAAACGACTATCTAATAGAACCTAATCCAAAAACATTTGGAAGTATATGCAAAAATTAGGTTGATAAGGCACTCATTTTTTTACCTAAATCACATGAATTTGGAAGGAGAACAAAAAATTAGGTTGATAGGCCACTCGTTATATGAATTCCTTATAGAGTTTTTGGATTTAAACTATAACAATGTTATTTTACAATAATTTGTGCCATCACTACTTAATTATAAATACACAATAACAATAAAAATATCAAACTACTAATTTAGATCATCAATACTTAATTATAAATACAAAATAACAATAAAAATATCAGAATGCATCCACACCACAATACACACAAAGGCTTTAATTGAAGAAAAAACTAAGGGTAGGAAAAAAATTCAAAAACACAAAAGCATAAAACTTAAAAACTCATGGTAAAAAAAAATTCCAAAAACAAAAAAGCATAAGACTTTCACTTACAAGATCACTATATTACAAATGACTTATTTGTCTATAGTTTTCTAATGTTTTTAAAAGCACAAAATGGATGGTTTTGTGCCTACAACTTTATCTCCATTTTCTTCATTTTTAAAGTAATAAATGGTTGAGTTTATAACCACAATTTTTTCTTATTTTTCAAACCCTTATGCGAGTTGGTACCCACCTTTTGGGCCCCTTATGGATTAGTTCCCACCTTTGAAGCCCCTCATGGATTACTAATGGTCGAGCTTTCAGACACCTTATGGATTAATTCCCACCTTTCAGACCCCTTTTGAATTACCATCGGTCCACCTCTTTTGGCCCACTTATGGATTAGTTCCCACCTTTGAAACCCCTCATGGATTACCAATGGTCCACCTTTACCAATGGTTAAGCTTTCAAAGCCCTTATGGATTAATTCCCACCTTTCAAACCCCTTTTGAATTACCATCAGTCCACCTCTCGAGCCCGTTATGGATTACCATATGGTCATCTTTCGGGCCCCTTATGGATTACCATATGGTCTTTATGCACTTGAAATCAGTACAAATTTTGAAAAATTATCCCCCCTCATCGATTACCAATGTTCGTTATGCACTTGAAATTAGTACAAAATTTGAAAAATTATACCTCACACTTGCGAGTCCTTTATGGATTACAAATGATCCTTTTCAACTTGAAATGAAAATCATACCTCATATTTCCGAGCCCTTTATGGATTACTAATGGTTCTTATGTACCTAAAATTAGTACAAAATTTGATTTTAGGTACAGAATTTGAAAAATTATAGTCCCTGATGGATTACCAATGATCCTTCCTTTTGAACTTGAAATGAAAATCATACCTCATATTTCCGAGCCCCTTTATAGATTACCAATGGTTCTTATGTACTTGGAATTACTACAACTTTTAAAAAATATTGGAATTAATACAAATTTTGAAAAATACAACTGGTTCTTATGTACTTGGAATTACTACAAATTTTGAAAAATATAACTTACCTCAGATATGCTTCGCTTTAGTTTTGAATCATTACAAATTCTGAAAATATAACTCACCTCAGATATGCTGCGCTTTAGTTTTGGCCTTTCGGTTTAGTTTTAACGTTATTTATACTAAATTTATCTTAGTTTCATTTTTCACACAAAAAAATAGAAGAAACACATTTAAATGTAAGTAAATATTCAGAGAAACGAAATTTTATTTGTTTTTTATACAAATAAAATAGGATGCACATTTATAGTTTAAGGTTGTTAGGGCCCGAGCCAAAGGCGGGCCCTCCAAAAATTCTCGAGGACCAAGGCGTAGCCCAGGTCGACGAGGGGGGTTGGAAATAGTTTTCAACCAGCAATTGACGCGCCTCGGTTTTACCTCACTAGCTGCGTCATTGCCCCAAGCGCAAAGATACCTAGTACCTCCTTGGTTATAAATTTTATAGTCCCCTATATCTGTAATTGCTCGACCCTCATACGTGTGGGACTAATTAATGCTTCCTTCACAACCAAATAGAGGTCCAATAATGCCATAAGAAGTGACGCCAAAGAATTTGAACTCCATCATGCCCAGGACAGTGTCACCGTTGCAGGTTCGGGTGAGAGGAGAATGTGGAAGAGATCATTGCATTTGCATTTGCACTTTGTCCAGTTGGGCGTGCACAAGTACGGGTTCAAGATTTATGCCTAGGAGTGTTTGTGAAACCAACTGCCTGAAAAATTGACCCAAGTGAAGAATTTGAACTCATTCAATTGAGTACAGAATAATGCCAATAATTGTTATTTCATGTATTTGTTCCGACTCCTGAATAGCAATCTTTATTTTAATTTGTACTGGTCTATTTCTTCCCCTCTGTACAGATTCCTTCAAACTTGGTTTAAACCCTCCAAGGCAGGAAGAGTATTCGGTAAATTATATTACAATGGCCAGTGTTTTCCTTGGCAGTTGTACTGCAAGAAAGGCATTGCTGCGAAAGGAGGGCCGGGCATGCGAGACGACCAAGCAGAGGAGGTATTGCCCAAATTTATTTCAAGACTTGTCCCGGAAATGAAACAGATGCAGAGCTTTTCTTTAACTACAAATCGATGGATTTTGTAGATAGTGTCAAAAAATATTGGATGAAGAGAGGCTTGGAGATCAAATTACATAAATGTTTTACAAATATGGTCTTGGTTCGACGGTCCAGCGGGGTTCGGTGATATTTCCCACCAAGAATATATATTTTCCCCCTAGCCGGCAGTCTCGCAGTTCACATGTGCAAGCTCTCTTCTTCACACACATAGGCTAGACGCAAGTCCTGCTGACTTTGGTGGAATAAATTAATCCACCCATAGCGTTTTAGTTGAAGGATCTTCCTTCTGTTGTAAGTCTATGCCATTTCATTGTAATATTCTCACAGAAGAGAAGAGCGCGCTTGTTGCATTGGGATAACTTAGAAGAGAAGAGCACGCTTGTTGCATTGGGATAACTTATAACGGTAAGCACTCATGAAGTGTAAATTAGTTGGTTTGAGTGGGTTTAGTTTTATTATGTTTTAGGTTAAACTTCCAAGGAGGGTTTGAGAATGGAAATCATTTTGGGAATTAAACTTATCTTAATGGGCATCCAAATTTTACTGAGCTTTGCACAATTCTGGTGATAGCATCCCACTATGAGAACATTGTTCTTCCCTCTAAAAAAGTAAACAACTTATCAAAAAAATAACAGAAATGTGTACTGCTGGATTTTAGACTGGGTGGTACAGTTGGATAAAAATGCTGTATTCATAAAGGAAAACCCCAAAAAGATGACAGAAATGTGTGCTAGTGGATTTTAGTGGATTTTGGAATGGTTGGTTTAGTAAAATTGAATAAGAATGATGTTTCCATGAAAGAAAACCCATGCTTGGTTGACACTAGAATTAGGTGTGTTTGGACACCGTGCCTCTGAATGGTAAACTGTCTCTTCCAAATGGAGTGATAGACTTGAACCCCAGTCTCCCTTAGGAGAATTGTTGATGGTGGCTTCATTTGGATATACTGGGTGGCAATGTAGAACCTGGAATTTGGCAACCCCTAACACTTCATTGCTGGTGCTGCTTCAAACAATCCGTCGGTGAACTTTGTGTTAACAATCATACATTGCATTTACATATCCAAACTGATGAGATAACACATTGAGAAGGCTGTTTTCAGAAAGGATAATCTTTCAAAAAAATTCAGTAAACGTAAATTCAACTGTAACAACACACATCTCTCACATATTGCAATATATGGCATGTCCACGAGAGTTGCAAAGCCATTCTTGGAATCTCAGGGGGATGGAAGTTCAATTTCTTGCTATTTTTGGACCACCTGCATTTTAGTCTGTTCCATTTCTGGCAGTGTTTTGGCCTTTCACGTTCACAAGCTTTTATACCAATGTAAATAGTAATTTCTTAGATTCCACTATTCACAATACTTGGACTAATGATCAGATTGTTTTTTCTTCGACAGAAAAAACCGATCATGGGTTTATGGGTTTCTTTCTCAGCTTAAGAAATACAGAGTAGGCGCCCCAGGCGCCAGTGAATATTTGATACTTTTGAGGACCCAACTTGTTGAATATACTGTTTCCTTTGGGAGGAATTTCCCTCTGTATAATAGGTGGGGAATTTCCATCAATTTCCCCAGACAGTTATATGATTGCATCTATTGATTATCATGCAGTCATGGCAGTGAGGCTTGATGGGTCCCACAAAAATAAATCTTCTCCTGCTTGGTGTTTGGATTGCCCTTATAGTGCAAGAGAACTGATATCATCTATATCATACTAATGTGATTCGAATACGCATATGATTCAATTCTGAAAAACTGCCCAAAAAGACCAGCACAACGCAATATACATCTCACTGATCTTGCCAAAGTGACAACATTGATTATGCTTAAATTTCAGACAACATCATTAAGTAACCTGTTAATGCCGCTGTTCACAACATTCTCAGTAAACTTTTATGCCACGTTGGCTAGCAATAATCTAAACCAAATTGACTGTTTGTGACATGTGCAGCTGGTCAAGCATACATAAGCAAACCCTGCTGGAGAACGTGCAATTATACTACTTGGATTAAGTCTAGTTCCTCTCGAACAAATCAAAATTTTCTCCAATTTCACAACAAAGTGACCATGCACTCAAGGCATGGTAAAGTTATAACTGAAAGAAAACATCCTCCTTCCACTTGGAAATTATGCTCAAGTTCATGTGTATGGTTTCTCACAATTTTATTGGACAAACTAGAACTGCTACCTTTCCCAGTATTATTTCCATATAATTTTAGACCCATTTTAGTAGGGTTGTTTACAAAGCAATGCAGCATAAAAATGCAGTTAAATAAAATCAATGTATGGTTAACAGTACTGCTGACTTACTGTATCCACGCTCTGCTACCAAATTTCTATACAGCAAAGGCCAACAAACAGGGTTGTGTTGGGTGTGGAGTTTGATTATCTTTCTTATTTTGTATCACATCATTGGATTCTTGTTATTGCCACCCGTAATTAAACGCTGCCTGAGGGGTGGAGGGGAGGCGGCTGCGACTTTATGGATCCCCCCTGGTGGGGGGTTTTGGGGGCAGCGCCCACAAAGCTAAAAACAGGTGTTGTAAATGTATTGTAATTTTTAGTCAATCTAGGTCATTCATTAGGCAGATGATCTGATGATAGAAGTTGTGTTTAATTTAGGGTTTTTTTGCTCTAGAAGGCAACCCCTCTTTTTGTATGAAGGTGTTGTAGTATGGCTGTGTATTGTATGTGTATTCTCAGAACGAGAAATAGATAAGGAGACTATGAGAGAGAACAGAGGATATTACAGCGGCTCTGCTGTAGGTTGTGTCTCTCATTTCGCTGGATAATATAAAGGAAGGACTGGCTGTTCGGGATGGACGTAGCCCAAATTGAGCGAACCACATATATCTGTGTCTTTCGTTTTATATGTTTTGTGTTTGTGTTTCTGCATATTTTATGTGTTGCATTGCTTTGTAATATATAATTTTTCTAACAGGTTGAAACTTTGCTACTATGGTTTGTATAAACCGTGGCTCCGAAGGTTGATGTAATTTCCTTGAATAAAAATTATATCCCTTCTAGAGGGAACATGCCAGAAACTGGCAAATCAATGAGACAAAGCCTTTCCCTGTGCGCCAGAGGGGAGATTTTCTCTCTACAGTTCTACTCAGCCAGGGTACAAAACGATCGAGGATTTGGACCGACGTGAAAATTGAGGCCACTGGAGGCTAGCAGAAGGATCTTGCACTGGCATCATGTGTACCTGGTGCCATCATGGAACCTGGATTACTTTCTCCTCTTGTAGAAGTAAGGACAGTATTAGTGTGGAACCAAATCCCAAATGTTAGATGCCACTGTAATAGTAAGACTTGCAATATTGTGGACATTACCGTGGAAGTGGCAGTCTTTCTTGCTACCGATTTCATTCAAATGAGACTGAACAGGGACATTTCATTCAAATGAGACTGAACAGTGGCACATTTGGCAGGGAAAAGCATCCCTGGTTCAGTTTAAATTCAAAATGCCTCATCTCTATTATAAAGTTTAGACTATGCAGGGGCTCGAGTAGAGCCTATTTCGGTGGCTAGTCAAGTTGGCCTTGGCAGTGCTGTATCACAACACCGCCATATACATCAAAAAAGAATGATGGTTAATGATGTCGGTATTTGAGTGAATATCTCGGTTTGGTATTTTGGTACAAACTCATCTCCATAATGAGGAGGCTCTGATTTCCAGTCCCCTCAACGCTGCTTCATTGTTACATCTCCATATACAGGAAAAATTAATGAGTTTCGAACCCTAGTGAACTTCAATCATATTCCAATTGCCAAACACTGAATTAATGAGTCTCAAACCCTAATGAACTTCAATCATATGCCAATTGCCAAACACTTTGAATTGTTGAGAAGGCTCTGATTTCCAATCCACTCAACGCTGCTGCATTTTACATCTCCATATACAGGAAAAAATAATGAATAATCATATTCAAATTGTCAAACACTTCGAATTGTTGTTCTGGTTGAAGCTCAAATAAAAAATCACGAGAAGTCCACATCTATGGAGAAATATCTTCCCGGATTTACCATTGCACAACATGTCAAACACTTCGAATTGTTGTTCTGGTTGAAGCTCAAATAAAAAAATACGAGAACTCCACATCCATGAAGAAATATCTTCCCGCATTTACCATAGCCCAACAGATGACATATAGGGCAATATCAGAATTTAACAGCCAGTAATCCCAGCCATGTAATGTTCTTCCACCGTATTTACATTTTGCTACTATTTTGGAATTTTGATTTATTAGGGCCCGAGCCGAAGGCGAGCCCTCCAAAAATTCTCGAAGGCCAAGGCGTAGCCCAGGCCAACGAGGGGGTTTGGAAATAGTTTTCAACCAGCAATTGACGCGCCTCGGTTTTACCTCACTAGCTGCGTCATTACCCCAAGCGCAAAGATGCTTGGTAATCATTTGCAACTCCAATTTATAGTCCTCTTTGTATTTTCTTTTTGAAGTGTGAGATGTGGGAAAATATCAATATATTTTTGAAGTGGGGAGAGAAAAAGTTAATTCTTTGGATTATAATGTTTAATGTTAAAAATGGAAGATGTTTTTTTAATGATATATAAATAATTGATTAAGAATTTATTTAACAATTTTATTTGTCTTCTCTGAGAGGGGAGGGGGGTTGAGTTACCATCGTCTCACTTGGCGAAAGCGCCGGGGCACATGGCAACACGCCCCTAGCAAGAATAAATGCCGACTTGTGTCATTAAGGAAAATCTTAATGCATAGATGAAGGGACAACAACATGGAATTAGTGGTATGCTCGAGGAGCTGAAGTGTGTGGAAAGCATGGGCACCCAACATAATGGTTTGAGACTCGATTCTAGGGAGAATGTGAATGCGGGGCTCTAAGAGGGGGCAGAGTTTGGTGGATAGTGGTAATTGTGTTTGATACTCCAATATTAAAATTTTTAGTCTAATTTGGTTGAATTACAAAGATTTTGGTGGGAATCCTATGTTAGGGTGGTTACAATGGTCATTTCTATCTTACTTCTAGCATTTGAAGTGGTACTCCTTAATTTTGTTAGATGCTCATTGCTATTTATTTTGGGCACTGATTTTCGCCAGCAGATATGATGTTTCCTTTCTATCAACGACATTGGGTGGGCTCATTTTCTCTCCTTTGGGTATAGATTGTGGTTGGTTTCTTTGTTGGGTTGTGCGCTACCTTGAGATTGGGTTTTGGGTAGCTAGAAGGACGCTGGGGATTGTTAGCTCTTTCCCAATTTGTGTTTGATGTCTTTTGTCTATGATATTGGGCTCTCTTATGTTTGGGGATTGTTTTCTGACACCTGAGCAACTTTTCTATTTGGAAGGTGGTCAGTTGGGGCCTTGATGGTGGGAGGAATTTTGGTGAGTAAAGGAGTTTGGCTCTGTTTATGGTTTCTTCCTTCTTTCTCAATCTACAAGATTGGCTTCATCTTTCCTTTCTGGAGGTGCCTTTGTGGTTCCTTTGTGTTCATGGGGACTTCTTCGTCTATGGTCCAAGTGGTGTCATGAGGTAAGTTGGTGGCTAGGGTGTGGTTGTTGTCTTTGTATATGTGTTTTGTTGTATTGGATGTTATTCTAATTGGATCCCATGCTATCCATTTTTTATTTTTGGGCTCAATATATTATGGGCATCCATGGGTTGTATTGGCTCCTTTTTTTGGTGATTGTTTCCTGACACCTGAGCAACTTCCTTGTTGGAAACGTGGTCAGTTGAGGCCTCAATGGTGGGAGGATTCTTGGTGGGTGAAGGAGTTAGGTTTTGTTTACGGTTTCTTTCTTCCTTCTCAGTTTTTGGGGATGGCTTCATGATGCAGGAGCATCTAACGCTCCTTAATTAAAGAGGAATCCGAAGCTGAGCGAGGAGGACGTGGACAGCGAAACTGAACAAAGGGAAGATCTGCTCTTAAATTGATTTAAAATGAGAGATTTAAGTAAGTTGTTGAGTGATTTCAGGAGGGATTTTGTGGATCTTAACTGATTCACGCCTTGTAAATACTTTATAAGCAAGTCTGTATGCGTGAGATAGGGGAGAGGAAAATACAATGTAATCGGTGTGGATTATTTGGGTAAGGCTGCAATGCCTTAGATTTAGGCGATTTCTGTATATAATCGAAACTATATTCTATGTCGATTTCTGGATGTCGAGTTATGGGTTTTTGTAATTTAAATCTATGAGTTAATTTCTATGTTGTGAACCTGTTGATCGACCATCGATCAGTCAGAGGATCGATGGAGATCCAAAATAACGTTTAATTGTTCTGTATGAGTGTTCTGTTGAAAGCGCTGTTGTAAACGTGTGTAGGAATGCTATTATTGGTATTTGACTTTTGAATAAAACCTGTGTTGTGAACTTGACAATCGACATCGATCAGTTCAGGATCGATGGCAATCTAATATCGTGTATCTGTTATATATGGAGGTCGATTATAATTGGAGTGTGTAATGCAGATTTGTTTAATGTTGGATTTCTACAGCCGAAGGTTCTTGAACAGTGAGATGCGGATTCGACTTCCGATTGGATACAACACCGACTTCCGATTGAATCGGAACTGTGGCAATTGCAATGGCACCGGTATTCTGATCGGCTGATCTCGAATTCCGATTGTATCGGATCGGAGTAACAAAAATTGAAATTGGATCGGACTGGTGTGGTGAGCGTGACACCACCGTGTGCTTAGCGAAAGCGGAGTTGAGGTTTTCTGAACGGATCGGCAGTCGGTCTAACAGAACGAAGACGCAAAATGCCTTTAGAAAAGGTTCTCGCTTCAAAGCCTGTGGAATGTCCAGATAAATGTAAGAACATTTTATGCAATGAACAATCTGAGCGACTACACAATGCGACTGTGTTTTGCCCTCATATGGTCACTGACAGAGCATCAAGTTTGAAGGGCAAGTTTATTCATTGCTTATCATCTGCTAAGGTGCGTCGTTTGTGTACATATGAGTGGTTCTACAGTGCCATTGACTGGCCATGGTTTACTCGGAATGAGTTTGTGGAGTACTTAAATCACGCAGGCCTTGGGCATGTTCCTAGACTTACTCGTGTTGAATGGGGTGTTATACGCAGTTCACTTGGAAAGCCACGCCGACTATCTAAACGATTCCTTCAGGAACAAAGGTTTAAAAGGTTAGAACGCTTCCGTGAAGGCTTAATGGGCCATAACCCACAGGCCCAGGTTCGAGATTTATACATGAAAGGAGATTTTGGGCTTACCCCAAGATTTCTTTTCATCACTTTATATTTCTTTTATTGTGGTGCCTCTATGATTAGTTTGTGTACATGGGGACTTCCTCATTTGCGTGTCGAGTGGTGGCGTGAGGTAAGTTGGTGGTTGGAAGTATGGTTGTGGACCTCGTATCTATGTTTTGTTGTAGTGGATCTCATTCCAACTGCTACTGTGTTATTCATTTTAGAGTTTTGGGCATTATAAATTCTAGGAATTGTATATCTTGGGCTCCTAAGTTTTTCCCCTGGAAGGATTGTCTTTGGTTATTCAATTGTTTATTTCCTCATGTTGCGTCAATGGGCTCGAGCCCAAAGAAGGACCGCTTCTTATCATGAATGAGTATACTAGGGGTGAACTTGCATGCATCATCAAATTGAAGGTTTTGCATCTTGTTACTGAAAGCTCACTCTTGGTCCTGTATAGGATGAACTCACTAGCATGGAGGGGGGAGCCTATTCTCATAGAACTTCCCTTTTAGGCACAAAATTTTTAACTTAATGGATGGATTGGATCTTGGATACTAGTCATACGATATGGAGGTTTAACTAGAGTATGAAGATAATTGACCTTTATTGGTAGATGAAATTTCTGATGGGGCGGACTATCTTGAATCGTTATGAATATTTTTTGGAAATCCTTCAATCCTTGGAGCACTTGCATGAGCATCTAAGGAATATAGACATGAGGATGGAGAATATTGAGCATCACCTTGGCATCCCCTAGCAACAAGACAAAATTCAATAGACCTAATAGCACGCATCCGAGTTCTAGTATCACATTCAGACCCCTCAACCTACTTGTAATATGGTACCAGTGTGTGAATGCATAGTTGTAGCTTCTTTTGTACAATGCCAATCGGGCAAAAGTTTTAGATATAGTCTGACCATTTTTGTATTTTTCCAGTTTTAGTTGACTCTCTCATCCTTAAGGAGAGTATATTTTTGGATCTAGTCTAGGCTCTCCTGTGATAGACCAACCTGAATTCTAAAAAGTGTTATGTAATTCCCAACTTAAATCAAATAATAGAATTTACCCCACCAAGAAAAAAACAATTCTATATGTCTTATGTGTAAATAAATGGTAGTAATGTCTAATGCTTCCAAAAATAAGATTATGGCTATATAGTTGTTGTGTCCAATGCTCCGAGAAATAAGATTCCAATGAGCTAATCATAAATGGATATATGGTGGGAGGAAAATTGAGGGTGGGTGTTATGTATTGGGACATTTTCATGTGTAACTAGTATAACTCAATGAGCGAGTAACATAAATTAGGTGTGATGGATTTTGTAAAAATTAGTGCAAATGATGTTGTAAAAAATAGAGATTTGTTAAAATGTGATATGCAGATTTTGGAATGTGTTAAAATGTGATATATATCATGTGGATTTGAAATCTATTACATTATGTTAATGGATGGGCACAAACTTTGAGATACATGTATGATGAGTAGGAGAGAAAGCTATTGTAGTTAGATTTTTTTCCTAGCAATATAAGCATTTGAAAGTGTTTAGAGAAAAATTTCTTGAAATTTAAGGTAAGAACATCCAAGATAAGCTCTTCCAATGAGTTACAAGTGGTGTCACAAAGCAAAGTTGGTTACATGTTGGGAAAAAAACTTCAATTATGAAGTGCACAAATAGAGCTTATTGTAAGCCAATAAGTTACAAGTAGTTTCGCAAAGCAAAAATGTTTACATGTTGGAATAGAAAGAATTGAATTATGAAGAGCACAAAAATAACTTATTGTAAGCTAATTGAAAAAGTAAAAAGAATCTTCGAGAAAAAACCATTAAAGAAAAATAATAAATTAAATAGAAAAATGTATTCTTTACACCAAATAAGAAATAATGTACAACTATGTGTAACCGCACAATATGATGCACCTAGTAAATTTTCTCAAGGAGAAATGAAATTTGTGATTGTAATAATGATGTATCAAATTTTACAAAAAATATATATTCAATAGCTAAATAAGCATGGTGGACAAATATAAATCTACTTTAGGAAACACGATGCACACAAAATTATAGGGCATGTAAAAAACTCTACTTTGGGATAAACATAATGCAAAAATAACTAGTAAGCTATTGCAATGCTGCAAAAGAAAAGTCTCGTGGAATCACTAAATAATTATACAATAATAGAAAAAATAATAAATAAAAATTAATGTTACTGATAAGGGTAGAGAATCCCAGCGACACCCATACTTATATGTTATAGAGTATAAATGTTAAACCATGTGGGCCCTTCATCGAAAGACCAAATATTCCAACTCCTAATAGATTGTGACATCACCTAAATTGCTTGACAGTGAATAAATGAAATAATTCAAGTGCCCCATGACATAGGTGTTGAGTTTTTTAAATTACAATCGATATAAGATTTTTTTTCTAAAATATTGATAACTACTTGAAAAGATATGCATCTTCTTTTTAACAATGCAAGTTTATCATTAAGAAATTACACTTCAAAATTCAACCATAAAACCATAAGGACAATAGAGATCAAAATGCAGAAAGAGAACACAAGGTTTACCCTGGGAAAACCCACTTGGGGGAAAAACCTAACAACCTTTTCCTAAGAGAATTATTTAGTTCAACAAGAGATACATCTAATGCAGTTAGTCAATAATGAGGTCAAACTAACCACAAGCTATGATCAAACCTGGTCAAGCAACCCTCTAGTCAAGTCAAGTCAAGTCAAACTTATTCCCTTCAACTTGAACCCTCTCTGAACTTCCTAGGCCGAATTTTAGCCTCCCAGAATATGCCAAGAAATTCGGCCCTGTTGTTAATCAAGGTTGTCATTGATGTAAATATGGCATTACTAGAGATAGGGTTGGAGCCCTAGAGGTTGGAGCCAAAAAGTGACAAGGTTGGAGACTTGGAAGATAGGGCTGGTGCCCTAGAGGTCGGAGCCTTGTGAAGTCCAAGTAGGTGCTTGGAAAAGTACAGGTTGGTGCCTGGAAGGATTGAAGATTGGTGTCTTCATCTAGGGTTGGATTCCTACACATTATTATACTTGATTTATTGTAAATAAAATATTAATAAAGAATTTACTCCTATCGTTCATTTTGTGTTCTAATTATAAGTGATCTAACTCGTAAAACTAGCAATTGAAAAGAAATATTGATTCAACCCCCTCTCAATATTTCCAACACTTGTTACCGAGAACAATTTTCCTAGAACTTTAGCCTACCCAAAATATGCTGCTCAGAAATTTCCCAGAAATTCACATATGTGAGGTCAAGAGAGAGAGAGAGAGACTCTAGATAGATGCTAGATATGAATGTTTACTTATTTTCCTTCTTCTTCCTTGTTCTCCTTCACTTGGATACCCTGAATATTATTTGTGTTGTGAGAATTTGAATGGTGCATTGTGGAGGAGTTCAAATGCTCAATATATAGTGGCATTCATGTCTGAATGGGTGTGTCTCTTCAGTAGTGCTAACTTGACTTGAGGGAGGGCTGACTTGAATAGTTTGAAGCTAAAAATTCAAAATTTAAATTTTGAAATTTTCTCTTTTGAATTCGACATGAAGAGCATGTCTTATAATAATTGTTTCAGGGGTTGATTAATGAAAATGCCATGAAGATCATGTATCGCAATTCAAGGGCTAAAATATAAATTATAAATACTGACCATAGCTACAAAATTCAACACTCCCTCTTAAAGAGGGAGGTATTCATAATGACTAGATAAGTGTTATTTTGTTGAAAATTTTATCTAAGAAAAGGTTATAAAAAATCATCACCATAGATGGGTCATGATTGTGACACATGGTAAACCAAGGACATTGACTAATTACCATATTCAGGTCAGACATATTTGACACATGTTAAATCAAAAACATCTACAAGTTATGATAATTCAGGTCAATACCTCAGACCAATGGTATCCTTACCATAATTCAAATCTATACTTTAGACACATGGTACATCTTCACCATAATTCGAGTCAGTACTTCATACCAATGGTACCTCCTCACCATAATTCGAGTTAGTAATTTAGATACAAGGCACATATTTAGCATCAACTAGTCACCATAATTTGGGTCTATACCTAACACTTGGCATCCAAACTATTATTGGTCCACCATCATTCGAGTCAATATATTTGACACATGGGGAATATCCAAAGGCCACACTCTCATTGATTAATTCAGGGCCTGATGTTCCAGGACCATTCTTCCTCATTCGAGTCAACATAAATACACAAGAATAATTCTAGTCCTCTTGTTAGACAATTCACCCTAATTCGGGTCGATATTCTTAACACAAGGAGAACGTATGTCCATGATGCTATCTCATCAATACTCCCTCTCAATGAGAGAGGCATTCTCAACAACTAATAGTTTGTTCTTGAAGTATACAAACTTATCCCTCGACAGAAGCTTTGTAATAATATCAACAATTTGCTCTTCAATAGAGAGATATTGGAGCTTCACTACTCACTTCTACACCATGTCACAAATGAAGTGGTACTTTATCTCAATGTGCTTCGACTTGTCATGGAAAATAGGATTTTATGTCAGCTTCATATAACTTCGATTATTGCAATATATAATGGTCAACTCAAGCACATGATTAAATAGTCTTGCGAGTAAATTTCGAAGCCACACTGCTTCACAACTTGATAAACTGGTTGTAAATTGTTCTATTTTAGTAGTGTTGAGAGAAACAGATGTTTGATTCATGCTCTTCCAGGAAATCATAGAGGAGCCTAGACTGAAGCTATTGAAATTGGAAACGAGAAGGGATTCTAATTTAATTTTCCCTTAATTAAATTAGAAGGAAATTATAATTCCACATCACATGACAACTTTTATGAGTTAATTGAGTCAGGAAGAATTAGTTATCTTATTAAATTCGAGTTGGGGTAAAAACTGGAGACATGTAGAGTTCAATCTAGATTTTAGGATGTTCAGTTACAGTTTATTTTGAGTTGTAATTAGTTAACTCAATTATTTGAGCTAAAATTAGTTTAACTAGTTCTAACTGAGAGATGAGCTAGTGAGAAGTCCACTCAATTAAATCTGATTTAATTCACATGTAGTGATCAATCAGATAAAAAATGTATTGATACTTACGATGCATGGTAGGTATCAATATCTCAGATATTGTGCACAATGATAGACTATTTCATTAGAGTACATTCCCATGGAGGAGCAGGCTGGAGACATCTTGACAAAGACATTGTCAAGAAGAAAATTCAAGTTCCACAGAAGCAGGATCGGGGTAGCAGACAACCCCTTTCTTGTTGAGAGGGAGTGTTGAAATTGGAAATAAGAAGGGCTTCTAATTTAATTTTCCCTTAATTAAATTAGAAGGAAGTTGTAATTCCACATAACATGACAACTTGTACGAGTTAACTGAGAAATGAAGATTGAGTTAGTTAAGTCAATTGAAATTGGGGGTCAAAACTGGAGACATGTACAGTTCACTCTAAGTTTTAAGGGGTCCGGTTACAGTTTATTTTGAGTTGTAATTGGTTAACTCAATTATTTGAGTTAAAATCAGTTTAGTTCTAATTGAGAGATGATCTAGTGAGAGGTCCAGTGAATTAAATATGATTTAATTCATAGACAGTGATAAATCAGATAACTGATAATTTGCTATAAATATTTGTTGGATGTCAGTTCTATGGAAGGCCTAGTTGATATTGGAGCTAAAGGGAAGAGAGCTATTAGTTGTATAATTAGAAATTTTTACAGGACATGTGTGAGGTCAGCAAGATGCCTTAGATGAATTCTGCAATCAATTATTGGGAATTTCCTAATTAATAGGCACTCAATTCCTCCAAGAATGTGTAAGAAAGGATGATAAACTGAGAGGAAGGAAATTGGTTAAGTTTTGCTCATGCCATTGGAAATTGGTTAAGGAAGGAAAGTGTTGGAATCAGTGTGAGACAGTCAGAGATAGTGTAGAGAGCCCTCAAGCCTAAGAGAAGCATTATATTGTTTCATATTATTTACTTAATACAATATACAGATAGCAGGGTTTTTAGCTGAGGATTTCCCCATGTACATCTTTGTCTTGTGCGATTGAATTTTTTTCTCTTTCTTATTCATGTGATTGTGTGATCATAATTGGTTTATGTTGGGTGTGGAGCCTGATTTTATTCCTGATTGAGAGATCCTTGTTTTAGCTGGATGTATACCCCAGGAAAATTGTACACCCTTGCATGCGAGGGGGGACTTGTTCCCCCCGCGGGGTCCAGGGGGGCCAACCCCCCGGCTGGGGGGTCCGGGGCCAGCGGTCCCCCGGCGAGGGTTTCAGGGGCATCACCCCCGAAGCCAAAAATAGATGTAAAATTGCCTTGTAAAATTATAGTAATTTCTAGTCAATCTGGGTCGTTCATTAGGCGGATGATCTGACGGTAGAAGTTATGTTTAGTTTAGGGTTTTTTGCCCTGAAGGCAACCCCTCGCTTTTATGAGGGTATTGTATTGCAGCTGCGCATTGTATGTGTATTCTCTGAGCGGGAAACAGATAGGGAGACTGTGAGAGAGAACAGAGGATATTACAGTGGATCTTCTGTAGGTTTTGTCTCTTCATTTTGTTGGATAATAGAAAGGAAGGACTAGCTGTTTAGGGTGGACGTAGCCCAAACTGGGTGAACCATGTATATCTGTGTCTCTCTGGTTTTATATGTTTTGTGTGCTTGTATTTTCTGCATATTTTATGTGTTGCATTGCTCTGTAATATTTAATTTTCTAATAGTTTCCGTAATTTTTAGAAATAGATTGGGTATTTTGTTTTAGCATATTACAAGATCAATTGAATCTATGTGGATTTTATACAGAAGCAACCTCCAGATGTACTCTCTCCGTCTTCAACACTCCCTATCAAATATGCATCTGTGTATCCCTGTAGTTGTATATCACCATTTGAGACATATCTCAAACCATAGTAAATTGTACCACACAATATCTCAATACATGATTTGCTGCAATACAATGATCATGTCTCGGTTCCACCTGCAATTGGCTTAGAGTATTTACTGCAAAGAAATTTTCCAACCTAGCAATAACCAAATACATCAATGAGCCAATCAACTTCCAGTATATGAATGGATCTATCAAAGCCGACTCAATTTCTCTCAACTTTCTCAGATTTGTTACCATGGGAGTTTCCATTGATTTAAAGTCCATCATTCCAAAATTTTGTAGGATATTGATAATATATTTTCCTTGACCAAGGAATATCTTGCCAAACTTCTGCCATACTTTTCGCACCAAATAGTAGTGCATCAAACCAAGATACTTCATATCGAATTCAAATTCCAACTCCCTCTTACATTGAATAATGAGATGATCTACACCTATCAAAAATAGGTCTTCAACATAAAATAATATAATCATAGGTTCATTCATCTCAACCTTGATATGCAGGTTTAGATCAACATCACTTTTGGAGAAACCAAGTCATGCTAGGTAGCTGTCAATTCGAGAGTACTAGGCTCTATGCGCTTGCTTAATTCCATGCAAGTCTTTCTTCAATATGAAAATGTGATATTCTCTTCCATGAACCTCAAAACCTTGAGGTTTCTCTATGTACTTCTTCCCCATTCACACTATTGAGTGATCTATATGAGATCTTAAAGAAAGTGTACTTGAGGGTTTTTAAATTACGAGTGTTAAAAAATGATTTTTTGTGAGATTTTATGTTAATTTTTAAACACATAATGCATGAATTTGAAACTCTGAAATACTAGAAACAACAGACAAATACACCATAACAATAACCACAACACAACAAATGATGAAGGAGTTCACCCCTCTTGGGCTACATCTCCTTCGTCCATCTTCCAATGGCTTGGCCCTCTTTCATTATGCTCAAAATGGTAATTACATACATTTATAGTGCTCAAATGACTTCAAAATATATTCCATCATCTCCAGAACTGTCAAAAATGTCTGTCTAGCCTCTTTCTACTCCAAAATTGGTCAAAATCTGAAAAATTTATGAGCCTCCCTAGGTTTTGATGGTAACCACACCACAAATTCCCCAAATTCCAGACCAGTCGTATAAATTTTCCCCATAATCTACTAACCGAGTGCCATTTTGGTAGATATCTGGGCGAAATTGTCGAACGGTTAATTTGCATAATGACGCGTTAAACTTGAATTAACACCAACTTAACTAGTAGCTTGAATTACTTTTTTTGATTAAAAAAAAATAATTAACAGGGTTGTACCCCAAGTTCCCTGCCGGTGGTTGTATGGTGTCATATGGCGAGGTCGAGGCTAAGCCCTAATCCCTACCCCCAAACCCCCGCCATATACTCTTTAATTAAGGTTTCAACGGTAAGTTTATACAAGAGATAATCGTGGCCCAACAGTTAGGCAGTGCATTGTTTGGAGAGAGGTCACCATTTCAAATCCTAAAAATGCTAATTCATATTGAAAACAAGTTTTTGGTGGCCCCCGTGCTGCCATGTGACAACCTCTGATTGGGCCACGTGGTACCATGTGGTTGGCCATCAACCCAGCCAACCAAAATCCGCCAACCAACACCAACGAGATTCAGACAAGTGGTGTGACTTGATTGGTCAACCCTACCCAGTCGACCTTGACTAGTCAACCATGCCTATTCAGTTGTACGGACTGCTGACTGGGAAGCTTGCATAATTTTGCCAATTTTTTTCCTGTTTGGGAAAATGAACATAACATGTTTATGGGAGCATACAGTGTCATATTTCCATGAAACGAATTATGCCAGATCAAAACGATGAGATCTATGTGTTCATTCAAGTTCCACACAATTACAAAAAAATTCATTTTTTAGCATAATTTTGAGCACCTGATCACTCCTCCCCACTGGAAGCTTTTGGACCCTAAAAGATCACTTTCAATTGTTCAGTAGATGAGGGTATAGTTCCCTCACCTTTCGAATCTCGATCCATTTGGCTTTGCTTGGATTTTTTCCTTTGAACCCCACATGAAGGTACTCCACATTCCCTTGTTTTGAAGACCACATTTTTCTATCAAGAATGGTGTCTTACTGTAGTTCATCAAGATATTCAGGAGAAAATCCTTAACGGAAGGAATCTGAAAATTTTATACTTGATATTTAATTAAAGTTGGCTCACACAACCTTGTGTTCTCAACATTAACAACAACATAAATTTTCATATATGAAGGCAAATCCAACCTGAAGGAATTATCGCCAATCTTTTCTAAAATTCTGAATGGACCATATCGAATTGGTTTCAGTTTTTTTACCTTCTCCTTGAAGCCTTTCTTTGCTAATGTGAAACCAAAATTCATAACAGACTCAGAATTTTTGATCTACACGATGCTTATTGTTGGTTCACAAAGGTGACTGTTATAGGCAACTTCGATGCTTCTCATTCAATTGTCAACCCAGGGAAAGTCTTTTTATTTCAAGAGTGTGAGAAAAGTATATGCAAGTGATATCAAGAACAACTACTCTATATTACCATGAAGAGGATTATCTAATTCTCGAAGGTCAATCAATTCAAAGGGAAATGGAATTGTAAAATTCTGTTTAATTATTCTGTCTAAGTAAGCGTGGAAAAGAGAAACCTACGATTGAACAACACACTGATGAATTGAACAGTAATCCTACTGAATCAAAAAACAACTTCAATAAATTGAAAAACAACTACTTATCTAATTTTGCAATGGAATTATCTTTGTAAACTAAATAACTGGTCTCTTTCTGAATCAATTAACAACTAGACATCTTATAGTAATGATGGAAAGATCCAATTCTTAGCTATATAAAGAATTGAATAGTAGTCATGCTAAAGCTTAATGAATGAATATAAAAGTATTGTGAAATGATGGAAGCATCTAAAAACTACGAAAACATGTAATGTAAGCCAGAAAGCATGAATGATAAATGATATCTCATGAAACACATTCAATGACTGAAATGTAAATTCTGTAATTGAACGTATAACACAGAGGTTAGCGCAGAAACTCCCAGGGCTGGGCCGAAACCACCAGAAGTCTACCGCTAAGGAAAACTCCGAGAATGACTATTCAAAACACCAATATTATTTATTAAGTTGAAGGTTAACACATGAATACAACTGGACAGTTCTGTCCCAATACATCTATTACAGAAGAAAATCCCTATTCAGCTCTATCTATCTCGTTCATCTTCGGCCTTTTAAGGGTGATTTCAATTAGGGTTAACGGTCTTTTCCAAACGACAGCCTATTGCTCGTGGTTGTCGTTTGAGTTCTTCGGATGTGGATATGTGTTTTCGTCTTCCGTCGGCCCATGCGAGTCATTATGATTTCGTTAGTCTCTACCTATTAGCTGTCTTCTGGTTATCGTCGATTCAGCTGCTTTGTTCCCTATGAATAAAGATACAATAAGTCAAATTCCCGTTGTTAAACATCACTTTTATTGTTAGTTCATTTGTCCTGATTTTACATTAATCTTCCTTTCCTTTACTGTTAAGATGAGGAAAAATTCATAAATGTGTATAACAATTCGAGGTAAAGGTAGGGTGAAAAGGTACCTTATTTTCAGTCCAACACTTATTATGCCTTGTTTTGTACTTGACTTAGCTCTTTTCCAGCTATTCTTGAACTACTTGATGTACCAATTGGATTTTTTCAATGAACCTTTTAGATTTGTCTATGTCACTATGACCATCAATAGCAACATCCTTTCAAAAAATAAAATCCAAAGGATATTTAGCAAGTATCCCAAACATGTCACAAATGGCAATGTTTGAGTTGAAGAGTGCTTGGCCCGGTTGTAAGCATGTTGAATACAGTGCAAGTTTTCATCCCATAACGTAGGATTCTTGTTGCAATAACCACGATGAAGATGTATCACCATCCTATTCACCACCTTTTTTTTACCATCTATTTGTGGATGAAATGTTATACTCTTTTTCAATTTGGTGTCCATGAATCCCCATAATCTTGACCAAAAATTCCCAACAAAGCGAGAATCTCGATCACTAACAATGAATGTGGGAAATCCAAAATGAACCCATACATTCTGAAAGAATAAATGAGTAGTTTTCTCATCTGTAATTTTCTTTTTACATGGAATCAAAATACACATTTTGCTGAACCTATCCACAACTACAAAAAGATAATCATGATTCCTTTTTTACATAGGAAGACCTCCAACAAAGTCCATAGAATTACTCTCCCTTGGAAGAGAAGGTATTGTAAGTGGTGTGTACAATCCTAACTTCCTATTTATAGGCTTACTAACAACACATAATGAACAACCTCTAATAAAACGTGACAAAAATTCAAGCATACGAGGCCAATAACAATACCTCTGTAGATGTGCCACCATCTTACTTACATTGAAATGACCAGCAATAAGAGAAGTATGTGCCTCTCTCATAATGTTGACTCTTTCTCCCTATGGAATACAAAGCTTACCAAGATGGTACAACAAGTTATCATTCATGTGATAATCCAATTCCTCTACTTGGTTCCCTTCACTTAAAGTTACATATACATCTTGAAAATCATTATCTAAAGAATATTGTTCAACATAGCTCTCATGAAAAATAGAATTATGATTAAGAATAGTAGAAACACTAACAATAGACCTATAAATCATGTCAACAACTTTATTGTAGATACCTTTCTTATACCTTATCACCAAGCGGAATTGTTGAAGAAAACCCATCCATCGAAAGTGCCTTGATTGATGCAACTTTTTTTGTGATTGAAAGTATTGCAATGGTTGATGATAAATGTGAATGATTGTTTCCTTACCCATCAAGTAGTGTTTCCACTTTTTCACACTTCACACCAATGCATATAATTCCTTGTCATATGTAGGATAATTAATCACTGCACCATTAAATTTTTTTGAATGAAAACAGATGTTCTTACCATGTTGCATGAGGAATGAACCCATGGCATAGTCAATAGCATGATTTTGAATCTCAAATAGCTATCTCAAGTCTAGAAGTGCAATTATTGAAGCTAAACTGACCATTTACTTCGAGGAATCAAATTCCTTTTGTTGTTTACCTCCCCGCTGGATGACCCGCTTCACACTTGTCAATGCATGCAATGGAGCTGTGATAGAAGAGAATTTAGCAATAAACTTCCTCCAATATTGAGCTGCTCCCAAAAATCCTCTTACCTCCATAACTCTTTTTGGCTTTGGCCAATTCAAAATGACGTCAAACTTGGAGGGATATATTTTCAGTTCACTTCCTCCAATAATATGACCCCAATACACTAAAGAAGTTTTTCCAAACTCACACTTTGACATTTCTAAAAACAATTGTTCTTTCTTCAAGACATCGAGTACATTTTTGACAAGCATGACATGTTCTTCATGATATTTATTGAAAATCAAGATGTCATCTAAGTAGACTATCACAAAATCATCTAGAAATGGCCTCAATATATCATTCATCACACACATTAAGGTAGCAAGAGCATTGCAAAGACTAAAAACAATAACTAGCCATTCAAGCAAGCCTTGTTTTGTTTTGAATGTTGTCTTCCATATATCACCTTCAACAATTCTAATTTGATGATAGCCACTCCTTAAGTCCAACTTAGTAAAATAATTTTCATCTTTCAATTGATCAAGTAAATCATCAATTCTAGGAAGTGGGTAACAGTTCTTTACCGTAATTTTGTTCAATGCATGGAAGTCCAGACACATGCGTCATGTTCCATCCTTGTTTGGAACCAAAACAATAGGTGACCCACATAGCGAAGTACTTGGTTTGATGATCCCTTTATCTAGCAACTCTTGAATTTGTTTTTTAATTTTTGCACTTTCATCACTGACGTCCTGTAAATGCCAATGTTAGGAAGAGGAAAATATTGCTGCAATTGTATTTCATGTTGGACTCCCCTCTTGGGAGGCAGTTCTTTTGGCTCCTAAAACATCTCATCATATTGGTTAACAACCTCAAACAAATCAAATTTAAATCTTGAGTCACAACCTTGAAAAACTTCATTTTAAACACCATTCTTTTGTTTCCCCATAAAAAGCACACAATTCTTTCTAAGGTTAATGAGTCTCTTCATTTGTCCGAAAATTATGAGTGAAAGATTTAGTTTATGTCGATGTGCTCTAACAATCTACTCAATACCATATTTTAACAAGTGATACTTGTTTTCATGGCGATGATTATTTTTTATAATACAAATATGGGCTTCCCAAAACAATTTCGGAAATATCAAGTGGAACTACATCAAGTTCAACTTCATCAAGAAAGTTTGTTGTAATTGCAAATCTGTGTAAGCATTTCCTCGTAACTTGTAAGTTTTCATTCTTTCATATCCAACCTCAAGGATAAGGTCTTGGATGAGGAATGGTCTCTAAATTTAACTTCTTGACTAAGTCTTCATAAATCAAATTTTCTTATGAACCACTATCAAAGAGTGTATCAATTTTAGTGTGCTTTGAAAAAAATTGAATATGGAAAAGTTCAATTCTAGTTTTCTCATCTTGAGTATCATTAGGAAAACTTGAAGAGCTAATGATTTCTATGTCCTTACCTTTCATTCCCATTTTTGTGATCTTTGTTTCATCTCTCGAATCAGAGCCTAAGCCATCTTGTGTAGTTGAAACTATCTTTTGATTCCCTTTGTTGTTAAACTTCTTTGGTTTCATCTCAGGATGAAGCTTCCAAAAATGAGCTTCATCATGACCCTCTTTGGAACAATGTTTTCATGTTATTTTTTCTCCTTTCTTCTTGACGGATGCATTCTTCTTTCCTTTCCCTTTAAACTTACTCTTACTCTTGTCTCCACTTGTGAATAGATTCTTGCTACCCTCTTGTGAAATGTTTTTCCCTCTTCCTTCAAGATGTGTTTCCTAAACAGAAACCTCATATAAACTTATAGGATTAAACATAAGGACAATATACCTTAAATAATTGTGTAAACCCCCAATATATTTCAACAACGTGTCTTGTGAATTCAAGTCTACACCTAATATCAAAAACCTTATTCTAAATTCTTAAGTGTAAATTTTCACACTTTGACCCTTTAGTTGTCTAAAATTATGCCAATCAATAATAGCATTTTCCATATATTTCCTTCTAAGTGAAACAATAAAATCTATCCAAGAGGTTGAAACCTTACCATGCTTTTTCATATCCTCATGTGTTTTGGATTCCCAGCAAATCAAAGCAACACTTTACAACTTTAATGAAGCCAACTGAGTTTTTTTTTCATCATCTTTGATGTTCTAAATCCTACAATAGAATTCAAGTTGAAAAACACAATTATCAAGTATTTCAACATTCACTTCACCATTATGCATAGGAAGTTCAAATTTTCTATCAAGTTTTAATAAGGGAGTTTTACCATTAACCCTTGGGCTATGTGGATGTGTTTGAGTAAGAGTTGTCGTGGAAGAGGAAGAAGATGAAGGTGAGGATGGAGGTGAAGATGATGGTGGAGAAGAGGGTGGTTTGTCACCATTTCCTTTTGAAGTCTTTTCATCATCTCCTCCTTTTCATCCATAAAAACCCTCTCCTTTTGAAGGCTTGCAAATTTCGCCCTGCAATCTTAAAGTTCTCTCTTCATAGAGAACCTTCACCATTTCAGTCATGTCAAAGAAGGATTTTTTGAAATTCTTCTCTTCATCTGACATATTATCAACTCCTCCTTCATGTGACATGCTTGTTGAAGCTTCAAATACAATTTGAAAAAGAATTTGTGGTGGAGATTGTGGAAAACTTTGTTTCCTTGTCCTTGACCTAACTTGAGGACTTGCAACCACAAGTTTTCCTTCTCCTCTCTTGAGTTTCAACCTTGTAACCATTAGAAACACTTACAAACAATTAATTACTCACTGCAACAAATAAAACCTAAGCGCTGATACCAAACTTGATTTTTATGAGATATTAAAGAAAGTGCTCTTGAGGGTTTGTAAATTACAAGTGTTAAAAACTAAGTTTTTCTGAGCTTTTATGTCAATTTTTAAACACATAAAGCATGAATTTAAAACTCTGAAATAGGAGAAACAACAGACAAATACACCATAGAAATAACCACAAAACAACAAATGATGAAGGATTTCACCCTTGCTGGGCTACATCTCCTTGGTCCAACTTCCAATGGCTTGGCCCTCTTTCATTACGCTCAAAATGGTGATTACATACATTTAAATTTATTGAATGGCTTCAAAACATGTTCCATCAGCTCCAGAACTGTCAAAAATGTCTATCTAGCCACTTTCTACTCCAAAATTGGTAAAAAACTGAAGAAGTTATGAGCCTCCCTAGTTTTTTTGCTAACTGCACCACATATTCCCCAAATTCCAGACCGGTCCTACAAATTCATCCCATAATTAGCTAACCGAGCGACATTTTGGCGGAAATCTGGGCGAAATTGTCAGACGGTTAATTTTCATAATGATGTCTTAAACCCAAATTAACACCAAATTAACTCACAGTTTGAATTAATTTTTTTAATTAAAAAAAATGAATTAGCAGGGCTGCGCCCTTGGTTCCCTGTCGGTGGTGATATGGTGTCATATGGGAGGGTCGGGGCTAAGCCTTGGTCCCTACCCCCAAACCTCCACCATATACTATTTATTTAAGGTTTCAGCGGTAAGTGTAAACAAGAGATAATTGTGGCCCGACGGTTAGGCAATGCGTTGTTTGGATAGAGCTCACCAGGTTGAATCCTTCATAGGCTATTTCACATTGTAAAAAAGGTTTTGGTAGCCCCCGTGCTGCCACGTGGTGACCTCCGGTTGGGCCACGTGGCAACATGTGGTTGGCCATTAACCCAACCAATAAAAATATTCCAACTAGCACCAAAAAGATTCAGAAAAGTGGCACGACTTGATTGATCAACCCTGCCTAGTCAACCTTGACCAGTTAACCATGCCCAGTCTACTATATGGACCGCTGACTAAGCATCATGAACAATTTTTCCAAATTTTTTCCTATTTGGGAAAATGAACAGAACACGTTTCTGAGAGCGTATGGTGTCGGTTTTCTATGAAATGAGTTGCACCAGATTCAAAACGATGAGATTTATCTGGTCGTTCAGGTTCCACACCATTCCGACAACTTTCATTTTTGAGCATAATTTTGAGCACCTGATCACTAAAGAAATAAGTATTTATATCCATTGACGTAAATTCCAATCAATAGAACAAGTAATATAAATAATAGATATAATGGTAGTGTGCCTAGAAATCAGAGCAAAAGTCTCATCATAGTTATGTCCTTCTTTTTGGGAGAACTCTCTAGCCGAAAATCTCACCTTGTATTTGCTAATTCTGCCATCCACTACATGCTTGATGTTGTAAATACATTTGGAGGTGAAAAAAAACATCCCTTCGGGTCTTGGCACAATCTACCATGCATCATTCTTCATGATTTCCATGGTATTTTTCTAGCATCCCATCCTTCCAAAATTGTTGGCTAGCTGGTTCTTCAAAGGTGGAGCGTTTAGAATCAATGAAATTTTTCATCAATGCTGCATATCCAGAATACCTCTTTGGTCTCTTTCTTTCCTTGAAGGTTCCACGTGGTGTTTCATGTCCTTTTTATTCCTGCAAGGTAGATCTAAGCCAAGCTAGCCACTTTATGATCTCAGGAACAACAATAAGATAAATTGGTTTACTAGGCCTCCGTGGGATGTTTTGAAGCATTGGATGGACTAGAACCTTCTTCCTTAGAAGTTTCGTGTTCTTCATCCTCATCATAATCCATTGGAGCTTCTTTAAATTTCCAATAGGCAACATTCTCATCAAAGTTCATGTCCTTGCTAACTTCAACCTATCTTTGTCTTGGAACATAGATCCTATAAGCCTTTGATGACTCATTATATCCAATGAATATTCTTTTCTTTCATGAGGGATCTAGTTTCTTTATTTTATCTTTAGGTACATGGATATAGAAGGGGACAATCACATATTATCAAATGACCAAATTATGGTTTATATTTGGCGAATGATTCTACAGGAGTATTTTCTTCCAAAATTTGATGAGGACTTCTATTTTTAATATAAACAGTGGTCATAGATGCTTCAATCCATATAAACATAGGAATGTCTTGATCATGCATCATTACCTTGATAGATTCTTCGATGGTTTCGATATTTCTTTCAACAAGTCCATTTTGTTATCGATTATAAGGGACTATCAACTCCCTCTTAATCCTATATTCTTTTTTAGACAATTTAATGTCTTAAATTGCTATGATAAATTCTTGACTGAGGTTAGTAAAATGATGAAGTGTGGTGCACTATGTATGCTTAGATTCCCTTCTTTCTTACTTCGTTGTGTATTTTTATATTTTGTTTTTGGGGGTTTGTATTTTATGCCTAATGTTAAGAACTAAAATTGATCTAACGAATGAAATCTAAACTTCTAAATGAAATCTTGAATGCTAAGAAATAACTAAATTTGAAAGAAATTTAATGATGAAAAACTTAAGAAGGAAGAAAAGGAAATCTTATTTTTACTCTAAGAAAATAAATTGATTTACAAATTACTCTTAATAAAATGAATGAAATTCCCAGATGCGGGTGATTGCAATGGTTGATCAGATGGCGGGATTTTGGGTTAGAAAGTGGCATAGCCACATGGCCATCCACAAGACTCAGCAGCGAGCATTGAATTTCTCCAACCGCTCCCACAGTTGCGATTTAATTCAGCCCATTTGCCGATGCCAGAGCCGAACCTTAAAAATGAATGCGCCTGGGTGTCTTCCTCCTTCGTCTGGTTGTCTTCTTTCTTTACCTGGTCATCTTCCTTCTGCGCCTTTGCCATTGAGCTGCAAATGTCCCCTTGGAGTCTCGGATCCGAGCTCCCAAACACCTACAGGGCGACACTGTAGTCTCTTCGACTCCATTGAAGTGATTCCTGGCCTGCATTTTTCGTAGAGTCTCCTCTGCTATCTGAATTTCACCACTGTGGATAATCTTTCCCCAGCCTCTACATCCTCGGCTCCTTGGGTCCATCATCCCGCTGCTTCTTCGGCTTAGCGATCTCACTCTCCCTGCTATTCCACCATGCCCCGTCTCCGTCACCGCATGCATTGCCGACGCAGTAGCAACAGAGTTCGGGCTACTCATTCCTCTCCTTTGTCCCATTCTGATACTACTCCATCTTCTCTGGAGCTCTCCCACGGACACTATCTAGCCACTTGAAGTGGGCATGGCCAGGCTATAACCTCTGGTCGACCTCACTCTCCTTCTTTGCAGCCTACTCCCACGACCATAACCCCGCCACTACCTCAGCTGGGAACAACTGCCTCTCCACCTCCCACCCATTCCACTCAATTTCACTTTCTATGTACCTTGGACCGCCCGCGAATCACTGCAACTATCATTGTTTCCTTCAAAGAAGAACCTACCAGTGTAGCTGGCCTTTGTCCTAGGAAAATGCAAAAATTCTGCAACCAAAGCGCTCCTTCTGTAGCTGTGAAGAGCGACCCTGCATCCAGCAACCAAAGCAAAGGCTCGAACAACAGTAGTGAAGATTGGAAGGGCAGCAAAGATGCTCCTGGCAGACGAAGCAAAGCCCATGACACTAAGGAAGCCTCAAGCATAGAGGATGCCACCTACGACAATCTTGCAGATGACACCGATGAGTATAGGTGTCTAATTGTGGAAGAGACACCTCCCTCTCCAAATGACACCTAAGCATTCAGGTTCTCTCTGGATTCTGGTTTTTGGCTCCAAGGTTTTTGGGCCTATTTATGTGATTTCTGGTTACAATGTATGTTTGAGGTTTGTAAACAATTATCATTTCCCTATGTGTAATGTTGGTTTCCTATCTATAGGCAGTAATAAAACTACTGATTGGACTGGTTTCCCCTTCGTGGGCAGTCCCAATTTTGTCATTTTTGTCATTTTTGAGAAACATGCCTTCGGAATAGGCTAGGACTGTAGAGGCCCGAACCTCCTTGTATTTTTATGTTACATTAATTGAAATTAGCCTTATTTAGAAAAAATAAAATAAAAAAAATGAATGAAATATAAAATCTAAAAGAAGGAAGAAAAGGAAATGTTAATTAACTAATCTATTTTTCATAAAAATAAATCAATATTTGGATGGTTAAATATGAGTTATGTTAGACTATTCTGTGCTGGAAAAACATCTATAGAAAATATCTAATTAAACTGATTCTGCATTTAAACAAAGCATTATCCTAAATTCTATTGAATTCTAGTGATGTATGAATTATGTTCTACCTATCAACATAACAAAAATAAAACCATATCCTACCTTATCAATTGGGAACAGTAATTGTATGAAAACAGAGCATCTGATATAATTTTAAATCTATCTAAAAGGATCAAAATATAATTATAATCTAGCTCTGTCCTAGTTTTAAATCTATCTAAGAATGATCAAAATGTAAATCTAATCTAACTCCGTTCTACATTCAATGGAATGAAAGCATAAAATCTATTACTATGAAATTGAACTGACTATGCTGATTGAATTCAAATTTAACTAAAGCAAGAAAAGAATCACAAATTATCTATTGCTCAAAACATGATGTCTAATCTAAATCATATGGTTGTAGTGTAATCAAATGCAAGAATTGATTTCAATTGGAAGATGAAAGAGTCACGATAATGAAACAGTTCATGAGAGCATAAGGTATAACAATAAACTGAGCGTAAATGTAAACAACTGATTCAAAAAACATTTAGAAACTATTTGACATGGAATTAAACTATGAAATGATGAGGAATTAAAATACGAATCGACGAGAAATTAACTATGAAATGATGAAAAATTAAGCTATGAATTGACAATAAATTGAACTACGAAATGACTATAAAAACCTCCTTTCTGTGCAGGGGCCCTTTGCAACACAAAAAGTGTAAATATACTTAGGCTATCTGCGCCTCAATGGTCTGGAGTTGGTCTTATTTATTAACAAAACATAGTTTAAAAATGTATCACTATTATCACAAAATTAAGCTTATTCCCAGTTTCGACATACTAGTATTTATACAAGTTTTTAAAATAACTGTGTGAGACAATTTTTCCTATGGAAAGAAAAATAAAGCTAAGATTAGAAGTCTAATCAGAAGTAAAGTCTTCATGGCTCTTTCTCTATTTTCTATGTAAGAGAAAATCGAGAATATTTGTCCGCTGATCTCGTCCTTATCTTGACTGAACTTTGACCACAAGTGTAGGCATAATCCTTCTTGAAATTCAACAGGTAAGTAGGATACGATCCATATATGGACCATTTCAAAGATACACATATTAATCGCTTCTTCATTTTCTTCTCAAAGCCTATAAAACAATAACGGTGATTGCAGAAACAAAGTTTAGCTATAGAGTTGCATGAATTCTGTAGCTAATTACAAAAATTCATCTAAATAATAAGAAACATTATAATATAAAATAGAGATCATCTAAATGCCTTGTGAGATGTAAAACATGTCAATTATCATTGATTGAGTTTATGGATTTACGAAAAAGGAAGAAAATATGGTGGAAAAAGATGTCAAAGTAGGAACAGTTTTGAGGTTCAACATACCCTCACTAAGAGACCATTGCATGTCCTTGTGCAATTTCCAAAATTGTGAGCCTTCACCTTTTACTGCATTTGTTCTGATACCTCTATCGGTACATCCAACTTCCTCTTCTTTCCTTTCCTTTAGGTGATTTCCATTCTTGGTTTCTTCATGAGGAGTTTGTACTTCAAATTGATGACTTTTTTGTTTAGGTAGCCATTCCTTTTCTTCAATTTCTTGTTATTTTTATACCATAACCCCAAATGTAGAATAGTATTGTCACTGATGACCTTTTATAAGTGGTTTTGTTCCTTCAAATATTGATTTTCTTGCTTGATGTGCCTATTCAGTATCTCTAGTTCATAGATTTCTTGCTTCAAAGTGTTCACTAGAGGTTCTTGTGGAGTGGTAGGCTGCTCTTCAACACTTGGATTTCCCTCTACATGTATCTTTCCTAAGGGCTCAATGTAGTAATAAATTTATTGTTGTGCTGGGTCAATTTCTGGGGTCCTTATGCTTGGACTATGTATAGGAGAGGCAGTGATAGGCGATGGTACTCAGGGCTCTTCATCTAAATCAACAAAATCTACTTCTTATGGGGATGTATTCTTCAAGGGTTTACAAAGTCTGGAACTTCTCGTTGGCTGTGGAGGGCTTAAGATTTCTGAGTTTATAACTTTTCCCTTTTCCTTTACATTACCTCTATTTTTGTAACCACTCTGTTTCCTATTCTTCAGTAATTCTGCAATGGTAATTTCTTCTTCTTGTTCTTGCTGTGGTTGAGGTGAGGATTTGTCTTCAATGCAAGGATCAACCTTTCTACTTCTTCTTCTTTTGGTCTTATCATCCTTAGGTTTTTCTTGTGCTTCTCCTTGAAAATGATTCCTGATCAGAAAAATTTCCCAGCAGTCTCCTATACTCTTTAAATGAAATTCAATGAGTATCTTTATTAGTCCATGATGATACATGATATTGTCTATGGATTGGATTGTTTTCTGCACAGTTCTTGGAATTTTTTTTAAGATGTTCAATAGGAAGTATCTAAGTTTTATTTCTCCTTCCTCTAGGAAATTCATTAACACTCTGGCATGGTAGAAAAACATACAACCAAATCTATCCTCACAAGTAACAAATTTTTGAATCATTAACAACATTTTTCTCCATTTGTTTTCGAGTGTTATACTGGGAATTCCATTCTTAAAAATGGTAGTGTCCATACCTTGATTTTTCAGAAAAATCTTCCATTATTCTCCATGAATTTCCCTATTCTTGAACCATATTTCACTAGTTTTCGAAAGTATTGTGGCTTCTGTTATGAAGGACTCTATCACTGAAAACTTTATGTCCCCAATTTCTACCTCTGCCCCATCGAAGGCTCTTGTGAAGTATTTGGTGACCTCTTTGTGGAACCCATAGAACTTTTCTATGAACTAGAGCCATTTTAACTTCTGTAGAATTTCCTTCATCTATGGATAAATTTCCATGAATTTTCCTCCCACAGGCTCTATTCTTACTATTAAACCTATTATCACTAAGATTTAACCTCAGGCTGAAGAAGGCAATTCTGAGGTAACCACAAACCACAATTAGCCAGGTAGCTAGCCCTACTAGGCAAGGAGAGGGATCTCTCTGTAAGGATAAAAGCCAATATGACTAGATAATGAAAGTATTAGGCTAGGTATAGTAGCTTAGGGTTTTGATTGTTTTGATTCGGTTGTGCTGGATCAGAAGGAGCAAAATAGTTTAGGGCGAAGGAAATTAGGTCAAAATTTGCAGGGTGTTTTATGGGGCAAGGTAGGCACAGTGATTTAGCATGTTATGATTTCAATGGGTGGGATGATCAAGACAGGTGAGGAGTTAAAAATAGCATGGTGAAATCATGGGCTCTTTCTAAACTGAAGAAATTATAGGCTGTGAATGTCTAGCCAAAAAAGAGCATAAAATTATGGTTTCTGTTCATTAAACTTGAAAACATTCAATTAATAGCAATGAAATGATGGATGAAATAATCAAAAACTTCTAACATATGAGAAAAAATGAGAAACTGAAACTAAACACCATACCACAGGGATCCCATAAAAATAGCTGCAAATTTGATTAATATTCCTGCTCAGAACTGATACAAAGTGTGTCTCTTCAAAGGCCAAGCCTCCAACTGAGTCCAACCCTTACAAATGAGAAAGAAGAAGAAGATATGTACCTCAAAAAAACTCCCCCTAGCCCCAGGGATTCGAATGCATGAGATGAGGATCAATTCCACCAAATGCTGAACAAGAATCTGAAGACTAGGAAGACCTAGCAACTTGCCTCTAAAAGAGAGGAAACTGATTCATTTGACCTCTAGAGGACTCAAGATCATGAATCTACCTATATTAAACTAATCCTCATCACAATTAAATTCATCTTTACCAAATACATCAGTGAAAACCCAAACTAGTGAGGTAAAACTCAAAAATCATGTGATAAATATAGAAATAGGCATAATTTGTCCTATGCGCAACGCCAAGGAGGAAAACATAACCTTTCTTCCAGGTTACTTTTGACTGACTTCCTGATATCAAAATTGATCTCATGATAGCTCATTGGAAATATTGTCTTATATAATTCTATATTTTCTTGTGGTTTCTTATTTGGAGCTATTTTGACTCCTCAAAAGTGCAATCTCCCAACATTGCCTCTATGCTCAACGCCACCCTTAAAAAGAGGCAAAAACATGATTTTTTGGTTGTTTTTGGCCCTTTTACCTCACTAGTTTTGCTCCAAATGATTAGAAAAAGTACAGGGGGTATTTCATCATCATTATGAACACACTGATGTCTTCCTTTTGTCCATTGGATGTCCCAAAAGAGTGTGTAGTGCCAAGGTTCTATGTGCATCACCATTTTACCCCTAACTTTCAGGCTATTTTTGACAGTATTATCGGTGTCCAAATTGGGCCCGGGATAGGTCTTTGCAAATCTCTTCAAGTCTACTTTCCAAATCTACATTTTGTTTTCTTTTTGGAGTTGATTTTCCTTATCAAAAGTTGATTTTACTAAGACTAGTCAAAAGGTGTAGAAAGATGGTGCAGAAATGCAGAGTGCTGTTGAAGGCAACGTTTAGAGGCCTTCCTCAACTCCAAATTGAGCTCATGATATCTCATTGGAAATATATATTTGTCTAGTTATCATTTGACTCATCAAGAAAGTAATTTAGACACTCCAACTAGGAGAAAATTTGATTTTCCCAAGGTCACTCTAGAAATGCATCAAACCTCTTATAGCACCTGTATTTTTGAAATTTCTCAAAAACCACGATACCTGTATAAAAACGGAAGGAGTGTTTTCTTCCTTGGCCTATTATGGACAAAACCCTCTCTCACTTTTGTCAAATTCATTTCGGTTCAGTCGAAAACATAGTTTGAAGCGAAACTAGCCCTATGAGTGGCAAATGGCTTGACTCTTGGAATGATTTCCTGAAAAATGATGGAGAAATGATGTTTATGAGTTTGGAATGAACTCATACTTACCAATATGACCTACCTTATTCCTCCTCTGCTCATATGTCCTTGAATTCATAAAAAACCCTAGCTTAGTGGGAGAGGAAATTAGGGGAAAATGATGACTTAGGTACCCTTGGAAAAAGACAACTCCCTTTGACATTTGATCAATTACTGAAGTAGACACTTTTTGTATTTGAAACTTGATGTGTTGGCATGTGGAACTTTGAGTTGGAAGCCTTGGGAGATTGAGTACTTATTACATTTTAACTGACATAAAATTGCATGAATAAAAATAAAATTACATCTTGGAATGAAACTCACACTTGAAATCAAATAGAACTTTGGAAACCATCTTGGAGATCATATTTACATGGTAAAGAGAAATTATTGGGATCACTCTCACACCTTTTTCTGACCTTATGAGATGAAATGGTGCATTTTTTGGACTTCTAACAATGAAACCTAATGATCTAATGTGACCTTGAATGACTTGACTCCATGGTTAACTTTGACTAAAAGTGGAATGAGAGCAGATTTGTTTTCAACATGATGAAGACATGGAAGAGGGTTAGTAGACATATACTTGTGAAGGAAAATGGGACACTTGACAAGGAAAACCACCAATGTAACAATTTTATGTCATGACCTAATGGAATGATTGAAAATTCTTTAGAGTGGGACACCTAAGATGCACATTCAAAATGTGTTTTGATCCCTGGTGGAAGTATGCAAATACTGAAACTAACACTAGTATTATTGGGGATGGCAGCTCATTGGAGGTGTCAAGAACATTTTAGACCAAGTTCCTAACCATTGGGAAATACAGTCACAAAAAACGGCAAACCTAAACTACTTATACCAACAAAAAATACACACATACTGCAACCTATACACTAGGAAACTGAAACTAATGCTGAAAACTGAAATGCTACCTTAGGCAGCTTATTTATGTACAAATATACCCTACTTTTCTGCAAAATTACTAGATCAAGTGATGTTGTAATGCCAGATTAGCCAATCAAGAAACTATAACAATAATGATGCTTGGTAGTGCTTGAACCAGAACACAATTGGGCATTTTGACAGCCATACATGCACATAATGTCTCTGGCTTTGTAAAAGAAAATCTAGTCTATCATTTAAACTGAAAAAATATTCCATATATGTTACAACGGGATCATAGAAGCCATACTCTCTCTGCTTCCCCAACTCCTCAATACATGCCTCCAGCTACAAATTGTCAATGCAAACATCCAAGGGTAGCCTTGCCTTTCTTTCCTTCTGCTGGAAAAAGTTCCCAAAGAATGGGAATTGACATTCCAAACCCTGGGACTGTATTTGGGTCTCTAATTCAGCTAGATATATTTTTATTTTGATGGAAAACTCTTGCAAAAAATTGAGCTTAATTTCATGGCTATATCGATAGGACTTCAGATAAGAAGAAAGAGATGAATCAAAGTTCTCATCTACCTCATCATATGTGCACATACCTTCCCATTCTCTAAATCCTTGAATAGAGGCCGCCTCTATTTTGAATTCTTCCTTCTCCATCTATGTTTCCAAAAATATATGCCACAACTCTACAAATGACTTAATAGATCTAACAAACAAATTTTCAATCCATTGTCTACATTTCCCTTGAAATGAATCATAGAAAAATTTGATGAAGAAATATTCTTGTTTAACTCTAAGAAGTTCAACAAATTTTTTAAAATTTGCTACATGTTTAAGAGTCAAACTCAGATCTTCCCCATTAAATATAAGGCCATTGCTAAAAAAATATGCATCTTTCGGTAATTTATTAGGAAAACTAGGAAGATTAGAAAAGTCGACACATGAATACCTTGAACAAATAGAAACGACATCTAAGTCCTTCATTTAGCCAGTGGAGCCACCATCAATATTTCGAAACTCGGGATTTCGAACAATGCAGTCACGAGGTGAATGTTTCAACCCTCATATGTGTCTGACTGTTGTTCACCATCAGTGATCAGATCTACAACTTGAACAATCTTTCCCAGAGAAGATATGTCACCTCGTTCCCCAAAAACGGTGTCTTCCCCAGTATGATCATCACTATGTTATCACTTGGATTGAACCTCAGGCTGAAGAAGGCAATTCTGAGGTAACCACAAATCATGCTTAGCCAAGTAGCTAGCCTACTAGGAAAGGAGAGGGCTCTCTCCGTAAGGATCACAACCAATATGACTAGATAATGAAAGTATTAGGATAGGTATAGTAGCTCATGGTTTTGATTTTTTTGATTCGGTTGTGCTGGACTAGAAGGAGAAAAATAGTTTAGGGCAAAGGACATTAGGTCAAAATTTGCAGGGTGTTCTATGGGGCAAGGTAGGCACAGTGATTTAGCACTTTAGGATTTCAATGGGTGGGATGATAAATATAGGTGAGGATTTAAAAAGAGCATGGCGAAATCATGGGTTGTTTCTAAACTAAAGAAATTACAGGCTGTGAATGTCTACCCAAAACAGAGCATAAAATTATGGATTTTGTTCATCAAACTTGAAAACATTCACTTAATAGCAATGAAATGATGGATGAAATAATAAAAAAATTCTAACATATGAGCACAGAAGAAGAAACTGAAACTAAACACCATACCACATGGATCCCATAAAAAAAGCTGGAAATTTGTTAATATTCCTGCTCAGAACTAATACAAAGTGTGTCTCTTCAAAGGACAAGCATCCAACTGAGTCCAACCCTTACAAATGAGAAAGAAGTAGAAGATATAGAACTAAAAATAACTCCCCCTAGCCTCAGGAAGTCGAATCCATGAGATGAGGATCAGTTACACCAAATGTTGAACAAGAATCTGAAGACTAGGAAGACCCAAGAGCTTGCCTCTAAAAGAGAGGAAACTGATTCATTTGACCTCTAGAGGACTCAAGCTAATGAATCTACCTATAGTAAACTAATAATCATAATAATTACATTCATATTTACCGATTACATCAGTGAAAACCCAAAATAGTGAGGTAAAACTAAAAAATCACGTGAAAAATAGAGAAAACTCTAAAACAGGCAGAATTTGTCCTATGCGCAGTGCCAAGGAGGAAAAAATAGCCTTTCTTGCAGGTCACTTTTGACTGACTTCTTGGTGTCCAAATTGAACTCATGATAGCTCATTGGAAAGCTTGTACTATATAATTTCTAGATATTCTTGTGGTTTCTAATTTGGACTTGTTGTGTCCCCTCAAAAGTGAAATCTCCTAAGACTGCTTCTATGCGCAGCGCCACCCTAAAAAAGAGGTAGAAACATGATTTTTTGGGTGTTTTTGGGCCTTTTTCTTGACCAGTTTTGTTCCAAATTCCTAGAAAAAGTATAGGGGGTATGTCCTCATCATTATGAACACAATGATGCCTTATTTTTCTCCATTATATGTCCCAAAAGAGTGCGCAGTGCCAAGGCTCTATGCGCAGCGCTAAAGCTCTATGCGTAGCGCCAAGGTTCTATGTGCAACACCATTTTACCCCCAACTTGTAGGATGTTTTTTACTGCCTTCTCGGTGTCCAAATTGGGCCCAGGATAGCTCGTTGGAAATCCCTTCATTTCTAATTTCCAAATATACATTTCTTTTTCTATTTAGAGTTGATTTCCCTTATCAAAAGTTGATTTTCCCAAGACTGTTCAAAAAGTGCAGAATGAGGGTGCAGAAATGAAAAGTTCTTCTGCAGGCAATGTTTGGAGGCCTTCCTCAACTCCAAATTGATCTCATGATATCTCATTGGAAATCTCTCTGTATAGTTAGCATTTGAATCATCAAGTAAGTAATTTGGAGACTACAACTAGGTGAAAACTTGATTTTCCCAAGGTCACTCCAGAAATGCAGCAAACCTCTTGTAGCACCTGTAGTTTTGAAATTTATCAAAAACCATGATACCTGTGTAAAAACTGAAGGAGGTTTTTTTCCTTGGCCTACTATGGACAAAAAATTCTCTCACTTTTTTCAAATTCATCTCTGTTGGGTCGAAAACATAGTTTGAAGCAAAACTGGCCCTATGAGTGGCAAATGGCTTGACTCTTGGAATGATTTCCTGAAAAATGATGGAGACATGATTTTTATGAGTTTGGAATGACCTCATACTTACTAATATGAAATACCTTATGCCTCATGTGCTCATATTTCTCTGATTCCATAGCAAACCCTAGCTCAGTGGGAGAGGAAATTAGGGTTTAATGCTTGTGGAAAATGATGACTTAGGCACCCTTGGAAAAATACAACTCCCTTTGAAATTTGATCAATTGATAAAGTAGAAATTTTTTGTATTTGACACTTGATGTGTTGGCATGTGGAACTCTGAGTTGGCAGCCTTGGGAGACTAAGTACTTATTACATTTGAACTAACATAAAATTACATGAATAAAAATAAAATTACATCTTCGAATGAAACTCACACTTGAAATCAAATTACAACTTTGGAAACCATCTTGGAGATCATCTTTACATGGTAAAGAGACATTATTGGGATCACTCTCACACCTTTTCCTGACCTTATGAGATGGAATGGTCCATGTTTTGGACTTTGAACAATGAAACCTAATGACCCAATGGGACCTTGAATGACCTGACTCCATGGTTAACTTTGACTAAATGTGGAATGAGAGTATATTTTTGTTCAGCATGATGAAGACATGGAAGAGGGTCAGCAAGCATATACTTGTGAAGGAAAATGGGACACTTGACAAGGACAACCACCAATGGAACAATTTTATATCATGACCTAATGGAATGATTGAAAATTCTTTAGAGTGGGACACCTAAGATGCACATGCAAAATGTGTTTTAATCCCTAGTGGAAGTATGCAAATAGTGACACTAAAATTGGCCTTATTTGGGATGGCAGCTCCTTGGAGGTGTCAAGAAAACCGTATACCAAGTGCCTAACCATTGGGCAATACGCTCACAAGTAGCGACAAACCTGAACTACTTATACCAACAAAAAATACACACATAATGCAACCTATACACTAGGAAACTGAAACTAATGCCGAAACCTGAAATGCTACCGTAGGCAGCTTATTTATGTACAAATATACTTTACTTTGCTGCAAAATTACTAGATCAAGTGATGTTGTAATGCCAAATTAGCCAATCAAGCAACTGTAGCAATAATGATGCTTGACAGTGCTTGAAACAAAACACAATTGGGAATTCTGATAGCCATACATGCACACAATGTCTCTGGCTTTGTAAAAGACAATCTGGTATATCATTTAAACTGAAAAAATATTCCATATATGTTACAACGGGATCATAGAAACCAAACTCCTGTCTGCTGCCCCAACTCCTCAATACATGCCTGCAGCTGCAAACTATCAATGCAAACATCCAAGGGCAGCTTTACATTTATTTCCTTCTACTGGAAAAGGTTCCCAAAGAATGGGACTTGACAGTCTAGATCCTGGGACTGTATTTGTGTCTCCAATTCAGCTAGGTATTTTTCGATTTTGATGGAAAAGTCTTGCAAAAAATTGAGCTTAATTTCATGGCTACATCGACAGGACTTCAGATAAGAATAAAGAGATGAAGAAAAGTTCTCATCTACCTCATCATCTGTGCATATATCTTTCCATTCTCTAAATCCTTGAATAGAGGCCGCCTCTATTTCGAATTCTTCCTTCTCCATCCATGTTTCCAAAAAGATATGCTAAAACCCTGCAAATGACTTAATAGATCCGGCAGAAAATTTTTCAATCCATTGTTTACATTTCCCTTGCAATGAATCATAGAACAATCTAATGAAGAATTTTTCTTGTTTGACTCTAAGAAGTTCAACAATTTTTTTAAAATTTGCTACATTTTTAAGAGTCAAAGTCAGATATTCTCCATTAAATATAAGGCCACTGCTCAAAAAATATGCATGTTTCGGTAATTGATTAGGAAAACCAGTAAGATTAGAAAAGTCGATACATGAATACCTTGAACAAATAGAAACAAAATCTGAGTCCTTCATTTTTCCAGTGGAGCCACCATCAATATTTTGAAACTTGGGATTTCAAACAATGGAGTCACCAGGTGAATGTTTCAACCTTGATATGTGTCTGACTGTTGTTCACCATTAGCAATCGGATCTGCAACTTGAAAAATATTTCCCGAAGAAGATCTATCACCTCGTTCCCCGGCAACGGTGTCTTCCCCTGTATGGTCGCCACTATGTTATCACTCAGATTGAACCTTAGGCTAAAGAAGGAAATTCCGAGGTAACCACAAACCATGCTTAGCCAAGTAGCTAGCCCTACTATGTAAGGAGAGGGCTCTCTCCATAAGGATCACAACAAATATGGCTGGATAATGAAAGTATTAGGCTATGTATAGTAGCTCAGGGTTTTAATTGTTTTGATTCGTTTGTGCTGGATCAGAAGAAGCAAAATCATTTAAGGCAAATGAAATTAGGTTAAAATTTGCAGGGTGTTCTATGGGGCAAGGTAGGCACAAAAATTTAGCACTTTAGGATTTCAATGGGTGGGATGATCAAGACAGGTGAGGAGTTAGAAAGAGCATGATGAAATCATGGGTTCTTTCTAAACTGAAGAAATTACAGGATGTGAATGTTTAATCAAAACAAAGCATAAAATTATGGATTCTATTCTTCAAACTTGAAAACAATCACTTAATAGCAATGAAATGATGGATGAAAGAATAGAAACATTCTAAAATATGAGCACAAAAGGAGAAATTGAAACTAAACACCATACCACAGGGATCCCATAAAATTAGCTGCAAATTTGATTAATATTCCTGCTTAGAACTGATACAAAGTGTGTCTCTTCAAAGGCCAAGCATCCAACTGAGTCCAACCCTTACAAATGAGAAAGAAGAAGAAGATATAGACCTCAAAACAACTCCCCCTAGCCTCAGGGAGTCGAATCCATGAGATGAGGATCATTTCCACAAAATTCTAAACAAGAATCTAAAGACTACGAAGACCCAACAACTTGCCTCTAAAAGAGAGGAAACTGATTCATTTGACCTCTGGAGGACTCAAGATAATGAATCTACCTATAGTAAACTAATCCTCACCATAATTACATTCATATTTACCAATTAAATCAATGAAAACCCTAAATAGTGAGGTAAAACTAAAAAATCACGTGAAAAATAGAGAAAACTCCAAAATAGGTAGAATTTGTCCTATGCGGAGTGCCAAGGAGGAAAATATAGTCTTTCTTGCAGGTCACTTTTGCTGACTTCCTAGTGTCCAAATTGAGCTCATGATAGCTCATTGGAAAGCTTGTCCTGTCTACTTTCAAGATCTTCTTGTGGTTTATAATTTGGAGCTGTTTTGGCACCTAAAAAGTGAAATCGCCCAAGACTTCCTCTATGCACAGCGCCACCTTGAAAAAGCGACAGAAACATGAATTTTTTGGGTGTTTTTGGCCCTTTTGCCTGACCACTTTTGCTCCAAATTATTAGAAAAATTACAGGGGGTGTTTCCTCATCATTATCAACACACTGATGTCTTCCTTTTTTCCATTGGATGTCCCAAAAGAGTGTAGAGTTTCAAGGCTCTATGTGCAATGCTAGAGCTCTATGTGCAGTGCCAAGGCTCTATGCGCAGCGCCATTTTACCCCCAACTTGAAGGCTATTTTTGACTGCCTTATAGGTGTTGAAATTGGGTCCAAGATAGCTCGTTAGAAATCCATTCAAGTCTAATTTCCAAATATATATTTTTGTTTCTTTTTGGAGTTGATTTTCCTTGTCAAAAGGTGGTTTTCCCAATACTGGTCAAAAAAAGCAGAATGAGGGTGCATAAATGCAGAGTGCTATTGTAGGAAACTTTTGGAGGCCTTCCTCAACTCCAAATTGAGCTCATGATAGCTCATTGGAAATATATCTCTATCTAGTTATCATTTTACTCATCAAGAAAGTAATTTGGATACTCCAACTAAGAGAAAATGTGATTTCCCCAAGGTCACTCCAGAAATGCAACAAACCTCTTGTAGAACCTGTATTTTTGAAATTTCTCAAATACCTTGATACGTGTGTAAAAAAAAAAGGATTTTTTACTTCCTTGGCCTATTATGGACAAAAAAATCTCTCACTTTTGTCAAATTCATCTCTGTTTGGTAGGAAACATAGTTTGAAGCGAAAGTGGCCCTATGAGTGCCAAATGGATTGACTCTTGGAATGATTTCCTGAGAAATGAAGGAGACATGATGTTTATGAGTTTGGAATGACCTCATACTTACTGATATGACCTCCCTTATGCCTCCTCTGCTCATATGTCTCTGATTCCACAACAAACCCTAGCTCAGTGGGAGAGGAAATTATGGTTTAGTGCTTGTGGAAAATGATGACTTGGGCACCCTTAGAAAAAGACAACTCCCTTTGACATTTGATCTATTGCTGAAGTAGACACTTTTTGTATTTGCAAATTGATGTGTTGGCATGTGGAACTCCGAGTTGGAAGCCTTGGGAGACTGAGTAATTATTACATTTGAACTGACATAAAATTAAATGAATAAAAATAAAATTACATCTTCGAATGAAACTCACACTTGAAATCAAATTACAACTTTGGAAACCATCTTGGAGATCATCTTTACATGGTAAAAATACATTGTTGGGATCACTCTCACACCTTTTCCTGACCTTATGAGATGGAATGGTGCATTTTTTGGACTTTGAACAATGAAACCTAATGACCTAATGGGACCTTGAATGACCTGACTCCATGGTTAACTTTAACTAAAAGTGGAATGAGAGCAGATTTGTTTTCAGCATGATGAAGACATGGAAGAGGGCCAGCAGGCATATACTTGTGAAGGAAAATGGGACACTTGACAAGGACAACCACTAGTGGAGTAATTTTATATCATGACCTAATGGAATGATTGAAAATTATTTAGTGTGGGACACCTAAAATGCACATTCAAAATGTGTCTTGATCCCTGGTGGAAGCATGAAAATACTGACACTAACAAGACCCATGTCTTTGTTGTAAGGGTTTTTTTCCTTCAAAATTGTTCCTTTTCGACCAGGTGGATTAAGGGTTTTTCTCTGAGTTAAGAATTTCGAAAGGAGATTGTAGAGATGTGTAGGTAAATAAGTAATTGGGAGAGGGTTTAGGAACGTGAATAAGTGGGTTACAATATGAGATATGACCATTAATCATTAATGAATGAGATCGGTCTTGATCATTAGGGGATATGATACATATGAAGTGGTGAATTATGGAATTGTGGTGCGAACTAAGTACAGTCAGTTTTAATGATGACATTTCGAGGTGGCAACATATGATCATCTAAATTATATACAGTAATGTTTTTTCACCTTATTATTTAAACAAATTTTGTAACTGTTGGCGAGAAATAAGGTCTTTGAGTAAGACCCAGGTTCACGAGAGAGGCCAACAAGGTTTCCGTAGTAGTCTAGCACAACGCCAAAATTTTCACTCTACTCCAAAGAGCAGAGAGTCTCACCCGAGGTGTGCTATGACCTTAGTAAGGTTAGGAACATATCAGATATCGACTAGCTCTCCGCAACTGTTGTGCCACCTGTTATCCGTGACTCAAAGCCATTTGATTTTCAAAACAAGGGCCCCAACAGGCCCTGACAACATGCTATTGATTCATCCCAAGTCAATCCTTTTCTGCTACCTCGGTCTCCATTGATCTACGTGCCTCTGTGGCTGGTCCTGTCTTCTTCGTTTCCCCTCTCTGTCCAAACAAGGGCCCCAACTTAGGAACCTTTGCAAACGCTGAAGATTTGAGCTCGGCGAAGTCGGTAATGGCCTATTGCCATTGCTTCATGAGCTGGTCTATTTTAGTGGTGATTTGTTCAGCTTCCTTTTCTCCTGAAACGGCCGACAACTTGTTGAATACTTCTTTAATTTTGATTTCGGCTTGAGCGTTTATTTGTTGTATTGTTTCTGCAGTAAGCTTTACTGGTTTTCTTAGTTCTTAGAGGACTTTCTTGGTGGCAGCTGAACTCTCTTCAATCTTCTGTATTTTGGTCTCCAGCTCCTCTGCTTTATTGTACAACTGGTTAATGCCAACGAGGTCTATGACCTCCTTTAGTTCTTGTGAGACTTGCTGCAGTTGTGCCGGGATTGGTTTGAGACTTCATAGTCAACGAGGTTTAACACCCATGCAAATGTTTCAGAAGGTTGTAATATTATTTCACCATGGTCCCCAGGGTTTCTTGCATCCTGGTTGTTTGTCTCTGCTTCTCAGTGACCCTCTCAGCATATACAACAGTAGGATCTGGCAATGTCGGTCTCGTCGCGAGCATTTCCTTTAGCTCCTGATTCTCCTTGTTGAGATTCACACAATCCATCTTCACGTGGATAGAGCTTTCGACTATAGTGAAAACCATTATGTCCCTTGGTTTCTAGTCATCCTAAGCTATCACAGTTGGCCAAAGATCCCTAAGAACATCCATCACCTTCTCTAGTTTCCCCTGCAAACTTTCCTTTTCTCCCTTCAATTGTTCGCGCTCTTCAGTAAGCGCACTAATCTGCAATTGTTGTTGTTCAAATCTCTACTAGAGGTCATTGTGGAGTCCTTCGACTTGCTATGCCGCACAACGGATGAAATAGTAAAGTTGTTCTGTGCCCCAGGTATGCATACTCTCAGCCCCATGTTGGTGTTCCCATGTTTTGGCCAGATTGGCAAGACCAAAAGATGAGACAACATCAGAACCACTTTGGGGCCCTAGGATCTAGCCCTCCTGGACCCGGAGAGGGATCTCTCCAAATAGATCAAAGAATGATGTCTCTTTGAAGCTCAAAAATAAGATGTTAGGCTAGTTATGAAGCACAGAGGGGGGTTTTAAATGATTTGGTTGAAGGGTTGCTGGGTTGGTTAAGAGATCATGGACTGGGAAAGTAATGGGAGAAAAGGAACAAAGCAGCATGATGTTTCAGCAAAGAGGATAGGCCAAGACAGTGCCGTCCATTGGGCTATGGAGTCATGGAAGGAAATTACTTGCATCCACTAGCCAAGGCTTCCAAAGGGCAAGTCATCTAATACTAGAGGATCTTTTTAGATAGATGATGGGATGGAACATTAAGGAGAAAAAGTGGAGGAAGGAAATACCACCAATTTTCTGTCTATAGATCAGGTCAGAGGTCATTTAACTCCAGACCTGCTTGGACATACTCAAAGGCAGCTCGCAAAGAAACAATGGGGCTGCTTATAGATCAGAACAGAGGTCATTTAACTCCAGGTCTGCTTTAGCAACTCCAAGGGGAAAATAGAGATAAGATAAACAAATGGATCTCAGAAAGGTAAACTAGTCATGCAAGGATTCCAGTGGACAGGGCTAACACTTATCCCCAGTGTTCCTAAACCTTCCAGCTTAAACCCAACGAGAACTTCTAAGAACTGACTCAACCAATTCATACATCAGCCAGCAGGCAATAACATCCACTGCGCTGGTTAAATCAACTGAGACCAGCTCTTAGATAGCACATAGAGAAGAAAACATAAAGGTAGGGAGAGCAGACAACATAGGGCACCTAATAAGGGTGAATCCTATACCATTATTCTGATGCCTACCAGAAGAACATGAAACAATATGGAAATGTAATAAACAGAGTAAAGAAGAACATCACCAATAGCAATAGACCAGGATCCTGTGAAATGTGCTTTGATTAATTGATGCAAAACCAGTCATGTACAATATGGCTCAGTGGCTGTTACAGCCCAGACTTTATCCTCCCAACCTATTACAAACAGACTACTATGAAACTTCCTCCCAAGACTATTCTAACAGTCACAAATGAATCCCTCTAACAGCCGATGCCCAGCAAGGCAACAACAACAACCTTTACAATACGTTCACGGGGATCTTTTATAGGAGAAGAGAGGAAATAGAGGTAGCTAAACAATTGAATGAGACTCATTAAGAGAGTAAGGCGGAAGTGTTCACGCCCATACCACTCAATGGCTTCCTGCATCGCTGCGGTACTTCTGTAATCTGGTTCGGAGATCTCTGTCAGGTCGATTTTGACCTCTGATACATCTTTCAAATCCTTATGGTGTCTGGAGCTTTGCGCTGGCCCTCTGGAATAAATGAACTGGGTGGAAGTCCACGTTTTCTCCATACCTCCACTACTGCTGCTCAGACAGTCTTAAATGAAGCTCCTGTCTGTGTATTTAATTGCTTATGGGCTCGAGGAGATATGGGGAACGCTGTAGGAAAGGTGTACGCCTGGAGAAAGAGTACTCTGTTGTTAGGTGGCGCAATTATGACTTGCTGGTGTGCTCTTAGTCTTCGGACTGTGCTTGAATCCTTCTCAAATCCTGTTTCTGCTGCTTCGCTGGCCGCTGAAATGGCCTCTCTGTGATGTTTGCACACTTTGAAATAGACCTGCTTAGGACCCGGGCAGTGGTGGCGAAATGCTATGGAGGCGGAGGAATGGTTAACACGGTGAAAACCCAAATATTGTTGTTTGGGCGAATTACACAGGGATACGCAAAAAAACAATAGACGGAGGCGTGAATGTGGGACCCAGCAGAGGCGGAGGACGATTAAATCTGAGCCGTCAGATCCGGGAGGAGACGGACGGCGGAGATGCAATCGGAGGAGAGGCAATCGGAAGAGATTGCAATCGAAAGGGCACGAACATGAGACACACACAAACTTTCGATTGCGATCGACAGGGGAGAGCGATAGCCGTTGGATCGCGAAACAAACGAACAACAGGGATGCAATCGGGAGGGTTTCAATCGGGGGAATCGGAAAACAAGGTTGTGACTGATCGGAGGGCACAATGTGAATGTTGCGATTACGATCGGGCGGGGGGCTGCGATCAGCGCTGGCCGTCGATCTGGCGGGGGAATCAACGGTGGAGAACACAATCGGAGGGGATGCAATCAGGAAAGATGCACTTGGAAGAGATGCAATCGGAAGGGCACAAACATGAGACACACACAAACTTTCGATTGCGATCGGCAAGGGAGAGCGATAGCCGTTGGATCATCAGGGTAGATCAATGGTGCGGAACGTGCTGCGGGGCTTGTCGAAATAAAACAATTGCATCGGGTTTTTTGAGTGTTACAAAGGAAATGCACCCGCCGGTTGTTTCGATTGCGATTGGCCCAAAGGGGGCCTTTGGGCATTTCTTCGTAGCAGAGAGGCTTTATGAGGGAAACCAGCAGAGGGGATTTCATCAAAGGATAAAAGACACATGGAGGATTCAAGGGGACTTTGTTTTCAGAGGAAATGCATTCCTTGAAGACTCAACAAAGATTTAGCCCCCTATTTGCTTGTCAAAAATTTCATAGGGGGGCTAACACCCCAGACATATCTTGGTTTAGCGGTCTCTCTCTGAGTGGTTGACTGTTGACTATCGAACTGGCTGAGTGTTCTTGTGGTGACGTCGTTTGGTTCTGTTGCAGCAGTTGATTCCTTGGGTTATTCATGCTTGTGATTGGCTGAACCTATTGCAGTATCAAATTTTCTTGCTGAAAAGGGTTCAGATCCTTGGGCAAGGGCATTGTATTTGCAGTAAAAGATCCCCCGCGAATTAAAAGGTCTTAGAAAGTGCTCTGTACAACCAGGGGTTGGTTAACCTCTGGTACCAATGTTGTACTCGCATTAACCTCTGCCTCGTTGTCTACATTTGTTTTAATTTTTTTCTTGACTGGGTCTGAAATGGTTGCTGATGTGAATGTAGTTCGGGTGGAACGGTCTTTGGAAGTGAATGATGTGTGAGGCATTGAATGGTGAGTGTGAGGTGAAGATGTATGAGTGTGAGGTGGAGATGAAGTTTGAACATTAAAAAATGAGAATGGATTTAACATAGGTAGCTTAGAGGTTACCTGGGGGGCCACATCTGGCTCCTCTTGAATTAGTGCCCCTATATCCATAGGCTGTATTTGATCTTCCTCAATGAGATCAACCACCTACCTAGGCACCATGACTCTGGCTTTCTTGGCCTTAGGAGCAGCTACAGGTGGTTTAGGTGCCTTACTCTTTTTGACTGGGACTACTGTGACTGCTGGGGGTGAATTAAACATCCTGGGCGGTAGGGCAGTGAGTATGGGTGCAACTACGAAGGGTGATGCAGAATTCGTGGCTTGAAATTCTGAAAAAAGTAGGAAACAGGGGAGAAGCACTGGTGAGAGTTTGCATTACCCGATTGAAGCCTTTTACTCTTGTGTCCAGCTCCTCCAGTATTGGTGTTAGCCGCAGCCTTGACACTCTCTTCAGTGTATCATCTGGTGTCTCCCCTGGTAATGGTTTTAGCTGCATACCCTTGAACGAGTAGTGATGGACTTCGCTTTTGATTTCCTTTCCCACCCCCGGACAGGAGTAGACTTCAGTGTGGAATGAATTTTCATCCACTTGAAACTTCAATGGTCTCATTTTAAATGTTGTTTCGTCCGCACAGGTGGGCCTTATGTAGGTTTGTTTGTGAGTGACCCCGAACCATATTTGAGATGAATAATTGTCCAGCAAACTCCTTGGGGCCCTTTGCTTCCTCGCCACTATGTCCACCATCTACCTGTACTAGAATGTAAACGCCTATTCATTCACCTCCTTTGTGCTTGGTTCTCTCGAGATCTTCCATGGCATAAACTTCATCGCCAACGACTGACCACTTGTGAGTTCCATAGGTTGTCTGACTCCCGGGAAAGTCCATTTCCACATTGCGAACGCCATGATAAGGTAGCTGTAGATGAACCCAGTGGTTATTTTGTAGTTTTCCTCGCAGGCTTCGAACAATTCATTCAGTAGAAACATATACCAATTCAGCTGGGTTCCCTGGAGGCAGTGTTCAACAACTGAGATGGTGTCCAGGGTGCATTCTCCCTTTGTATAGTGTCTCATGGTCTTGCCTACAATATGGTAATAGGAAAACTTAATTGGTGGGCTATTTATGAGGTCTATCTTTTCCCCCTTCCCTCCTCTTTTGGTGTCATATTTCTTGTAATAGTTGCAATCTCCTACCTTCTTTGCTCTTTTGGAGACTTTCTGGAATGTTGTGGAGACATCCCTCCCTTTTGCTGATAACCCTGTCAGCCTGTGAATATCTTTTGCATGCATTGGTATCTCCCTCCCTAGCCATAGTGACCCATTATGGAATCTGCTTAGCAAGAATTTCGTACACTGCATCGTGACCCCTATGGTTCCGAACATAGGGAGGTTCCTCAGGTTTAGAATTGTCAACTGTTGGATGCCTCTGAAATCTGGAAGTAACCTTGCTCCTTCTCCTCCTCCTTCAGTAGCATAATTTTCTATATAAACTTGCCTCTTCATCATCGGAAACTGGTAAGAATATTTGAAGTCTATGTCAACCAATGACGCATTATCATATTTTCCCACTAGCGACTCCATTCTCTGAATTCTCTTGTCAAGCTCGGGCTTGACAACTGCTGGTGCTACCTTGGTCATTTTTTCTCTTCTTTGGTATGCTTGCAATGCTACCCCTACTCTTTATCTATAAATTCCTGCTACTGTATGCTCTCTTTGGACTTCTTCTGATGATATTTCTCTTGTTGCTGCTATTTCTTGTTTTAACTCAGAATTCTCCGCCATTGTTGTGCTTTCTTCTTTCATGTGGGTTATGTTAGTAACCGACACGAAAGAGGTTGATAAGATCCTGTAACTAATTAATTTTTCCTGCCTCCCTCATGGCTATAATCGTGTGATTAGTTACTGCAATGAGGTGGATTCTGACATGGATTAATGTGACTTTGGGATTTGGGTAGACGTGATGGGTAATGATTACGACCTAATATGGAAAATTTATTACAGTATGGATGATACTAATTATGGAAATTACTTCTCAAATCTAGGTAATCCTACAGACTGACATGGGAATGATGGGTCATGATGATGGAATGATGTTCTACATGTTTGGCTCTCTGACATGGATGAAACACTAGACACTACCCTCCCCCCAACCACAATCGGTTGCGATGCGGTCTCCGCATTGCAACTGTGAGTTTCTTCTATTATTTCATTTTTTCTTTATTGGGATTCCTATCTATTCTCTTCTTGGGTGTGAGAGAGTTATTGACTCTACCTACTCTATTCTACCCTAATGACTCCTCTCGGTTGCGAGAGTTATTGGAAAATGAAATAATGGAACTTACTCATGATAAGGCTTCAAGTGTGCGCCATTCAACCATCCCAATAATACTTGGTCGTCTAGTTGTGCTAACCGAACTGCTCTTGAATCTCAGATTTCAATCAGATGGTATGGTCCCAGCCAATGTATTCTGCGTTTACTTGGGAAATTTTGGAACTTTCTGTCGTACAGTAAAAATTTTCCTTTGACCGTAAATTTTTTATGCTTAATATGGTGGTCATGCCAAGCTTTTTGTCTGTCTTTCTGGATAGTCTGATGAAACTCCGCTAGAAACATGTCCTCATCAAGTTCTTGTAGCTCATGTATACTCTATTTCAGTGAGTCTTCCTATATTAAATTTAGTGTTGATGCGATGAGCAGGCTCTATATGACAAATTTGGCCGGTACCACTGCTTCCCTCCCGTACACTAGCTGGAACGGGGTCTGGTTGTTCAGTCTTTTGATAGTTGTCCTGTACGCCCACAATGTTGCTGGTATGCGTTCATCCCAGTCATCTCAATCAAAATTGCAAATATTCGTTAACCCCTTTTCGAGAATATTATTAAATGCTTCCACTGTACCATTTTCCTGAGGATGGTACAGACTGCTCTTATGATGTTGTACCATGATCGTTGCATTGATAAAATGTGTACCTTTATCGCTGGTTAGACTTCTGGGGTAGCCAAATCTGTAGATGATATTTTCAAATATGAATCTGGCTGTTTTTTCTGCCGTGAAATCCTTCACTGGTACCGCTTATGCCCACCCGGTAAGATAGTCTATTGTGGTAATGATGTACCTAGACTGTGAGTGTCTTGTGACAGGTGCTATCGGTCCTATAAAATCAATGACCCAATTCTCAAATGGCTGCAATGATTTTTACAGGGTGAAGTAGTAGCTCGTCTCTTTACGATGGACCTCCCGTTCTTTGGCAGACATCACATTTATTTAAAAATTCCTTACTATCCGTGTGTACTGTGGGCCACCATAAGCCTGCTTGCAGTATGTTTCTCGTAATGGGTTTTGCACCGACGTGTCCTCCCACATCTCCACAATGACACTCCCACAATATATATTCCATTTCATGGTCCACGACACATCTCTGCAAGACTTGGTCTAAACCCATCTTATACAACTGTCCCGCTATTAGCTGATACTCTACTGCTTTGACTACCAGATGTCCTTTCTGAGTCGATGCATATTCAGTCGGGGACTGTCCTGTTGTCAGATAGATTGCTATCTGGTCGAAGTAGTCTGGGATGGCTTCTAATCTAAAAAGACCAGTGTCTGGAAACTGATCATCCAGGGACCCTCCATTTTCTCCATTTTACAGCCTTGACAAATGGTCCGAACTCACTTTCAGTCTTCCTAGTTTCACTATCACCTCAAAGGTGAAATCCTGAAATAGTAGGAGCCATCTACAAATCCTTCCTTCAAGGACCGACTTGTTAACTAGGTACTTTAAAGCTGAATGGTCTATGAAGAATTTAAACATACCTCATAATAGGTAGTGGCAAAATTTTTGAAGGGAATACACCATTGCTAAAGCTTCTCATTCTATTGTGGTGTAGTTCCTTTCAAATGTGGATAACTTCCGGCTTGCAAAATAAACTGGGTGATCAACCGAAGTATCTCCTGGTTGAGCTAGAACCGGTCCTAGCGCAATGCTAGAGGCATCAATATGGACGTGGAATTGCTTGTCCCAATTAGGATGAACTAATATGGGCACACTTGCCAAATTTTCTTTCAGTGTATTAAGGGAAAGAGTACAATTGTTTGTCCAAATGAATTGCTCCAATTTCTGCAAACACTTCTCCAATGGGGATGTTATCTTCACGTAGTTGCAGACGAATCGTCTGTAGTAGCAGATGTGGTCTAGCAGTGACCTTAAGTGCTTCACGATTTTCGGTGCCTCTATGTTGATTATAACTTCCACTTTTGCTGGATCCATGCAAACCCCTTTTTTGCATACAACATGTTCTAGCAGCATCCCAAAGGGTACTGCAAAGATGCACTTCTTAAGGTTTAATGAAATCTAGAGTTGTTTGCATTTGTCAAACATTATCCTTAACAATGTTGCATGATTCTTTAACAGGCTATAAACTATCCAGTCATCCATATAAACTTCCAGGAATTTATGGACATATTCCCGAAATGCTGCTATAACAATCCGTGAAAATACTGTCGGTGCGTTTTTCAACATGAAGGGCATTACATGATACGAAAATGAGCCCCATTCAGTTGTGAAAGTTGTTTTCTTCTTATCTTCTTCAGCTATCCTTACTTGATGGTATCCTAAAAATCCATCTGTAAATGAATAAGCTTCATTCCCTGCAACATTTTCGAGCACCTCATCACTGAATAGAGTGGGGAATGGATCATGTATGCATGCATTGTTTAGGCTCCTGTAGTCAACACAGACTCAAATTTCAGATTTTTCCTTTTTACTTTGTATGACTATATAACTTATCCACTGCTGCTACCAACCATCCCAGGATATTTCTGAGCCCAAGTCCGAGCTTTGAACACTTCTCCAACTTACAGTCCCCCCTAATGTCGGTTTGATATAATATTCTCTTTTCCCTACTGTCATATGATAAAGATGATCAAGAAGTTGAGCATCCTCTCTGTTGTTGACAGTATCTGTATAACGGGGTCCTTGATATGGGTCAAGTGGCTGAGTGACCCTGACTTCCCCATATTCAAATATCATTAGTTCCTTTTTTAGATCGATCACTAAATAGTTTTAGAAAGCCTAGTTTATCCCCAATAATGCTGGGTAGGGATCCTTATCCCCCATGATGTCTATCACCTCGAAGTCTGTGTATGTCTTTACCCCCGCAACATCGACTTCGACCTCCTCTAGCCTGCCTATGGGCACAATGCAGTACTAGTTTGCCATGCAGAGTTGGATTAGTGAATATGTTAGCTTTGGTCTCCCCAAGGCTTCCCATGTCTTCCTTGGAAAAATGTTGACATCTGACTCTAGGTCAAGCATTGTGTCTTTAATTTGGAATCTTGCGACTTGAGTGTTTACACGGAATTATTTCCTTGTTCTTCTCTTATTTATTTTGACTCTCCATATGTATTTCTGTGTTACATCATTTTCTTCTTCTGGTTCTAGGGTTTCCTGCACCACCATCTCCAGATTTTGTTTTAGTTGCTCCAACATCAGTGCATTGGTTACAATTTTTAAAAATAGCAGGAACCATTCTTCAATCATTGTGCTTGTATTAGCCTATTTCTCCTTGTCCACCTTCGGCTGTGGTAACTCAATGACTTTTCTCCCCCCAAGTTGGGCAAATGTTTTGACTACTTCTTTAAAGTATTGCTTCTATCTATCTGGCCTGAACACTGGCTTTGGAGATGCTGGCCTTATGAGCTTGATCGAGTTTGTAGCCTGTGCATATTACCCTATTCTATTTCCTCCTCACGCCACTATGGCTACATTCTACATATCCTGAGCCTCTACTATTCTTGGCTCTGCATTTACTAGATTTGCTCCTCTTTTTTTGGCTCTTTCTTCCCATCTTTTAATTAGCTCTTGGCAGTCCTCAGTTGCGTACGTATTAACTCTGCACTGAAAGCACCATGGTATTCTAGGGAGTGGACATTCCCTAGCTATGTGGCCCTCTTGGTCACAATTGTAACATCTTACAGGTCCTCTTCCTCTAGCTCTGCCTCCTCTCATGCCTCCTCCTCGTCCCCTGGGAGCCTCATTCACTCTATATGATGGCCTTTCAAATCATTCCGCCAGTGAATCCAGAGCTCTAGAATGCTCTGTGTTGTGCGTTGTGGAATCACATAACTCACAGTATATGTTTTTTGGAACGTTGGACAATTTTTGAAAAATTGGGCATAGGCGGGGTTGATAACCAATGCTTTTGCATATTTCATAGTATTTAGTTGCAACCTGATTCTGTTGCGCAAGGAACCTAGTGTAGTGGGGTTGCTCCTACTGGTGGAGCTCCTTGTGTCCTTGTTGCTGAAGTCCCAAAATTATGCCCCCGCAACCTTGGACATTCGATGACCACATGTCCCTCCATCAGACAGTGCGTACACCATACATTGGGTCTTGCAGGTCGCATTGGTTGGATGTCCTTGAAATTTTCCGTCAGACTGGCTATTTGATGTTGTAACCCCAATATGGAAGGGTCTTGAGCTGCTACCCCTCTTGCTCCATCACAACATGCAACTCCACATCAGACATCTCCTCGGGGTGCGTGTCCTCCACATTGGACTTTTTTGCCCTTTCTCTTTGGGTTGGGCTCCTATACACTTGCCTGAATTCCTTGACGGTCCCTCCTATTCCTTGGGATTCTATCTAACCTTCCATTTCCTTTGTCATCTACGACTCCTTCTCCTTGTTCTGTCGACTACTTTCCTACTTCTCCAACTCCTTCATCACTCTTTCCTTCCACTTCTCAGCAATATGCACCCTCCGATGTGCTTGTCGCTCTCTCAACCTACTGGATGTCTCGGCATCCACATCCCTATTCCCCCTTCCAACTTACTTGTAGCATCTCTCCCTCAGCTCCTTCCCCTAGTACTGGAGGTTTAAGTCTCCATCTAATATTTTTGAAATTCCATCAATCCCTCGTCTACCATTAAAGCTTTGATCCACAAAGGAATCTCCTTCAGCAGCTCTCCTCATAATCCAGATCTGAACTCGTCTTCTTCTTTTAAAAAGGACTGGTAACACTTAGCTGCAAATTCCACTATGTATCATTCCAATGTATACTGCACCCAGAAATCTACAGCTCAGGTTAAATTAGTATCTAACTGATGGAGGGCTACTAGATCCACGTGTAACCACTTGTGATAGATCTTACGTGAGCTTCCTTGGACTGTCTTGACTTGTAGTCTTCGCAACCAATTATAGAGTTCCTCTGGAAACTTTCCCCAAAATTTTTTGTAGAGATCACTCGCAGATCCTTAACAATTTTCTCCCTCTACTGTCTTAACTTAGCTTGTTGTGCTGTGAAATGATATAAGTGGTTATCCCACCAGCTTCGTATTTCCCTTTAGAAGATCTGTGATACCATGATCTAGCTACTAAATGAAATTTCAGGGTCTTGTCAATGGAACCATTTTTTGGCGAGAAAGAAGGTCTCTGAGTAAGACCCACATTCAAGAGAGAGGCCAACAAGGTTTCCACAGTAGTCTAGCACAACACCGACATTTTCACTCTACTCCGAAGAGTAGAGAGTCTCACTCAAGGCATGCCGTGACCTTAGTAAGGTTAGGAATAGATAAGATATCGACTGATCACAACTATAGAGAAAAACAGACAGAACTAGGTATTGCAAATAGATTTAGCTACTTTGCACAAGATAATACTCATAATCATATTGAGGATGCAAAATCAAAATTTAAAAGTGGCCAATACATTCATTGTAACTAGATTCTTATCGCAGAACTCAGGACATCAAACCCAGGTAGAAGTATATTTCATTAACAATAGCAGATAGTTACATTACTCCTCAGAGATGATTACAGAAGGACTGAGTACAACGTTACAGAACAGAATAGAATAGAACTGACCAGAACAAAATAGAACATAATCAAACAGAGCTCTCCTACGACTCTCTTCCTTAGCCCTCTACTACACCAACCTCCTATCTACACTGGTTGATTTCTTATTTGTTCCTTTTCCAACGCGACTGTCAGTTTTCCCTCCTTTTCCTCTCTATTGTTTACCGTATCTCCCTGATCACTAGGATTTCCTATGCTTGTCCTTGTCACTCCTTCCTCTCATCTGTGTTAGTTTCCGCAACTGCCGCGTCACCTTCTCTCCAGCTCTCCGCAACCATGACAAATACCTGTCTACCGTGGTTGCGCTCCACCACCTGTTATCTGCTTTCATTTCCAAAACAAGGGCCCCAATAGTAAGATACCTTGGAATTAACTTTTTTTGATCTTATTTGTCTTGATTCCTCAGGTGTCTTTTTAGCATGGTCTTCAATGGAGTCTTCAGTTTCTTCTATTCAATATGCCCTTCTTTAATAGGCTACAAAAGTGTAACAAAGATGCAGAATGTGATGACAACTACAAATTAGTATGAGAGCTATAGAAATGTAGCAATTTTGTAGCTAATCTTTTATTGCTTATGAAAAATAAAGGGAACAAAGAATTTTGGATTTTTAGAATGGGAGAAAATATAATATGTCAGAGATGAGCTATGATTTTCACCTTGTATTTTCTGTATAAGGATGGCAATCATTAATTGGTTTTCATACTTATACAATTATTATTATTATTATTATTAATTTTTGAATATATATACATATATATATGAAAAGTAAAAGGAAGAGTAAGTTGGGGAAGAAGAAGGATTCTTCTTCACCAACTTCATATCAGCATTGTCTTGAATTTTTTTGATAAATTCCTCCTTTGTAATTGGTTTATGATAGACCTTTAGTCGATGTCCATTCACAAGAAGATGTACCTTTTCTTCATCAATTGTCCTTATCCTGACTACCCCATTGTTAAATACTTTTTCAATCTCATAAGGCCCAAGCCAATGAGTCTAAAATTTTCCTTGGAAGTCTTTGAAATTTGAATAGAACAAAAGTTCCCAATATCCTGCTTGAAATTTTCTTTCTTTTATGTATTTATCATTCCATCTGGACCTTTGTTGTTGAACTAAGTTGGTCTTTTGAACTGCATCTTTCCTAATCTCATCAAGCTCATTGAGTTGCTCCATTCTGTTTGGGCTTATAATAAATCAAGTTCCAATTTGACTGTTGTTTTGAAGGTTTTGATTTGAAATTATATTGGAAACAATACTTACTTCCCATAAACACATTCATAGAGAGTATGTCCTGTTGTTTTTCTCCATGTATTATGGTAGGCCCATAAGGCTTCAGGAAGCCTTTCTGCTCAATCCTTCCTATGTAGATGTACAATATTTGTGAGGATTTGTTTGATCACTTTATTGGTGGAATCCACTTGTCCATTTGCCTGTGGATGATATGGAGTAGACTTTCTATGTTTTATCTTATATTCCTCCACAAGATTTTGCACCATCCTGGATGTAAACTGAGATCCATGATTTGTCACAATTTTCCTTGGGACACCAAAACGAGTGAAAATATCCTAAAAAATAAATGAAAATACAACATTTTCATTAGAAAAATAAAGTTCTTTAGCCTCTACCCATTTAATGACATAATCAGTGAAAACTAGAATATACCTCTTTTGTTTTGATGGTGGATTGATTGGTCCAACAAAATCCAGAGCCCATTTTTCAAAGGGTTCGATGAGTACCTGAGGCTGTAAGGGAATTTCATCTGTAGGAACATGTTTCCCCATTCTCTGACAATTGTCACACCTTTTGACATACTCCTTGGCATCTCTAAAGATTGATGGTCAATAATATCCCAAATGAAGGGTTTTATAAGTATTCCTCTTATCAGAAAAGTGTCCACTCCAAGGTTCATCATGGCATGCCTTTAGAATTTCAGGTATTTCATCTTCTCGTACACATCTCCTGATGATGAGATCTCGATCTGTTTTATATACTTCATCATTTACCCATGAATATAATGCACTTGTTTGAATTATTTTTCTCTTTTCTCTAGGAAACAAGTATGTTGGTAATTTTCCTGTAGCTAAGTAGTTAAAAATGTCTGCAAACCATGGAGATTTAGTAGATATTGTAAAAATATATTCATGAGGAAAAGTATCCTCTACTGGAATATCATTATTGTGATTTTTAATTCTATACAAGAAGTCAACAACTGTGTTTTGTTTTCCAGGTCGGTCTAGAATGGTGATGTTAAATTCTTGTAGGAGTAATAACCATCTTGTGATTTTGCTATTAGTGATAGATTTATTCACTAAATACCTAATTGAAAAATTATCTGTGTGAATAAAGGTTTCATAGCTAGTGATGAAGTGTCTAAACTTGTTAATAACATGGAAAATAGCTAGAAACTCTTTTTCAATATCAGCGTAATTTAACTCAGTAGGAGTCAAATTTTTTCTTGTGTAGTAGATGGCATAGGGGGTCAATTTTTTTTGTCATAATACAACTCCCAGAGCTGTATCTGAAGGATCTGTTGAGATATGAAAATATATTTTCCAATTTCGTCCTCTTAATATGGGTGCCTTAGATATTTTTTCTTTTAAGGTTTCAAATGCCATTTGGCAATCATGATTCCAACTAAATTCACAATCTTTGGTAAGAAATTTGAAGAGTGGAGAGGCAATTTTCGTGGAGTTTTGTATAAATCTTCTATAGTACCTTGTAAAACCAATAAAACTTCTAACATCATTTTGACAATTTGGAATTGATAATTTGGAGATGACTTCAACTTTGGATGAGTCTAATTTAATTCCATCCCCTGAAATGTGATGTCCTAGAACAATTCCTTCAGTAAACATCATAAATAATTTTTCATGACTTACTGAAATATTTGCTTCTTTACATATTTTAAGAACTTTTTCCAAATTTTCAAGAGCCTCTTCAAAATAATTTCCATAAATTGCAAAATCATCCATATACACTTCCACACAATCATGTATTAGATTAGAGAAAATTCCTAGTACTGCTCTTTGGAATGTTGCAAGTGCATTGCACAATCCAAAAGGAAGTACTCGGTAAGCGTAGGTTCCCCATGGACATGTGAATTTGGTTTTGTCTTGGTCTTTAGGTGCTACTTGAATTTGATTGTAACCAATAAACTGTCCAAGAATGAGAAATATTTATTCCCTACTAATGTATCCAAAACTTGATCTATGAAAGGTAATGGGAAATGATCCTTTAGAGTAGCCTTATTAAATTCTCAATAATCAATGCATGCCCTCCATTTACCATTATTTTTAGGGACAATCACCAAGGGAGAAACCCATTGACTGTCCAAAATTGGATATATGAAGTTTACATTCAACAATTTTTGCAATTCTTCTTTTACAATTTCCCTAATATTTGCATTCATCCTTCTTTGAGGTTGTTTGATAGGCCTATAATTTTTTCAATATAGATATGATGTATGCAAGTATCAGGATTAATTCCCTTCATGTTAGTGTACTCTCATGCATGTGCAGAAGAATGTTTTTGAAATGTTTTGATTAACTCTTCTTGTTGGAATTTCTCCAAGTTTATGTTTATGTTTAAAGATTTTCCTCGAAAGATTTCAACTATAGAGTTACAAAATTATTCCATAGAATATAAATACATATTTATGGATGAAAATTATTCAATATTAAATTGTTCTTGAAAATTATGATCATCTTCACATTGTGAAGATGTTTCAAAATTTTCTATTGAATTTAAAATTTGACTTTCTTCACTAATATGAGAAATAGTTGTTGAAAATATGATGAAATATGTTGTCCTTGATGGCAACCTACTTGATGAAGTTGTCCTTGATGGAAACCTACTTGATGAGTTTCGTTTTGATAAGCAACCTATTTTTTAAAGATGTAAAAATGATGTTTCTACAAGTCAGTTCATATGTGACAGAGAAATGAATTCTAGTAAGTACCAGAGAAATCAAATAGGAAATATTTCTCAATGTATACGCAGGTTTGATGAAGGAAACCCACGTATGGAGGTAATGTATACACTAATTTTATGAATGAAACCCACATATACATCCATAATTAGTATATACACAGTTTTTATGAAGAGAAGTCGCGTATACACCCGGGGACGAAGAAGAAAAGTCGCGTATGCCTTTTGCACTCTAAAATTATGATACCAAGGGGCATTACCATGGTATTAGCCCGCAGTATTGAGCACTGTGTTGTATATTTGATCCCGTCCAAGAATACCATCGGTAGTTGTGTGGTTTTGACTCATGGTATTGGTAAAGGCTAAATATATATAAGGATAATAAGATCATAGTGCAAAGGGTGCATATGACTGGGTATTGAATGAATACTTCACTCTGAAGTATATCTGCATGGAATGGGTTACATTTTATTGATAGATCTAAATTAATAATGCATCTATGAATACAGTAATGGATCAAAATCTCTAGACCTGAAATGACTATGTATTTTCTAGATCTGTTTATGGAATGTTTAGATCTGTGATCTGGCGAATGTTTGCTAAAGTGAAGGGTAAGATCTGAGCTGATTATTTATTCTAAAGAGTTGCGCAGTACTGAAATAGTTGCAGATATATATGTAGGTTTGTCTCTATAAAAGCACGTATATACGTAGGTTCGTTTCAACAAAAGAGCATATAGAATATAGGGTTTTCCTAAAGTATGCAAAAGGAAATTTCTGATCTGTTTTGCTGTATTACTATTGTCTGTCAATGATGTCTTCATACAGATCTGGGTCATTTGAATACTGATTATGCTGCTAGTTGATTATGATTAAATATTAGTGGTTGGTTGGTTGATTGATGATCCAATGAATGAATTGATGTGGTTATAAGTTTCAGTTTGATGTATGTTCTTTGAGCTTAAATGTGTGGAGTAGGTCCAGTCTGAAAATATGATGAAAAGAGGCCTACAAGGTGTGTTGTGTGGAACTTGTTGGATCCAGTGTGAAAATTGATGAAACATGGTTTGTAGTGGTGCTGAGGGTTGGAGCCTTCAGTGAGGGGGTTCATTAGGGTAATTTTGAGGTCTGGAATGAGCCTCCTAAAGAAATAATAAAATAATAGCTAAACCAATAACATAGTATTTATGATTTTTCAATTCACTTTTTGCACCAAAATCCATGTAACCATGGTTAAATTCAATTCAAAAGTTGTGCCAAAATAAAATTAATAAAAAAAATTGTATTGATGTGACTATAAATAAGAATGATTTTTTCAAGAAAAAGTCATTATCATTGCACAAGTAATGCATTTTTCCTTTGTACTTAAATAACCTAAAATAAAATATAAATATAAATTCATAAATTCTTAATTATAGAATATAATATTAATTAAAATTTATATTATTTAAATTATATAATAACATGTAATTAATATACCATATAAAAATAATATAATATAATATAATATATGTAATATATTGTTTTAATATAACATAATATGATATATATAACATATTGTTTCATGTATGAATTTTATATTTTTTTTTCTAAATTAGACTAATTCTATTAAGAGAAAACATACAGTACAATCTAAGCTTGCAAAAAAACGAAGCTGAATAGGAGGGGAGCCAGGGATGATAAACTATCAATCCTCAGTCCCAAGGAGCAGCCAAGGAATAAGCAAAGGATAACAAGGATAACAGAAATTAGAGAGCAAGACAAATGAATCTACCAAAAATGGGTAGAGACTTCCAAACGACATTTTTTCCCTTTCTTCTTACTGAATTGGACCCATCCATTGTGACTTGGTTGGGTAGGAGCCAATTGTAGACTAATCTATGCTGAAGAAGGAGTCTCCTTATCTGAATCGGAGGAAGAATACTCATGAGTGCATTTCTGCGAGATCGAAGGTGCTGAGGGATCCATAGGGTTGGCTGAGGGCATGTCCTTTGGGTGCTTAACATTCTCCCCTTCTGCTTCAATTTCCTCCTCATCCAAGCTGAACAAATCTATGTCATCCATGGGGGGTGGATCACATGGTTTCCAGCTCTTGGATTTGGATTTGCGATTGTTATTTTTCTTTTTTTCGAGGAACGTGGCAAAAGTGTTATGGAGATGCCCTATCTGATGGCAATGGCGACACCAGAAGGCAGTGTTCTCATATTCGAAGATTTGAGTCCAGTGGAAGTCCCCAATTTTGAGGTTGATCTGATCAGGTAGCCCTTTGCTGATGTCTATTTCCACACATATTTTGTTGAAGGTGTATATTCCTTTCTCCCCCTTGAGGTATCCATAGCCAGGGAATGACCTAAGGTGTCCCCAATCCCTTGGAAGACAGAGAAATGCCATAAATGCAACGGGAGCTTTGGAAGCCTGACCCAAATGGGAAGCTTGGTGATGATGGCTGTAGAGGGATCGAAGTCTAGAAACCAGGGGATAAGGAAGAGCCCTGCTGATCCCCAGAACCAAGGGCCTCTCGTTAAGGCTTTCTGATAGTATTCATTGAAGGAAAATTCCAAAATGAAGAAGCCTTTCAAGCATAAGAAGACCTTGCCATTGTTGGTCCAGTTGGAATGGATCCACTGGTATAGATATGTAGTTCAAGGCCATAGTCCATTGAATCTATAGATGATGGTCATTTCTCCAAACGTCTGATATTGATCATCCAGTGATGGATGAGTGATCTCAATGGAGGGAGTTTCCTCCATTTTATCCACCAAGAAAGGCTTGGGAGCCTCAGCTGGTTGAGCAGTTTTCTTGGGAGGCTATGCATGGACTGCATCCTTATAGGAGAAAGTAGCAGCCATGGAGGGCTTCCCATATGCTCCTCCTCTCAGACGTAGGGTGAGAACAATTGAAGCATCTCTTTGAATAATGTAATAAGACAGGGTCAGAGGGTCCTTGAGTTGTTTACCTCCGTAAATGAGTCGTTAGAGAGCTGAGGGGATCCCCAACCTGAGTTCAAGATCTCATAGGAGGTCTTGTACCAGATCTATAGCTCGCACCCAGAGCATCAACGTTCTTCCAAAGAGAAGAGAGATCTGGATCTGATAGGCTGAGGGTGAGTGATCTAAAAACCTCTGCTCCCCACTTCGAATTTGTGTCTGAACTATGCATGATCCTTGTATCCCCAGATACGTGAGGCCTTTGCCTTTGTTTGGGATTAGTTGAAGATCATATCCCTCCTCTATCTGGGAGATTTCAATCGGCGGCGGCCTCCCTTTTGAAGCTAACCTGCCCATCCGTGAGGCAGAGCAAATGCAGGAATGCGACAGTGAACGAGGCAACAATTTTTCCTAAACCTGCCTCCTCTATCTTTCGGATGCTTTTGACGTGTGTGAGAATGGAGTTTCTTGTCCATTCTTTGTCGCAGAGGGAGGCAATAGATTGTGTGGTCTCCATCACTGCTATATCTCCATAGGCGCCGACTGGAGTGACACCAAGACCTTTGTTCTGGGCAATGTCAGTGGCTGCTTGGAGGGGAGAAGCCTGGAGCCGGAGTGGGCTCGATCATGAGGAACTGCGTGGGGCTACGGCTATAGAGATCTCGGGGATGCCTGGATCTTCTATGGTGACGGTGGCGGCGATAAAGCCGAATGGGGTAGAGGCAGAAGCAATCTTGGCGTCGACGGCTAGGCCTAGTAGAACCCTAGTGGAGGCCATATTTTTCTCCATCAATATTTTATTATTATTAAAATTCCTACCTTGTATGAATTTTATATTACATATTGAATTGATTTGATTTATAACATAAGAAGAAATAATATATAATATAAAAATAAATATAATATATATTCTATAACATTTAGATTATTTTTCATAATATTATATATACTAATATATAATATTAATATTATCATAATGAAATGAATTGAGTTTTATTTAAAATTGAAGGAAAAAAATGTATTGAAATCAATTTAATTTATATTTATAAGTATAATATAATATTTATATACTTTGAAAATTAGTTTTTTTTTTTGTCCCACTCTATGTTGAACCTAATATATATTTTTTACAAAAATGATATACATTTTTTCATCCTACAAAACTAGTATGTATTTTTCTTTAATTTTAATATGTTTGTATTGCTATTAATATAATAATGATATTATTTATAGATTTGATTTATCCTCAAATTACAATGTTATGTTTTTATTTATTTTGATTTCATATGTATAATATATATGTATAAATATTAACTTATAATTAATTTGAAATTGCAATATTAAATAAAATGAGATGAATATATAATTTAAAAACAAGTATTTGAAAATATACAAATATAATATTTATTGAAAAGTGTGTAAATACATGAAGATTGTGTATGGATATGCATTGTTTATTTCAAAAAATATGAAACGACAATAATAATATTTTATTGAAAAAGTGTGAAATGACATTTATTATGAGTACTTTACTTTATGACTTTAAAAGTACTTAACAAACTACCATGGTTAACCATGAGTTTTTATCCACCATTGAGAATGTGACAAGTAAGTACCTTTAACTCAAGCAATGCCACCTCCACCATTAGGGATGATGTCATCCCCTAAAATGTGATTGGTTCTCATAAAGTGAATTTTGATTGTCCGTTTTCCTTAAGAGACCCATTTTAGACCTCAAAATTCCCCTAATGGTAGCTCCCTTCCAGTGGTTGCTGGTAAATGAGATTAGGGGGTAGTAGCTCCCTTCCAAAAGTGGCTGGTAAATGAGATCATGGGGTAATAGCTCCCTTCCAAGAGTGACTGGTAAACAAGATAAGGGGGTTGAAGGTCCCTTCCAGTGGTAGCTGGAGAACAAGAGAAGGTTGCAGCCTTCTACAGGTGGGTGCCTACGTGCTAGTATGAGTCTGCGCCCGTACAAGATTGTAAGCAGTTTTCTTTATAATAAATATTGAAGACAGAGACGACAACAACAGTGGTTTTCTCCCGAATTGGGTTTCCACCTTAAATAATGGTGTTCATGTTTGTTGCTTATGTATGATAATTTATTCTATTCTTACTGCACATGCTTACTTCTTACTAAACATCTAATGAATGAATGATGCACTAATCTAAGTAAAGAATTATATGCATAACAAGATCTCTGGTCATACACAAGTTTTCTTAAGGATATCCATGTGTATATGTGAGTTGGGTTCATTAAAGTCACGTATGGAATTTAGTAAAGAAAAATTAAAAGTTTTCAATAAGCTATAAATACCGATTCACCCCCCTGCCCTCTCAGCATTTTTCCAAAAAATTGGTATCATAGCAGGTCCTTCAGAGGAAGCTTGATCGCTTGAAGGAGATCCGTCGCAATGGGAAGTCATGAAGGAGTATTTTCTATAAGGACACCAATATTCAATGGAAGTAATATATTATTCTGGAAGATATGAACAAGAGCGTATTTTCAAAGTCTTGGAGCAGACGTACGGGGAATCGTGGAAGGAGGTTATTAGTATCCATCAAGTGATCCTACAGATGCAACAGAAAGGAAGAAATATGAAATCAACGCCAAAGTTGTCAATGATTTATTAGGAAGCCTGTCAGAAACATAATTTTTTAAAGTGATGCAGATAAATTCAGCAAAGAAAATATGGGACAAGATCATTCAGAGCTATGAAGGTGATGCAAAGGTAAAAAGTGCCAAACTTCAAACTCTTAGAATGTAATATGAAAATTTCAGAATGCATGATGATGAAAGTATTGGAATTTTATTCCTAATATTAGATGAGATTGTGAATTCTATGAGGAATATGGGTGAAGATATAAAAGACTCAACTTTAGTAGAAAAAATATTGAGATCTCTAACTTCAAAGTTCAAGTCAAAAGTGTCAGCTATTGAAGAAAAGCAGGATTTGCAAAATCTTACTATTATTCAACTACATGGTATCTTGACTACTTTTGAAATGAGAAGAGGAGGTCCTTCACAAGTCAAAGAAGTTTCTTTTAAGGCTTGTGCAAAAGGAAAAGAAAAGGAAGTTCTCAAGGAATCAAGTTATATATCAGAAGAAGAAGAAGCAAATTTTGTGAGAAGACTTCAACCAGGTACTGGAAGATTCAGAGGTAAGATTCCCTTCAAGTGCTTTTCTTGTGGTATATTTGGTCATTATGCTACTAAATGTCCTTATAAATAAAATCATGATAAAGGGAAGCAGTTTGAAAAAGGAAGGAGTTATTATACAAATGAAGATAATAATGGATTGTCAAATGAGGAAGAAGAAGATTATGATCAAGATCTGCAAGTGCTCATGGCATGTAACATGGATGATGATAATTTCCCAAAATAAAGGGATCCAGTTATTGAAGAATTGCATAGATCAAGAAATAAAGGATGTTTTCATGGATTTTGTTTCTATTGTAACTCATTTGGGCATAAGGCCACTGATTGCAAGTTAAGTATGATAAACAGATCTGAGAAATTGGAGAAGTTCCAGCACACAATAAGAAATTTCAAGCAAAGCTGGAAAAATAAGAAGCATCAGTAAAAAATGTAGGGAATATTGATCCTACTGCAGTCATATGCTTCTAAATTTTACTTCTCATAATGATTGCAGGAGTGATGTGAGATACATTATAGGAATCAGTAATGTATCATCACAGGGGGAGAAATATATGGTGATTCCCATGGTTGGTTTGGTAATTCTGGTTGTGTTTATATTTCTGACAGTGCATCTTATGTGACAAGAGAAGACAGGTACAGGTGGTATAAGTTTAGGGGGAGATGGGGTTGTGAAATTTTCTGTATTTAAATTTCTATACACGGGTTTCATGAACTAAAGCCGTGTATACACACGAGTTCCAATGCTGACAGTTGCATATGTTTTTCTTTGAGAAGAAAAACAGTGAGGAAAACTCCAGAATAGTTTCTGATATGTTGCTGATAGTAATAAATTTCTTGGTCTGATGTTGATTATTATATCTGCTGATATGATATTAAGTTTTGATTATCTACTTGATGAAGATGCTTTGATTAATTAGTTGGTGAAGGTGTTCAGGATGCTCAGGCTTAGGGGGAGCATTAGCCTTGCTGTGAATAATGCATTGTTGGCATTATGATGGTTCTGAATTATGATCTCTCTCTTGAGGTCTTTTGGTCTTGGTTATAAAAAAAGTCGTATTTGTAATTTGATGAAAAGGTCATGATGAAAACTATGATGTAAAATTTTTATGTTTATTCATGTAAGGACTTGTTCAAATTTGTAAACCCACTTGGTTGGGTAGTTGAGTCAAAATTTGTTAACCCACTTGGTTGGGTAGTTGAGTCAAAATTTGTTAACCCACTTGGTTGGGAAGTTGAATAAAATATGTAGTTCCACTTGGTTGGATCATTTGATGTAAGTATGAGTCCTTAGTAATAGGAAAGGTCATACTCAATTAATTTATAGAGTCATGTTCTTAATTGAAAACTCTATCTCAAGATTCAGCATGAACTCAGGGGGAGCATGCTAATTTCAGTGCACATCAAATCTACAGAGCTCTTCTTTCTACAAGGAAAGAGAAACCTTGTCTTGTTATTGATCCACCCTTTGCCCTTGATTTCAAAGGGGGAGAGTATCTTGGTGTTTGAATAATGGTTATGATTAATGTATCTATATGTTGTGGTGATCAAACACCATCATGGTTGCCATCAAGTCCAAAGGGGGAGATTGTTGGCAATATGATGCAATATGTTGTCCTTGATGGAAACCTACTTGATGAGTTTCCTTTGATAGCAATCTATTTGTTAAAGATGTAAAAATGATGTTTCTTCAGGTCAGTTCAGATGTGACAAAGAAAGGAATTCTTGTATGTGCTAGAGAAATGAAATAGGAAATATTTCTCAATGTATACGCAGGTTTGATGAAGGCAACCCATGTATGGAGGCAATGTATATGCTACTTTGATGAAGGCAACCCGCGTATACATCCAGAATTAGTATATACACAGTTTTTATGAAGAGAAGTCGTGTATACATGCGAGTACGAAGAAGCAAAATCACATATTCCTTTTGTGCTCTAAAATTATGATACCAAGGGGAATTACCATGGTATTAGCCCACAATATTAAGCGTTGTGTCATCTATTTGATCTCGTCCAAGAATACCATCGGCAGTTGTGTGGTTTTGACTCATGGTATTGGTAAAGGCTAAATCTATATAAGGAGAATAAGATCATAGTGCAAAGGTGTGCATGTGTATGGGTATTAATGAATACTTCACTCTGAATTATATCTGCATGGAATTGGTTATAGTTTATTAATAGATCTGAAATAATAATGCACCTATGTATACAATGATGGATCAGGATCTCTAGACCTGAAATGACTATGTATTTTCTAGATATGTTTATGGAATGTTTAGATCTTTGAATTGGCGAATGTTTGCTGAAGTGAAGGGTTAGATGTAGGCCGATTGGCCCATTTACTTGAGTTGCGAGGTCCTAAAATAACCATATAGATATATACGGGTTTTTACTGTAAGAATCCATATAAGCAGGTTCGTTTCAGCAAAAGCGCGTATGGAATCTAGGGTTTTGCTGAAGTATGTGGAAGGAAATTTCCGATCTGTTTTGATGTATTACTGTCGTCTGTCAATGATGTATTCATATAGATATAGGTTGTTTGAATACTGATTATGCTACTAGTTGATTATGATTAAAGATCAGTGGTTGCTTGGTTGATTGATGATTCAATTAATGAATTGATGCGGTTATAAGTTTCAGTTTGATGTATGTTCTTTGAGATTAAATGTGTGGAGTGGTTCTAGTCTGAAATATGATGAAAAGAGGCCTACAAGGTGTGTTGTGTGGAAGTTGTTGGATCCAATATGAAAATTGATGAAACATGGTCTGCAGTGGTGCTAAGAGTTGGAGTCTTTAGTGAGGGGGTCGCAGCTCCCTTCTAGTGGTATCTGGTAAAAAATATCAGGGGGTAGTAGCTCCCTTTCAAGAGTGGCTAGTAAATGAGATCAGGGGGTAGTAGCTCCCTTCCAGGAGTGACTAGTAAATAAGGTCAGGGGGTTGGAGCTCCCTTCTAGTAGTAGCTGGAGAATGAGAGAAGGTTGCAGCCTTTTTTAGGTGGGTGCCCGCGTGCTGGTATGAGTCTGCTCCAGTACAAGATTGCAAGTAGTTTTCTTTATAATAAATATTTAAGACAGAGACGATATCAACGGTGGTTTTCTTTTGAATTGGGTTTCCACCTTAAATCCTAGTGTTCATGTGTGTTTCTTATGTGTGATGATTTATTTTGTTCTTACTACACATGCTTACTGCTTACTCAACATCTAATGAATGAATGATACAGTGATATAAGTAAAGAATTATATGCATAATAATATATCTAGTCATACGCAAGTTTTCTTAACGATATCCGTGTTTAGAAGCGAGTTGGGTTCATTAAAGTCTCCTATGGAATTTAGTAAATAAAAAGTAAAAAAAGTTTACCATTAAACTCTAAATACTGATTCACCCGCCCCCCGCCCTCTCAAATTATTTTTTCAACAATAGTAAGTAGAGGTTGTATATCATTTTAATCATCCATCCATTGTTCATTTTCTATTTTTTCAATTGTGTTTGCTAGAGGATATAGAGTGAATTTGTTTATTGAATTACCATCAAAACTAAAGATATCACTAGATCTACAACTAATGAAAGCATCAATTGTAGCTAGCCAAGGTTTTCCTAGTATCAATGGATGTCCTCCTAGGTTGTTCTTGGGTGTTAAGATTATAAAGTCAACTAGATATTCCCAAGAGTCTGAGGACACATAAATCTATTCTAATACACCATCTGGCTTGATTACTAATCTATCTACTAATTTTAGTAATGTTGGTGTATACTGAAGGTTTGGAAGCCTAAGTTGTTCCATGGTTTGTTTGCTCATGATGTTTATGGCTACTCCTAAGTCAATAAATGTATTTCGAATCTCAATACCATTGATGTATGTTTTTACAACTAGACAACCTGGATCCAAATATTTTTGTACGACTATTTTCCCATCACAATGTCTGCAATTTTTCCTATTAACTGAATCCTTTTTACTTGTATTATTTTTCTTCATGATTTTTTTAATGATCAACTCTCTTATTGTTTTAGCTAGGACATGAATCTCTTTAATGGCCTGTAACAAAGGAATTTTGGTACATAAATTTTTCAATTTATCTAATCATAGTTAGGCAACATAATTTGTTTTTCTACCCCTCTATCGATTTGTAATCTTTTAGGGAAAGGAGGGTTAGAAACAGATAGTGAAGGTTACTCTATGATAGGAGATGATTTTATTGGATTTTCTTGTTTTTTATTTTGAGAATTTTGATTATGTTGAAGGGATGTCCCTTCTCCAGAATTTTTATTTTGCTACAGAGAAATTTATTCTTCAAGATCATCTTTTTCTTGAATAACAACAAAGGGATTTTTCCTTTCTAATATCCTACTAGATCTAAGTTGGACATTGTTAAGATCTAGTGGAGTAATCATATAAGTTGGAAATTTCTGTCCTTGTATGTTATAAGCAGATTGAGCATTTTTATTATTCGGGTTTGGTAATGGCTGGGTAGGTCGTTGATTTGGCCTTTGTGGAAATGGTAATAAAAGTTGTGGGTTATGATTTTGGAATTGAGGTTGTTGATTATTTTGTGGAAAATGTTGGGGAGGATAGTTTGGATAGGATTGTGGATATTGGTGATATTGAGAGTATCTTCCATAAGGATTTTCCATTCCTTGTGTCCAATGTTGAGGCTGGGACCAAGGTTGCTTCCATGTAATTGATGAATTTCAATTGTTTGGTGGGGGCTGAGGATACATTTGAATCTAAAACCTCGAGTTTGTAGCCCTTTCCATGGTATTCTAGAGACAAAACAAAGAGGTTCTACTGGATGTGTAGCTACTTCTTCTTGGAAAACAACCTTAAGACCTGGTATAGAGGGACATATTTTTTTTTCATGGTTGCACAAATAACATAGGTCTTTATGACTTTTAAATCAAGAGGACATTATCTTAAGGCATGTTTCTTTCTGAATTTAGGACAACAAATAGTTAAGGCATCGGTTTCAGCTTTCTGCTTGTTTTGTAATTTCAGGGTGTCTATTTAATCACTAATACTCCCTAAGACATCTGTTTTAAATTCATCAAGCATATTTCCAATTTTTGCCCTACTTATTGTTCCAGTTGCAGATTATTCAATCTAGAGAGAATAGGATCTCTTGCATTTTTCCCGGTTCTTGATTTTCCTCTTGAAATATGAATGCATAGTTCAACAATTTTAGGTAATGATAGTTGAGAGATGTCTCCCTTTCCCATCATGTTAAGAATATGTATCCATTCATCTCTGATGGCTTTCAACAAGAGAGCTTTTAAAGTATCTTGACCTAAATTTTCCATTTTAACCGTTTTTATATTGTAATTGAATCTCTTAATTAAATCTTCCAAGTTTTCATCCTCTCTTTGCCTCATTTTAAATACTTCATCCTTCCGATTAATAGGTGTGAAATAATCCATATACCTTTGTAAAAATGCACTTTTCATCTCATCTCATGTCCTAATAGATTGTGTTATCAAGCCCATGAACCATTTTAGAGCTACACCCTTGAGCATTGTAGGAAATAGTTTTAATTTTTTAGAGTCTTGTAAGTAGTCATATGATCTACATAAAACCTCAAAATAAATTAAAATTTTTTCAAGAACTTAATTTTTTAATCCATGGAAATTGGGAAGGATGGAAGGTGAAATATTCTTCATTGTGGCATTTGTATCCTCATCAACTACAAGAAATCCAACAGAGTTATGATCTGCCCTATTTTCTCTTCTTATATTCTCTTCACCTCTTCCTCCACCTCGTCCTCCACCTCTTATTCCTCCTCCTATTCTTAAGGCTTCTCCATTCAGAACTTCTCCTTCTCCTTCTTTGACCATTGTAGATTCCTTAGAACTAATGTAGGGTTCTAACTATAGAGTTAATTGTTTTTCCTCTGGTTCTTCTATCAATGGGATATTGAAGAAAGTTTCTTCTTCTTCCTCACTAGGTATTTCTAACTCCTGAGCTAGAATATGTTCTCCTGTAGAGGTGAAAAAGGTTACTCCTTCTGTTGGAGATCTAGGATCTCCCTCTTCTAAGACTGCCTCAGTAGATGAAGTTGGATAGTCACTTGGTTGGATTTCTGACCTTAAGACTTCAGGGAGTCTATGTCTTGTTATGAAAAATGGAATATGAGTTTGAGATGGTGGTGTGGCACTTCATGGTCTTGGTGGAGTGAGTGGTGTTGCTGGAATCAAACTTCAACCTCTACCTATGAATCTACCCCTAGAGTCTCTTTCTCTATGCATATAATTTTTTTTTTTTGACGTAATAAATAAGGTTTCCTATTTACACTTCCCCGGCAATGGCGCTAAAATGTTTAGTCAATTTAATGTCTTAAATTTATATCGTAAATTATCGACCGAGGTTGGTAATCTGATGAAGTGTGATGCACTATATATGCTTAGATGCCCTTCTTTCTTACTTCGTTGTGTATTTTTATATTTTGTTTTGGGGGTTTATATTTTATGCCTAATTTTAAGAACTAAAATTGATCTAAGGAATGAAATCTAAGATTTTTAAATGAAATCTTGAATGCTAAGAAATAAATAAATCCGAAAGAAATTTAATGATGAAAAACTTAATCTTAAGAAGGAAGAAAAGGAAATGTTATTTTTACTCTAAGAAAATAAATCTATTTACAAATTACTCTTAATAAAATGAATGAAATCTAAAATATAAAAGAAGGAAGAAAAGGAAATGTTAATTAACTAATCTATTTTTGATAAAAATAAATCAATCTTTGGATGGTTAAATCTGATCTATGTTCAACTATTCTATGCCTGCAAAACGTCTATGGAAAATATCTAATTAAACTAATTCTGTATTTAAACAAAGAATTGTTCTATATTCTATTGAATTCTATTGATCTCTCAATTATGTTATATCTATTAACATAACAAGAATAAAACCATATTCTACCTTATCAATTGGAAACGTTAATTCTATGAAAACAGAGCATCTGACCTAATTTTGAATCTATCTAAAATGATCAAAGTATAATTCTAATTTGACTCTGTCCTAGTTTTAAATCTATCTAAGAATGATCAAAATATAACTCTAATCTAACTTTCACATTTCTACATTCCATGGGCAGAAAGCATCAAATATATTACTATGAAATTGAACTGACTATGCTGATTGAATTCAAATTTAAATAAAGCAAGAAAAGAATGAAAAAGTATCTATTTCAAAAAACAAAATGTCTAATCTAAATCCTATGGTTGTGTGTAATCAAATGCAAGAATTGATTTCAATTGGAAGCTGGCAGAGTCACGATAATGAAACAATTCATGAGAGCATGAGATATAACAATCAACTGAGTGTACATGTAAAAAATTGATTCAGAGAACATTTAGAAACTACTTAACATGGAATTAAACTATGAAAGAATGAGGAATTAAACTACAAATCATGGAGAAGTTAACTATGAAATGGTGAGAAATTAATCTATGAAATGATAATAAATTGAACTACGAAATGACTATAAAAACCTCCTTTTCGTGCAAGGGCCCTCTGCAACATAACGAGTGTAAATCTACTTAGGCTATCTGGGCATCAATGGTTTGAAACTAGTCTTCTTCATTAACAAAACAAAGTTTAAAAATGTATCACAAAATTAAGCTTATTCCCAATTTTGACAGACCAATATTTATACAAGTTTTTAAATTAATTCTCTAAGAAAATTTCACCTTTGGAAAGAAAAATAAAGCTAAGACTAGAAGTCTAATCATAGGCAAAGTATTCATGGTTCTTTCTCAATTTTCTACGTAAGAGAAAATCGAGAATCTTCGTCCACTGCTCTATTCCCTTATCTTGAATGATATTTGACCATGAGTGTAGGCATAATCCTTCTCGAAATTGAACAATTAAGTAGGATAGGATCCATATATGGACCATTTCAAAGCTACCCATATGACTCACTTCTTCATTTTCTTCTTGAAACCTATCAAACAAAACGGTGGCTGCAGAAACAAAGGTTAGCTACAGAATTGTACGAATTATGTAGCTAATTATATAAATTCATCTAAATAATAAGAAACATTATAATATAGAATAGAGATCATCTAAATGCCTTCTTAGATGTAAAATATGTCAATTATCATTGGTTGAGTTTATGGATTTTTCGAAAAGGAAGAAAAGATGGTGAAAAAAGATGTCAAAATAGGAACAGTTTTGAGGTTCAACACTTCTTTACAAAAGGAAACAAGATTGTTGGAAGTGTATTATCATTGAGAATTTGAGGGTGGAAATGGGCCTCCTAAGGAAATTATAAAATAATAGTCGAAATAATAAAATAATATTTGATTACATCATCAAATTTTAGAGAGAAAAAATAAAAAACTAATTTTTCAACTCCTATTTTCAACTTATCTCCCAAGGTTTTTATTCAAATTTCAAGCGGGAGTACTCATTGGATGAAAAAATTAATTCCTCATCCAAGGAGTACCCATGTTGCATACTTTTGATGGACCCTGCTACACGAAAAATGATAAATACATGAAAAACATGATTGAAATAATGTTTTTTCATGTATTTCTCATTTTTCACATAACAGGGTCTATCAAAAGTATGCAACATTGGTACTGCTTAGATGAGGAATTAAATTTTTCATCCAATGAGTACTCCCGCTCGAAATTTGAGTAAAAACTTTGGGAGATAAGTTGAAAATATGAGTTGAAAAAGTAGTTTTATTAATTACTTACTTTTATTGTTTTTACCCTTTTACTTAAAAAATCACGAATCATCCCCCATGGTTGAAAACATCATCTTGAATATTATTGGTTCTTATAAATTTCATTTTGGTTGTACATTTTTCTTAGGAGGTCCATTTTAGACCTGAAAATTCACCTAATGCCTCTGTTTTCAGATCTTAGGATCTTGATTTACCTTACCTTCAAGTTTTCCACTTTAGCCTTATATTCTTGAAACTTGTCAAAGAATTTTTCCTTTGTCTTCATGAAGTAGATCCATGTCTTGCGAGAGAAGTCATAAATAAAGGTTACATAGTACAAATATCCTTCAAGGGATTTCACTAGCATTGGACCAAATACATTAGAATGAACTAGATCCAAAATTTATTTGGACCTTCTTTCATTTCTTGGAAATGGCTTCTTGATATTATTTACGAGTGAAAATCCTTTATATAATTCTTTGTGTTCTACCTGCAAATATGGAACACCTAAAACCATCTATTTTAAGGCAGGAAAATTTCTATGGTGAAGGTGTGCATATATTCTATGCCAAAGTACACATGGATTGATGCCATTATGTATTAATTTTTGAGCAGGTTGTTTCAAGAGTCTATACAACCTTCCTTCACAAACTCAAATTAATGTAGCAAAATATATACTAGAGCCCTTAGGCCATACAAGTACTTTTCCATCAACAAATTCCACTCTATCTCCCTCATATTCCAAGCATGAAAGGGAAATCAAATTCTTTTTCAAACTTGGTACATATAGTATGTTGCTAATATGAACATTTTCACCAGATTCTAGCTCAATGGAAGTTTTCCCAATTTCTTTTACTGCATAATTATTGTTGTCTATAAGTTATACCTTTTGAGATAGTCTCCTTTCCATTAGACTTGTGAGGTTGTCATGATCTCCTGTCATGTGTCTTGAGGCACCATTATCTAAAAGATCATTATTTGCAAGGAGAAGATCAATCCTTGTTTTCCAAGCTCTAAAGTTTGTAGCTCCTTCAAATTTGTCTTATGCCTTTATATAAAATGTTACACCATTTTTTGGTCATCTAACCTATTATCATTAGATGGACCCAAGTACACCACGTAAGACCAATTTTACCCTAAGTAAAATTGCTTTCACTATGTAAAATAACTCAATAAAACACATTTATTAGGTTGTTTATGGTCTAAACAGGAAACCCCAAAAGGAAATATTAAACAAACCTATATTTGTTTGATTTTCCTGGTCATGATTAACCCAAAACAAAGAAATTAATTAGATAAATCTTTATTTATCTTATTATTTTCTAGGAATAATTATTTAAATCCTATTTAAATAATATTCCTTGTTAAATATGAATAAATCACCCATAAATAATTAAATAAATCATTATTTATTTGATTATCCTTCAACCACTTCCTTAAAATGATAAATAAATCATTTATTTATTTATTATTCACAAATAAAGGGATTTGACCCAAGTCAAATACTTTTTCCCTCCAACAAATATAATAAAATATTCCATAAAAAGTGGATCTAGATTTGGTTAATGTTATTTTAATCATGCACCAAGATCTAGAATGACCCAATATTTTGTTATAAATAGGAGGGTTTCTCCTACCATTCTTCACATTTTGTTGCCTATTAGATCACTCTGGATCTATACTCTTGGTCTGACTTTGAGCCATTATCATTGTCATATTTTCCATTATTTGCTGTGTGAGCTCCCTTTGAGTTCTATCTTTGTCCGGGTTTTCTACACCAACAGGAGAGAGAAATGCTAGATCTGAAGTGCTGAGGACTTCCAAGAACCCATCCCATTGAGGAGAATTGGAAACATCTTCTTGTTTTCCTCCCAGGTGCCCTTAATACAAAAAATTCTTTCAAAATTGTTCTTGTCTTGTCTATTGGATATATGGAGCAAACCCTTCTTTTTACTGCTTAATGTCTTTCTATGCATAGATCTGGTTTTTTGCAGCTCTTGTCTTGATCAAATAACTGCAGATCTGAAGATATTGGCAGCCACTTTTGATGTTAGGGCTATTAGTTATGCGTAGCTAAAGTGGTCTTTTTTCGTACACTTCGACAAAGGATTCATACTAACAAATGGCGACTCCACACGGGTTTTAAATTACGACCGCTGTCGTTTTTCATATTCCCGCATATCCAGCTACTTCAGACCGTAGGGTTTCTTTTTAGCTTTTTGTTTTTCCTATTTTTATGTTGTTTTTCTCACATAAAACCCTAAAACATTAAAATTTCTAACTTCTGCGTGTTTCTGGCCCTATTGTGCAGGTGACAGACATAAGCCGCAACTGAGACGACAACTTTTCTGGAAATCTGCCGCCGGGACACTCTGAGCTTCAGGTCGCACTTTTCAGCCCAAAACCTGTGACCTAGACCTCCAGGTCGCACGTTTTAGCCCATTTTCTGCGACCTGCACAGAAAACAAGTCAGAACCTGCGACCTGCCAATTTTTCTGCTGTTTTTCTGCAATTTTTCGGAAGCTTCTGTCAGGGTTTTCCAGCCTCTGTCTCATCCCGTTTCAAACTGTTTCTGATCTATTTCGCTCATCTAAGTGGGAACATAGGCCCCTAGGGCTTCAGTACCCTCCACTTTTGGTGGAAGAGCTTTTATCTTTTTCAGGTCTGTTTTTTCAGAGTTTCAACCCCCCCTTTTTCCAGATCTGATAGCTCCTTTTCAGACCCCTTTTAATTAGCTCTTCTCCCTTTCAAATCACCTCCTGGATATTTGTTTGGATATACCTTTAGGACCTCCTCCTTGCCCCCTCTTCTTTTTGCTGATTTCCTCCTATTTTCCAGCCACCTTGCCTCTACCTCTTGGCTGTGATCTGCACCTCTTTTTATTAGATTTCTCCTTTAGATCCCTGTCCCTTTCGACCCTAGATCTATTGGCCTCTTTTTAATGTGTTTGACTAGATTTTTTCCCTCTTTTAGATTAGTTTTGAGAGACCCGACTTCTTGGGTTGGATCGATGCACTAGTAACTGTTAATTTTCTATTATTTCAGCATTATATACTATTTTTTACAACATTATTTTCAGTTACGCAACACACTTTTTCTTTTTCTCTAAAAAATGACAAGGTTTTAAAAATTAAAATTAACACACACCACACACTCACCCTAAGTGAAGAAGAGCCTGGTTAACACCGCCAGGCAAAGACTTTAAAATCAATTGACACTGCACCTATCTGCCCTTGTTTCAACATTGTAATCTCTTGGTTTGCACCTCCCTGCCTTTGTTGGTCGTTCTTCTTCCCCTTGTGTTGTGTTTGTGTTGTCATCATTGCACCGCCAAGGCGCACATCCCAGAGACTTCTTGGCCTTCACCCTCAGTTTCCGGTCGGTCGACCTACTCCTTCCCGCCGTCGTCGAGTTAGTCCTCCTCCGAGTCCGCACTCTGACTCCTCTTCTGGTTCATTGGGTTCTCCATTTACTTCTGGTTCTCCCCCTGTCACCTTCACTATGTCTGGTCCAGGGCCTAACGCTAGCGGTAATCCCGACCCTAATGTCAGGACTATTACTAGCGGAACCGCCATAGGAACTACCTCGACTACTCCCTTGCTCCCCTTCCTGGCAGGCCTCAGCCTCCCCTATTTGGACCGATTGATTAACGACCCTATACACCATGACGCTAGTTGGCCTGCTATGCCGACAAGGCTCCCCTCCAACATCCCTAAGTTCGAAGGCCTTGCTGGAGAAGATCCAACCAATCATGTCCGATCTTTCCTCATGTGGTGTTCCTCCAATTCCATTACCGATGATTCCATCCGTCTTTGGTTGTTCCAACGCATGCTTACGGGCGAAGCTTCTAAATGGTATGTTGACCAGGCCACCTCTTCCCATACCACCTTTGCGACTCTTGCCTGGGATTTTTTATCTTAGTTCCAGCTTCCCCTTCGTTATGACACTAGTATCGAACTTTTGACTTATTTCTGTCAATCATCTGCGACCCGCCTATCCGATCAAGTCCAAGAATGGCGGAGACGAAAGAGCTTATGCCAATCCCATACTTTCGAAGACCGTGTCTACATGGACTAGTTCCTTATATCTCTATTGCCTCCTATCGGGAAAGATGTCGCATCTCATTTCCCCCAAACTGAAGAAGCTGCCCTCCAACTGGCGTTAAAATATGACTTGATCTACGCTCAGACGAGTTATGTTTATACCGTTCTACCTGATATCTCTAGACCCGAGGGTGTCAACACATCGGGGGCACCTCATGCCGCCGACGGTATCGTTGGAGCTCTCTCTCACCCATATGCCCAACCTCCCATGGGTTATGGTTTTCCTGGGGGAGGGGGCAACACCTCCCGCACTTGTTCCCCTCCCGGTGGCACGCATCCAGGATACGGCATGCCTCAGCCTTTTTCCCAGTCTCCTGCTTACCTCAATGTTGCCCACGCTAACCATTATCCTTATCCGCAGCCTGGTGCTCCATCTCCTCTAGAATTTGCACCTCCTCCTCCCTTGCCTTCTCAACCCCTGCAATAGTAGTCACCGCCCCCTCAAGAGTAGGTGGATGCACAGCAGGGATTCGGGGCTACCCAACCACCTGACGGACAGGCGGCCACTCAACCTTCCCCTTCTGGTTCCTCCAATTACCAGATCCTCATGATGAACTCTGATCCACCTCTAATCATCGACCTTAACCTTCAGACTTAGGCTCGTCAGTACCCCAATCCTCCCGCTCCGTCTGTCCTTGAGTCCCCTTCTTCAGGCTCTACAGAGCCTCTTTCGACATCCAATGGTCCCTTACATATCCCTCAACCCAAAGTCGAGGTTCATACCAAGATTCCTAAAGGACCATTACACCGAAATGCTGCTCCTGGTAGAGCTGCTCATTCATATAACATAGTAGATGATTTGGCGCAGTCTCCTGCTGCCATTTCCACATTGGAACTCCTCCAATCGTGCCCTTCCCAAAAGAAGGCTCTACTATCTGCCATGGGCGCTGTGGATCTTGCTGATGACCAAATGATTGTTTTCGACGCCCATCAATCATAACATCCTCCCCTTCCTGCTTTCGTAGCCTTTCAAATCCCAGTCAAAATCCGGAACGCTAACGTTTCTCGGTGTATAATTGATGAGGGGGCATCCACCTGTGTGATGTCTGCATCGGTTTGGAAGCAACTCGAATCTCCTGAGTTGGCCCCTTCCACGATCACCCTTCGAGCGTGGGATGGCCACGCCTCCCAGCCCATTGGCCTCTTCCGTAATTGTCCTATCACTCTTGCGGGCAAGACTGTTTGCGTTGACGTAGAAGTCATCGACGCCCCTCTCGATTACAACATTCTCTTGGGGCGAAGCTACACCTATGCCATGTCTGCTGTCCCATCCACGGTTTTTCGCAAGATGTCTTTTCCTCACAATGGAAAGATAGTCACCATTGACCAGTTGACGTATCATGAGCCAAAATCTCAGACCTCCCCTGAGACGACCATCTCTTCTGTAGCCAATAAGCAAACCGTTGATTCTTTGACCAGTGTCTCTCCCGGCGTCTACAAAGACTCCTCTTTGCTTGGAACCTTCCCCGATCTTCCTCCTCCTCCTGTCTCCAACCCCAGCTCATCAAATGTTTGCATGATGCAATCGTCTCGGGCTGCTCTCAAGCAACCTGCTTCGGCTAGTCAGCAACCGCGCTCTCCGCAACCTGCTCCTAGCCCTTCACCTGCAGCTGGTATTCATGAGCCTCTTTACCCTCCTGGAACGGTTCCTCCAAGCCTTAGCCCTTTAGGAGCCATCCCACCTGGCCATTACCCCTCTGGTCAGATACCATTCCTAGCTCCCCCACCAGGAGTGTACACGGTACCTGTCATGGCCACCCTCTCTCTTCCTAACCTGATCCTTGGGATTCTCGTCTGGTACCCTGATCCTCCAGCCCCAACCTTGCCTGGTCAACCCAAAACTTATCTTGCTTTGACCCCAGTTCAACCGGTCCCCAGGACTTCTCCCGCCGCAACAGTGCCTCAGTCACCTCAACAGGAACCACCTCCCGTTGCGACCACTTCGGGTAAGAAGGGCAAAGCTCGCAAGGGGGCATCAAAGGACAAGGCTTCCTCGACAAACCCTACCCCTCCTCGGCCTCCAAAGCATACCATACAGTGTGCTTTTTGTGATATTTTCAGTCATGCCACCCATACCTGTCCTGAATTGCTTCATCTCAAGCCCATGGTTAATGTCGTGTTCCCTGAGTCCCCGGCCCCGGAAGCCTCTGTTCCTTTCGCGACCGCGGCCACGAACCCCCAGACTATTCACACCAACCACCCCTGTGCTTTGTGTGATCTCCATGGCCATTACACTCACCTTTGTCCCCGCCTCACGGACTTCTGCACCTCTCTAGCCACGGTCCGCCAATTCGAGGCCAAGCGCAATGAGTCCACCTCTCCCATATTTGCGCATTTTTCTTTGGAAAAACTACCAGACATGACTGCTCCCATTGACATCCCCCCTCCTGATGTCGAGATGACGGAGCCTTCGTCCAGTATTTTCTACCTATCATCATCCATGAGACCCTCGGGGAACATTCCCTCTGAACCCTCCCCTGTTGTTTCGCTTGACCTTCCTTCAGCGATCACCTTGGGCTCAACATCGGTAGATCCTTTATCTACTTACTCTTCTGTCACCCCTTGTGACGATGCGCATATGAACCTCTCTTCTCATGATGATGAGTTAGGTAGCTTCGGCGCGTCAGGTGGTCTTTCTTCCACCAGTCACCCCATCTTCTATCACGATGACGACATTATGGAAGATATCCTCACCCCTGACTTTATCTATTCCCCCTTACATCGAACCTATGCGTTCACACCACATACACCTTGTGGCCATTACATTGAAACCCAATGTTTGGGTAAGGGGGCACCCACATTTGAGAGACCAAGAGAAGCAATTCTCCACAACTCTCCTAGTGTATCTGTTCGTGCCGACTTTTGTACCATTATTCTTCCACCTTTCAAAGAACCTCTAGAGTCCCATATCACTTCAGATCACTCTAGGGATGATACCCCTTATCATTCCCTCATCTTCCATCAGCAACCCAATCTCTTAGACATTGTTGTTGAGCAACCTATGGGTTTTCTAGGAGAGCTTCAGTTCATTATCTCCAAATCATCTCTTTGGGATAGTGACAATAGGTATGCCACCCCGAAAAATTAAAGTCCATTTGCTTCATATATGCAGTACTAAAATCGATTGGTAATCCTCCATTTCCTTTCTCAAACTGCATAACCATAACGAAAAAAAATGGCACAACACATCATTAAAATGTGTTTCGATTCCCCTTTTTCTAAATACATTTTGGCATGACCACACCATGCTTGGGGGCACCTATGCCCCTCAACCATAACCCTGCTCAAAATCAAATTTCTTCACTTGCAACACTCATACTAGGGTCACCATTTGGCCTCCATAATTATCCATGCTCATGTTGACGTTCGTCGTGAGTTACCATCTCGTACTCATGTTTTTATGGTCCCCCATTGGACCTTTACTGTGTGGCAGCACCATCAAGTCGCCCTTGTTTAGAGCATCCAAGTTGAGTTATCATCGCATTCATGGAGTCTATCCCGAGTCCCTTTGTACCCTGCTATAGTCCTCCATCCTTCATTGCTTCGTCTCTCTCTTGTGTCGCACATTATGACCGTCAGTCCCAGCGTCCCCTATCCCTCATGATCCTATGTCAGTCGCAGCCATGTCATTCATGTCCTTTATACTCTAGCAAGGGAAGTCGTCCATTTTCTACTCAGTCCCCTCCATTCCATCATCATCATTGGTATTAGTCTGTCAGTCGCTCTACTATTTTCTCTCGTGCCTTAGTTGAGGATCTCTCATTGCCTCACCTATGGCGGACCTCCTTCTGTCACATCATCCTTCATCTTAAGACAGGCTCAGAGAGCTTGTACCTTGGCTCTAGCTTCCACTCTTGTTCGGTGCCTTGACCGAAGCAAAGGGATCTTCATTTCCCTTTGACTCGATTTTTTCCTCCACCCATCTCTCCTCAAAGATGATCGAGATCCAAGTGAAATTAAATAAGTTGACGCAACAATGTTTAAATGTGATGCCTGTGCACTCATGAGATGTCTCGCCCTCATGAGGGGGCAGCCCCGCAAGTCCGGCAGTAGCCCCCCACACACTCGGATGACCTCTTCATCACAGCCTTCGATGCAGCTCCATACATTTGATGATGTCGGCCTCAGCCGCTTGCAGCGGCTTTTTGTTTGCATGTATCAGTCATATTTTTAGAGCCCTTTCCTGTTTTCAGGGACATCTGGGTTGTATTTATATCTCATGTACTCAGATATTATTGTATAAGTCCTGGCTGTTATCCCAGGCACAGTATGTATGTGGGATTCCTCATTGTATTTTTATCCGGCTCATGATTATGCCAGATGTACTTTATGGTTCGGTCCCTTGTTTACTGGACACACTATTCTTTTGTACTTTGTCTCGGCGGGCATAGGTATGCCTCCCCCGCCACCTTTAGCACAGGTACCTTCTCATAAAAAGAGACTTGTTGCACCTGTAAGTCTCGTCTCCTCAGGGTCTAGTTCTTCAGCACATTAGTCTACCTTACATTTCTCTCTCTGACTTCCCTTTTGATGTCTGGTGATTGAGTTCTTACAACGTACTTCGGTCATACGATTTTCTCCTAACACTCGCACACTGGGGGGCAATCTGTTACACCATTTTTTGGTCATCTAACCTACTATCATTAGATGGACCCAAGTACACCACGTAAGACCAATTTTACCATAAGTAAAATTGCTTTCACTATGTAAAATAACTTAATAAAACACATTTATTAGGTTGTTTATGGTCTAAACAGGAAACCCCAAAAGGAAATATTAAACAAACCTATATTTGTTTGATTTTCCTGGTCATGATTAACCCAAAACAAAGAAATTAATTAGATAAATCTTTATTTATCTTATTATTTTCTAGGAATAATTATTTAAATCCTATTTAAATAATATTCCTTGTTAAATATGACTAAATCACCCATAAATAATTAAATAAATCATTATTTATTTGATTATCCTTCAACCACTTCCTTAAAATGATAAATAAATCATTTATTTATTTATTATTCACAAATAAAGGGATTTGACGCAAGTCAAATACCTTTTCCTCCAACAAATATAATAAAATATTCCATAAAAGGTGGATCTAGATTTGGTTAATGTTATTTTAATCATGCACCAAGATCTAGAATGACCCAATATTTTGTTATAAATAGGAGGGTTTTTCCTACCACTCTTGACCTTTTGTTGCCTATTAGATCACTCTGGATCTAAACTCTTGGTCTGACTTTGAGCCATTATCATTGTCATATTTTCCATTATTTGCTGTGTGAGCTCCCTTGAGTTCTATCTTTGTCTGGGTTTTCTACACCAACAGGAGAGAGAAATGCTAGATCTGAAGTGCTGAGGACTTCCAAGAACCCATCCCATTGAGGAGAATTGGAAAAATCTTCTTGTTTTCCTCCCAGGTGCCCTTAATACAAAAAATTCTTTCAAAAATTATTCTTGTCTTTTCTATTGGATATATGGAGCAAAACCTTCTTTTTACTGCTTAATGTCTTTCTATGCATAGATCTGGTTTTTGCAGCTCTTGTCTTGATCAACTAACTGCAAATCTGAAGATATTGATAGCCATATTTGATGTTAGGGCTATTATTTATGCATAGCTAAAGTGGTATTTTTTCATACACTTCGACAAAGGATTCATACTAACATAAAAACCCATAGTCATAGATAAGAAACTAGGTAGTAGATGAGGTTGATCGAAATACACCATGTAGAATTAATTTTACCATAGTAAAATCACTTTCACCATAGAAAATAATTTAGTAAACCATTCTTATTAAATTATTTCTGATTAAAATTAAAAAACCCCATGAGAATAATTGAATAAACCATTATTCATTTAATTTTCTATAGGAATAATTATTGAATCATTATTTGATAATTATTCCTTGTCGCAACTGACTAAATCACATAGGAATAATTAAATAAATCACTCTTTATTTATTATTCCTTAATTCTATTTTTGAAATAATTGTTAAATCACTATTTAATAATTATTTCAATTCAACACATTTCTTAATCATCGCGAAATAATTAATAAATCATTTATTTGTTAATTATCTATAAATAAAGATATTTGACCATTTTGAATATCTTTTCCCTCTCCAAAAAATATAATAAAGTATTAATAATGGTTAGATCTTGATTTGGTCAATAATATTTTATTATTTCCCCTTTTCGAAATCAACCCAATACTTCGTTATAAATATGAGGGGTTTCCATTCATTCTTCACGATTATCATTTTCATTGTCACCACTATCGTCTTCTGGAATTCGAGTTCCCACTTGAGTTCCATTCTTTGTTTTGGGTTTTTTCACACATTAAGAGAGAGAATAGATCACTGAAGCACAAGGAAACAAAATGACCCATCCCACGGAGGGGGATATGCATATCTCCTTCATGAGGTGATATTAATAAAATATTATTCATTTAAAAATTCTTCTTCTATTGGGTTATTACAACAGATATTTCTTTTTGTTTTCTGTCTTGGATAACCTACATTATTTTTGTTATAGGGTTTTCTTGTTTTATTACTGAATATCTCAAGCACAAAAAACCACATATTGTTGTTAGGGTCACTTGTCACCCGTGACTTAAGTGAAGTGCTTTTGGTACATCTTCCCAAAATATTTACACTAACAAATGGCAACTCCATTGGTGTAGTAATTCAAATCCTTGGTGACTGTTGTTTCTTTTGTTTTCAATATTTTCTTCAAATATTTTATCCTCTCAATTTCTATGTCTATCTATCCTTTTTTTTCTAATAAATTTTTGTATTCTGTTGGTTTTTTTATTCTTTCCACAGGTTACACGTACCGACCAAGTAGGAGATGGCACAATCTGGATGAGATATGCCGACCAAGAGTCCCGGGAGAAAAGCACACCTTTCAACCCATTTTATGTATTCTAGAACACACTTTTGGCCCAATTTACTATGTTCAACACTCTTTCCAGGTCAAAACCTGCGTTTTGCACTTTTTAAAAAAAAATTCAGAAATTTCAATTGTGCTGTGTGTGGACTAGGATGGGTTTCTATTCTTCCAGAGTCACCCCTAGGCCTAGATTCTCTTATTTTTTTTCTCTTTGAGGGAGGAAAAAATCCCCCTAGGGTTTACAGTACACCTCCACCTTTTAAGGAAGAGATTTGTTGAGTTGAGGAGTCTATGGTTCAATATTTTCATCCACTCATTTTTATGGTCTAATCCACTTTGTTACATCCCTTTGGGATAGGTTTCTTCATTATTTTAATCCATTTATAATTTAGTGTTTCCTTAGCCCCTTAGGATCCCGTTATATTTCTTAGGATTTAGAGCTTCTTTCCTATTCTTTGCAACATTTTTCACCTTTGATTTTTGTTGTTTTTCTACACCATTTATAATAGATTAGTGCCTCTAGGTCACAATCCCTTTGACATTAGATATTTTAGGCCATTTATGTGTATTTGAGTAGCTTGTTTTCCACCCTTTTTTTAGTGGTTTGATAGCCTTTTTTGGTGGGGTTTGTGTGCTTAGATTTCATGTTGAATTTAATGTCCATTTACAACATTATTTATAGTTTTTTAGAACTTTATTTGAAAAACACATGGCATCATAAAACATGCTCAATTAACTCATAGATAGAACACACTTTTCACACACATTTTCACACCCTAAGAAAACCCGATCTTGGTTAACATCGCTAAGCCAATACTTGAAACACACCACTAAATAATAATCTAACACACATAGATTAAGCCCACTTGCGAACCAGTGCCAAACAATTTGTGTAGTTAGGTGTAGGATCGATGAGATAGGCTTCCAATAACACCCATCGATCACTTACATTAAAACATATAAGTTGAATTATTAGGGAGATTAAAATCCTTCACCATCCCACAATCCAAATCCAGAGTGTGTCAGAAACCTGATTTAGAGGGGTTAGGCTAGGTCATCATGCGATCATTTCTCCTCGGGGTTACCCAACCCGTGGTAGGGAATTATATGTGGTGGTTGATCACCAAGATGCTCAAGACTTGACCAAACCATGGGATGAAGGTAATCGTAGTGACCAATCATAGGAAAACACCCTATAGGACTAACTGTGGGTAGAAATCAGTTCTCTACCCCACCTTTCTCAGGACAACTCTACTTGCGAGGATAAAATTATGTCAAGTAAAAGGTATTTTCGAAGGCCATCTGAAACATTAGATTTAGGATTTGTTTGTGGATTTAGACCACCTATAGGCTAGATTTTCTTTGATAAGATGTGTTTGATTTAATTAGAGTAGCATCTTAATATAATTAGTTTACACTTGGCACCACTCCATTAGGTGTTTTCTTGTTGTTTGTTTCTTCTTTTCTCCTATCATATTTTAGTCCTTTGAGTCATCATTATTACATAGAATTCGATGCCTTCTCCCCCAATTTCCATTGGGACATATTACTCCATGTCAAGTTAGAGTTCATCATCCCAGTCCTCCATCGAGTACTCTTTTTGACTATGGTTATACTGATTCTTCCAGTTCTTCCTTTGATTCCGCGTCTTCCCAACCTCATACTGTCACCATGTTAGGCACCAACGTGTGTGTAGGAAACCAAGGTGGTAACATAGGTACTAACCAAGGTAACCCCACAAGCGAAACCTATGCCGGTATGGTCACTCCTACTCCATTGATACCCTTTATGGATGGTGTGAGTATCCCTAATTTTAGCCAGATTATGAACGACCCTCTTTTGCATGGCCCCAATTGGCCTGCTATGCCTACCATGATTCGTTCCGACATACCCAAGTTTGAAGGAAATGTTGGAGAAGATCCAACAAATCATGTTCGATCATTCCATCTGCAGTGTTCATCCAATTCTATCACTGAAGACTCCATCAGTATTCACCTTTTCCAATGAACTCTTACAAGCGACTACTGCTAAGTGGTATGTGGAACAACCATGTGCCTCCAATTCCACTTTCATGAATATTTACTAAGCCTTTATATCCAATTTTCAGTCACCTCTCTTTTGTGACATCGGTACAGAAATCTTGAATTCTTTCCGTCAAACTTCTGCCACTCGCCTATTTAACCATGTTCAAGAATGATGCAGAAGGAGGAGCATGTGTAGAGCCCCTGAATTTGAAGAGTGTGTTTACATGGATTGGTTCCTTATATTTATTTTGGCCCCTATGGGTAAATATTTTGCCTCACACTTCCCTCAGCCCGAGGAAGATGCACTCCAAGTAGCTTTGAAATATGACCTAATCTATGAAAAATTAGGATATGTTTATACCGTCCTTCTCGATCTTCCTTGGCCTAGTGATGCTAATGCACTGGGGCATCTCATGCCGTAGATGGTATCGTTGGATCCATTTCACACCCTTAACCTCCACCATATACTCCACCTATAATGAGTTATGGTTAACCCCAGGTAGGGACCAATTCCTCTTAGACCTATCGCCCTCCCAATCCTTCACATGGAAGCACTTATCTAGGACCAAGCACGCCATATGCATATCCCCATCTGCATCATCAGATGAGAGGGCTAGTTGTTGCTCCACCTATTTATCCTAATATTGCCCCATCTCCTTAATATATATATGCACCACCTAGTACTCCAACCAATCCGACACCAACACCCCAGCCCCCCATGCGTCCTCCACCTATTCCACAACAACAACCTCCTCCACAACGTCAAATGTATGCTTAGAAGAGTGCAACCAACCCTCCCACCCCAAGAAAAAAAACAAGGGGAAAGGTAACTAGAACCAAAAATCTCAAGGTAACCAAGGTCCACCACATAATGCACCTCAGGGAAACCAACCTAATCCCACAACCCAACAATAAGGTGGAAAACCCAAGAAAAACAAGTTCCTTCATATGAATAAATATTTTTCTTGTCGCGGTGTATTTGGAAATTATACTCATGGGTGTCCCATATTCTCAGATGCGCCAAGCATGGGAAGCTCAAGAAACTGCTTCTAGAGGATCTCAGCCCATTTCTCCACATCCTCCTCCCCCTGCTTCATCTCAAATAAATGTATGTTGAAATTCCTTGTAGATTCAAACTGCTAATTGTAATTTACTAAAACAATATACTTGAATCTACTCTACTAATCATCGGAATCAATTAAATGATCATGAAATAAAAAAAAATACAAGAGAAATAATTCAATCAACACATTACAAAATTATTTCCTGGGGAAAGCCACAATTAAAAACCCTGCTATCTGTATATTGCATTAAACAGAAAGTATGAGAAGGTTACAATGCTTTTCTCAAGCCTAAGCAACCTCTCCACTATCTCTATCTATCTCAATGCTTCCCAGACAAGCCTAGGCCTATACTTAACCAATTTTTTTGCTTGACCAAGTCCTTATTTCATTGCGTTATTTCCTTGGGAATTAGCCCCTATTAATTAGGGAAATTCCTCATCCACAAATAAAAATTACATCATACGCCTTCCTCTGACTGCATGCACAATTTGTACAATTTGGATAACTATACAACTGATAGTACACTACCCTTGAACTCCAATATCAATTGGGTAACTCATATATCACACATGCATGAGTTATTTATGGTAGAATTATCAGTTAACTCGTTGGTCAAAGAGTACACATCCCACTATTTGACCTCCCACTAGTTCCTCCAATAGTTGGAACTGTTTAAACTGACTTTAACTCACACAAACTGAATTAATTAATTACAACTCAAAATAAATTGAACCATGGATCGTATAAAGTAGGTGTTGAGTTAAACTATACACTTATAATTTTCCAACATAAATTATCAACTCGGGGAAGGTAAGCTTGTGAGATGTTGTGCAAAGTATATGCAGGCTTAATACCTCAAGTTCTTCCTAATTAAATCAGTCATGCATACACATAACTAATGCCTCTTTTCTGCATCAAAACTTGGTAGAAAATACTATTGAGTGGATTCAAACATCCCTCTATAGCTCTTTGTATTGCTGATGTTTACCAGAAAAGATAAAATATCAAACTCACAACCATAAAAAAATAAATCTGACATTTCAAAATTGAAATTTGATTAAATAAATTTAACACATTAACAAAAAATATGAATCATTTAATCATTTAACATCTACTGCTAAAACTTCAGAAAAAGAACACTAGCCATGCAAATGAATTATTACTACATAAAAATAATTCAAAACACACACACTGCAACTAATGGATTTGTGGGCAAAGGGGACCATCCCTTACTCACAACCCCTTCAATATTAAAAGGTTTACTTAGTTGAATAGATAGAACATAGAATATTGTATTAATCTAGAAAGTGTTATAGTCGAGTACAAATCTGATATGTCTGATTAGAGAACCAACCCAACCCCTTACAAAATGAAACATAGTGAAATTTATACAAGTTTGAAGGCACACACATTGCTTGAATAAGGAAAAACTACTATACTGAACTATTAGCTATCAATACTGGAACAAAATGTCAAAAATAACTCTTATAAGTTTAATCCATGACTGAAAGCATGGATGAGATTAATTCTGTTACATGGCTGGAGCTTTCCCTCATACGACCAACAAGAGGAAGTTTGAATATCTGGGTGGTTTCAATGGTGAATTTGAAACAACCAATATGACAACGTCCATGTAGGAGGATTTCCCCACAAAACCCATGTTCTCGTTTGTTTTGGAATTAAGTGGAACATATCTAACCGCCAATTCTGCTGTAGGAAATCTGGGCGGTTGTAGGAAATACACACCTACAGGAATTCGCGGAGCATCTACAGGAAAGTACGACCGTGAGCTATCTTCAGGAAACTATAGAGCTGCTTCGAGTCAATAAAAATCTGCATAGGACTTCTAAAGTAGTTGACTTGATAATTCAATAAGGAAAAAATTAGCTTAAGGAATACTTAAGAATAAGGTAAAATGACACTTTTTAAGTTAATTTGCATAACTTAAGCACATAACACCCTTTTGGCCAAAATTTAGATAATATAACCGAAATAAGTATAATTAGGGGTCAAGGAGAGCCCAAAATGGGAGAAGCAAGGTCTTAGAAGGCTATCAAAATTTGACAAAATTGGGACTCAACATCTCCTCGACACCTAGCTTCTTGCATGTCCCTTATGCAAGAAAATATGTTGCACCCTTGGAAGAAAAATTAGTCCTTGCCTTGAGCTGCAGCTATTATAGCGAAATGGTCTAATTGGGCCCTCCTGGATTCTGTCTGAACTTGAATCCTGTATACTTCATTATTCTTCTTCATATGATCAATATGGGACTATTTATTTTTCATAATTGAGGCCACCTTATGGTGCCATTCAACATGTTATTTTTGCATGCACAAGCTGTTTTATCTAAGGGTTTCATTCTCGTTTCACAAAAACTGATCTGAAACGGTAAGTTTAGTGATGATATCCTCCAATTCTTGCTGAGACTAATTTTTCTTGAGTTCCCTCACCTTCATGTTGTCTCTGGGATGACTGGGGAAAACTAGGCTCCTCCTTCTCTTGCTGGTCTTCTGTTGGCTTATTCCCACTTTCTTGGAGTGGTGGATCATGGAAGGACATTATTTCTCTTTTGATGAATTCTGCTGTCTCCACCTTCTCTTTCACTTTGGACAGGCTGAGGGGATTTTATTTCTTCTTATCAAGTTTTCTTGGTGGTACCGCACCTTCTACAATTTGTTTTTTTTCCATATTTGCAGCATGGCTCCTTGTAAATCTCTTAGCAGGGGTGGAAGTGCCCTTCAATTTGGGCTTTTCCCCTATGATCTCCCCAGTCACCACTACCTCTTCATATTTTATATCCTCCTTTATCAGTGGACCACGAGTTCATGGCTTCTTCCTTGCTTTTTCTACTGGTTTTTCCTCCTTGGCTAATGGAGGACTAGAGTCCTTCTCATCCTCCACAAAATAGTTTTCTGACAGGAAACCTTCCCATGTTTTCTTCTTCTTTTGCAAAACCTCTGTTAGGATGATTTTTAACAACCCATGGTGATAGAGGTTGTAATCTAAGTGGTCCGATCTTTCCTTAGCAACAGTGGAAATTTTCATCAGGGACATTCTCAAATACTAAGGAAAATTCAAAGGCCTATCTCAAAAGTGGCTGAGAAGGCAAATATGAAATAAAAATGCAAGCCCAAAATGGCCTTCGCATGTTATATATTTATGTAGGAAAAAAAACATGGGCCGATACTTACCTCGCCAGAATTCCTATGGGATCCCTTTAATCCAATCACGGTTTTCATGTTCCTTCTGGAGAAAGGATGCACAAATTCCCTTGTCGAACCGTTGATTCTTGAACCAACGCTCCCTGTCCTATGGGATGCTGCATGCTCGAGCCACCAAATTATTTGTGAATCGAAATTGGACATTCCAAAGTTGTGCTTTGCTGCCATTTAAATTCAGAGCGAAGGACTTTGTTACCTTCGAATTGTGCCCACTGAATTTCTGAAGCAGTGGTAGCCACCCTGATTTTTCTAGTCTCGCCTCATTGCGAGGGTTAGCTTGTAACAATGTAGGGCCTTGTAGGTCAAATCGAATAGGGGAATGTAACCTTGACTTCTATTGGGACAAGAGAGACAGAGTTAATTCAACTCACAAAGACGCCTCCAATACTTTGCAACAAAAAACTCAACAGTGGGAGTTTAAATTGGGAATATTGGAGAATGTGGAAATTTCGAAAATGTAGGTCATGATCAAGATTATCATCATGATCCAACCCGTGGAATGGATATCGTAAATATAACCAAAGGACATATCAGAGTTATGATGGTCAAGCATGGAACCTGTTTTATGACTTAAAAACTCATAGCCGCATTTTTCCGCAAGGGTTACCATGACTTACATTCATGCAAATTTTAAAAATTAAAGCATGATAGCCTTTCACCTTAAGCTTCCTATCACCAACCGTACCTTTCCAATATTACTTTCCAATGGTCCAGTCCTTGGAAAACAATTTCCTTTGTATTGAAATGATAACCCGCTTTGAAATTACATCAAATGCATAATTATATAGTTCATGATCTCAACCATTAATAAAAATGTCAGCAGTTTATCATATTAATTTATGCTAATGTTTCATCTGCAATTTTTTTTCTTCAAGAAACCAATGGCGTTGTTGCAAGAAATGGAACCGGAACTGTTGAACGTTCTGCAGGAAAAAACATTTCTTCCCCTTTGTGTATAGTTCATTGCACATGAATGAAGGTGCTGATGTCAAATGTGCCATGATCTCATTGGATTACCAGCCATTAAGGTCAATTGTTAACCAATGCGAGGCCCATCACCATTAATGAGAGTGAGGACAAAGGTACCCTGATGCATCCTATCATGTGTGAATTTATGAGTTTTTGTCGAACCCCATGTAGGATCCAACAGTCAAGCAACCATAATGATTTCCCATTGCTGCCGGTGAGATAGCCTGTCATTAGGGCATACAAGCTTCAAGGCATCACAAGGCCTTGATCTTGCACCCAGATAATTTTCCATTGTCGATGTGCCAATGTTAGGTCCCTATATTACTAGTGTAGTCCCTTATTTTTGTTAGTTTAGCCCCCTTATTGTTATTTTTGTATCCCTGTAACCCCAACATTGTTATTATTGTGCCCTTACATTATTATTATTAGGTCAGCTAGGATTATATTATGATCCCATGGACTCCTATATATAGAAGGAGGTTTTTTCATTTGTATCATCCAAGAATTGTTCATTTATGTAATGTAAAGGAGGTTTCCCCCTCAATGTGGCTTATTTATAAGGCATTTTTCTCTCTTTTATTCTAATTTTGGAGCTGGTTTCATAACATTTGGTATTAGAGCTTTGGGTTCTAGGGTTTCGCTGCTCCAAACAGGTCATCGTGGAATTTTTTCTATAAATTTTTTTCTACGAAGGTTAAGAAGCTGAAATTTTTATCACGTGAAGCCAAAATCCCGAGGAACTTCGTGTAAAATTTTTAGATCTTAGTTCCCAATATTTTCGGATATATGATCTATGGAATTTACGGTTTGTTTAGGCTCCCAAATTTCATGTCAAAGAGGTGACCATGGGAAAATTGTCATAACTCTTTCTTTGAGCATCGGATTGGAATTCTGTAAAAAGTGGCCACAAGTACACAGAATTTAGTTTCATTTATATCAACTTCAAAGCCGAAGGAGTAAACAGTGACACGTGGAATTCTATACAAGTTCACTCTACTCAACTAACCCATAATTAGGTCATTGTGGGAGATTGGACATAAATTTTCCTTGAAGAATCCAAATCAGGTTAGACTTATGGCATTCGAAATATGATTCAAAGGGATACTACAGAACCAAATTTCAAATATTTAAGATCCAAAATAACGGAGATAATTCAGTTTCAATATCGATCTCCTCAAAATAAATAAAAAGGTGTGTATTTTTTTTGGAATTGCATAAGTCCTATTTGAAAAATTAGTTTGAATTGATTCCAAGGGCATATTTTAGTATAGATATCAGTATTGGGTTCTAAAATTCCCCCTAAAAAGAATTCAACACCCATTAAGCCTTTATAATTCTCTACTATGACTCATGAAGACGAAGAAGTGCAATATGAGATATCAAAATTACAAGAAAAAGTGCACCAAATTTGGCTCTCGCAAAGAGCAACAAAAAATGAAATGGAAGTTTTTGAAGAAAGGCTTGGAAGCTAAGATGGATGGTATAGAATAAAAAATTAAAGACAATATGGAAGACACGAAGAATGATCTAAAATAAAAAATGGAAGGTTTGACAAAGTTGATACAAGAAATAATTCCTAATGGCGAAAAGATAGTAGTGGAAACTCATGATGAGAAAAAAATAAATGTTGATTGTGATTTCATAAACTATAATGTTGGATTGAAGACCCACCATATTCCAAAGGTATATATGAGAAATTTTGATGTCAAGTATACTACAGATGGAGCAATATTTTGAACTCAATAATGTGTAAAGTAGACAAAAGGTACACATTGCAACTTTATATTTAGAACATAATACATTTGTATGGTATTAATGGCTTTTCTCCCATAAAAAAATTGTCACATGGTCAATTTTTAGGGAGGAAATTATAGCACATTATGAGGACACAAAGAAAAACACCTTCTTTCGCCAATTGATAAATTTCAAACAAAAGGGTTCAGTGGTGAGGCACATTTGGGACTTCCAAAAATTGAATATAAGGGTAAATGATATTCCATAGGAACACATTATTGATGTATTCATAGGGACTTTAAAGGATAACATCCAACATGAGGTTCAGTTTTGGGAACCTGATTCATTGGAGAAGGCATTCAGGTTGGCAAGAAAAATTGAATGTAAAATTATGGCGACAAGGAAGCCTACCACTCACGTCTATAAAGATGGAAGTGTTGCTTCTCCTAGAATTCCACAACCTACAAGGTTGACGCCAAAACAATTGGAAGAAAAAAGAGAAAAAGGGCTTTGCTACATTTGTGATAGAAAATACACTAAAGGTCTTAAGTGTGCTGAGAAGAAATTATTTTACATAGATTGTGAAGAGGAGGAAGAAAATGAACAAGAAACTTCAAAAGAAGAGGATATACACTAGGAACCAACCCTATAAGAATAAGAAATGAGTCTGACCATATCATGTAATGCATTGGCAAGAATTACCAGTCCTCAAACTCTCAAGATACAATGCCATATCAAGAAAAAAAAGGTAATAATGTTGATTGATTCAGGTAGTACCCATAATTTTATTCATTGTAAGGTAGCCAAGGAATTGAATTGTTTCCTATACCCAACACCAGAATGTCAAGTAATGGTTTCAAATGGAGGAACTAAAAATTTCTCTGGAAAATGCCATAATATCAAGCTAACCATGGGGGAATATGTATTGAATAGTCCAATGCTTTCCATTTGAATGGGAGGTGATGATGTTGTACTAGGAGTACAATGGTTACAATCCTTGGGGATGGTAGCTTTTAATTTAAAAGAACTTTTCTTGAATTTTTTTTCGAAAGGAAAGGAAGTCGAATTACAGGTTATCGCAGGGAAGTTGGGAAAGATAATAAGCTCTAATTTCATGACAAATATTCTGAAGAAAGAACAATGAGGCGTAATTACAAAATTATGCTCACTAGAAGTTCCAACATCAAAATCATCTATTTCTCCAGATCTCCAAAAAGTCTTGGACAATCATTCCAAGGTGTTTGAAACTCCCAAATGACTCCCACCTATTCGTGATCATGATCATGCTATTCATTTGATTCTTGTAAGTGTTACTCCAAACATCAGGCCTTACAAATATCCTTATGTCCAAAAGAGAAAAATTAAGCATATGATTACATAAATGTTAGAGGCTGGTATAATTCAACCTAGTCAAAGTTATTTCTCTGATCCAGTGGTATTAGTGCACAAGAGGGATGGATCATGGCGCATGTGTCCAGATTATAGGGAGCTCAATATGCTCAATATTAAAGATGAATTTCCCATTCCTATGATTGATGAATTATTGGATGAATTACATGGAGAAATTTATTTTACCAACTTGGATCTTCGTTTAGGATATCATCAAATTAGAATAAAGATTGAAGATATTCTAAAAGCATTTCGAAATCATGAGGGTAATTATGAATTTTTGGTCATGCCTTTTTGCCTTACCAATGTAGCTTCTACATTTCAAGGGTTGATGAATTCCATTTTCAAGCCCTTCCTTAGAAAATTTGTGCTAGTATTTTTTGATGATATACTAATTTACAACAGGTCTTGGAAGGATCATGTTCAACATGTTGACATGGTGCTCAAACTATTGGAGGAGAAACAATTATATGCAAAAACATAAAAATGTTTCTTTGGAGTACAAGAGGTGGAGGTGGAATATCTGGGTCATATTGTATCTCACGAGGGTGTTAAGGTAGACCCTAACAAAATTAAATCCATTAAGGAATGGAATGTCCTCACAACCATAAAGCAGTTGCGACAATTTCTCAGGTTAACAGGGTATTATCACAAGTTTGTTAATAATTATGCAAGAATAGCAACACCTCTAACAACATTATTGAAAAAAGATGAATTTTCATGGACTCCTGAAGCAACTAAGGCCTTCGAACATCTTAAAGAGGAAATGTGCCTAGAACCTGTCTTAGCTACATCAGACATTACAAAAACCGTTATTGTGGAATGTGATGCCTCAGGAAATGGAATTGGTGCTATTTTAATGCAAGAAGGAAGACCCATTTCTTCTGAAAGTATTCCAATCAAAGAAAAGTATTTACAGAAAGCTATTTATGAGAATGAAATTTTGGCAATATTTACATGCAATAAATAAATGGTGACCTTACCTAATGGGAAGACACTTCAAGGTAAAAACTGATCATGATAGTCTTAAACACTTTTTGGAACAAAGACTATCTTTATAAGAGCAGCAAAAATGGGTCACAAAGATGTTGGGTTATGACTTTGAAACCATCTACAAAAAAAGGAAGCTAAATCTTGTTGCAGATGCACTCTCAAGAAAGGATGAAAAGGTGGAAGCATTTCTTTGTGCCATTTCTATTATTCATACAAATTGGATAACCGAAGCAAAGGATGAATGGAAGAAGGACAAAGAAGTGTGGACACTCATTCAAAATTTGTAGCAAGATCCTTGTACATATGATACATTTAGTTGGAAAAATGATTCCTTATGGTGCAAATATCACTTATATCTTTGTAAGAATTCATAACTAAAACAAAATATTATTTTGGAATTGCACACTTCTCCTTTAGGAGGACACTCTAGATTTTTTAAAACTTACTACAGGGTGACGAAAGATTTTTTTTTGGGATGGCCTTAAATCTGTTATTCAAAAGTTTGTGGCGGAATGTTTGGTTTGCTAGCAAAATAATGTTGAGACAATTAAGACCCCAGGTCTTCTACAACCTTTATCCATTCAAAGTCAACGTTGGGGGGATATTTCAATGGATTATATCACATGTTTACCTAAGTCTGAAGGAAAGAGTGTCATCATGGTGGTACTTAATAGAATTACCAAGAATGCACACTTTTATGCATTATCTCATCCATTTAAAGCAAGAACAATTGCTACTGCATTTATGGAAACAATTCAAAAACTACATGGAAACTCAAATATTATTGTAAGCGATAGAGATCCCATTTATCTGGAATTTTTTGGATGGAATTATTTTCTTGTTTGGGTACTCAACTAGCTCATATCTCATCCTATCATCCTCACTCCAATGGTCAAAATGAGATAGTGAATAAATGTTTGGAAGGATATCTTCGTTGTTTTGTATCTGTTAAAAAAACACAATGGGTCAAGTGGTTACCTCACACTGAATGGTGGTATAACACTCCCTTCCATACTGCAGCAAAAATGACCCCATTTATGGCACTTTATGGACATCATCCACCATCCATCACATCATATTTAAGAGAAAATTCTAAGGTTCAAGCAGTGGAATATCACATCGAACATCAAAAAGAAGTTCTCCAACTCTTAAAGGATAACCTAAATTTGGCACAAAATCGAATGAAACAACATGTAGATCAACATTGCAGTGAGAGAAGTTTTGATGTAGGAGACTGGGTATTTTTACAGCTACAACCGTACAAACAAATTTCCCTCGAGCAAGCTAAGAAGGACAATAAATTATCGCCAAAGTAATATGGTCCTTACAAGATGTTGCAAAAGATTGGTACTATGGAATACAAATTGGAGCTTCCTGCTTCTTCTCGAGCACATCCAGTTTTCCATGTTTCATGCTTAAAGAAGGTCATAGGTGACAAACTTCCAGTTCAAACCATATTTCCAGAACTTGATGAGGAAGGAAAAATCATATTGTAACCTGAAGCAGTCACGGAAACAAGAACTCGACAACTATGAAATTGATCAATTTCAAAGTATCTCATCAAGTGGAAGAACTTACCCACTGAAGATTCTACATGGGAGGATGAGAATTTTATACAAAAGCATCCAAAGCTACTCAAGCATTGAGGACAACACTTTTTTGAAGGAGAGGGGCATGTTAGGTCCCTATATTACTAGTATAGTCACTTATTTTTGTTAGTTTACCCCCCTTATTGTTATTTTTGTACCCCTGTAGCCCAATATTGTTATTATTGTGCCCTTACATTATTATTGTTAAGTCGGCTAGGATTATATTGTGACCCCATGGACTCCAATATATAGAAGGATATTTTTTCATTTGTATCATCCAAGAATTTTTCATTTATGTAATGTAAAGGAGGTTTCCCCCTCGAAGTGGCTTATTTCTAAGGCGTTGATCTCTCTTTTCTTCTATTTTTGGAGCTAGTTTCATAACAACTAATATTTTTGGTAGGAGGGCCTTAAGGAACCCCACATTAGTCCAACATCAGCAATCCAAAAATTAACTGAAAAACATAATTTATTGATAGGATCCCAAAGGATCTGCTGACCTCTATTTTTAACGAGCCCAAGGCAGTCCATGATCGCTAGATTTCAATTTCAGAGAGTCTGAAATACTGAAAAATAAAACTCCAGGGGGGCTTCTTTTCCATAACTAGTCCATTGGGTCTGGAAAAAGGAATAAACCTGTACCCAATAGACATTACTCTCATGGTTTACTGAGCATGAGGAGGAAAAAATTGAGCTCAATGTGTCAATAGAAAAAAAAGAAGAGGTAGTGAGAGGAATGACTCATTCTGCCACCATTTCCAGGTCCTTTTTCTTCACGATTTCTTCCAAAAATTCCTCCTTAGATTGGTATTTCTGATATAGCTTGAGTCTGTGCCCATTCACCAAGAAGATAACATTCACATCATCAATATTTTTAGCCCAAACATATCCATTATCAAAGACTTCGTCAATTTCATAGGGACCCAACCAATGTGTGTTTAATTTCCCTTTAAATTTCTTAAATTTTGAATCCTACAACAATGCCCAATATTCCTCTTTGAATTGTTTATTTAATGTATCTTTCATGCCATTTAGCCTATTTTTGTTGGATCAGATCAGTATGCTAAAAATAATCCTGCCTAATCTCATTCAAATCATTGAGATGCAAGATTCTCTGCTACTGTGCCTGATCAATGTCTATACCCAAATCTGCTGCCATCTTGAAACTTCTGATCCGAAATTAAATAGACAGTAAAAATTGTTTCCCATGCACTAATTCATATTGGGAGAAGCATGTGGTATTTCTCCATGTGATCCTGTAAACCCACAATGCCTCAAGAAGTCGATCAGACCAATCCTTCTTATGTAATCGCACTATCTTTGTAAGGATTTTCTCCAACACCTTATTTGTTGATTCCACCTACTCATTGGCTTGTGGATGGTAAGGGTTGGAATTCTTATGAGTAATATGATACTTTTGTACAGTTCCCTGCACAATATTTGACACAAACTAGGTACCTTGATCAGTAACTATCTCCCTTGGTACCCCAAATCTTACAAAAATATCATAAAAAACAAAATCTACCTCTACGTTTTCCGTTGCTCTAAGTTGTGATCTTGCTTCCACCCAATTTGTAACATAATCAATGCAAACTAAAATATACTTCTTACCCTTGGACATAGGATTGATGGGACTTACAAAATCAATAGACCACCTCTCGAATGGTTCTATGAGAACTTGTGGCTGCAAAGGAATTTCATCTGATTGAATAGGTCGCCCTATTCTCTGGTAGCTATCACATTTACAAACATACTCCTTTGCATCTTTGAAAATACTTGGCCAATATTAACTTGAGCAGTGGATCTTGCAGGTTGTCCACTTATATGCAAAGTGTCCTCCACAAGGTTCATCATGACAAGCTCTCAAGATATCATAGATCTCATCCTCTCTGACACACCTACGAATAATCAAATCAGGTCTAGTGGAAAAGAGGTCTCCCCGAATCTAAGAGTAATCAACACTTTTCCCAACAATTATATTTTTCTGATTAGATGAAAAGTAGGGTGGAAACTTTCCTGTAGCATGATAGTTGGCCATGTTTGCAAACCAAGGTGTTTTGAAAGAAATGGCATACAAATTCCCATCAGGAAAGCTATCATTAACAGGAACATCATCACCTATGTGGTTGAGCCTAGATAGGAATCACCTACCTGATTTTCTTTTCCGGACCTATCCAAAATTGTGATTTCTGATTCGTGCAACAGAAAAAGCCACCTAGCAATCCCACCATTAGTGACTCGTTTCTTCATGAGATAACGAATAACAAAATGATCAATGTGTACAAAAACTTCATAGCCAGTGATGTAGTGTCTAAAATTGTTAATAGCATAAATCACAATAAGGAATTTGTTTTCAGTTACCATGTAATTCAGTTCTCTAGGAGTTAACTTTTTACTAACAAAATAAATATCAAGGGTTACGAGATCTTCCTTTTGACCCAATACTTCTCCTATGGCTGAATTAGAGGCATAAGTGGAAATATGAAATGGAAAATTCCAATCCAGGCCTCTCAAGACATGTGCTGAAGAAAGCCTTTCCTTGAGTGTAGCAAATGCATCTTGACACTCATCATTCCAATGAAATTCAAATTATTTAGTCAATAATTTAAACAATGGAGAGGCTAAATTTGTAAAATTTTCAACAAACCTTCTATAGTAGCCTGCAGGTAAAAGAAAAATTCAAACTCATTTTTGAATGGTTGGTGGGGGTAGCTTTCCAATAACTTCAATCTTTTCTGGATCAACTTTAATTCCTGTAGTAGAAACATGATGACCCAAAACAATACCCTCAGTCATAATCATAAAACATTTTTCATTACTTAATGAAAGATTAGTTTCTACACATCTCTGCAAAAATTTCTTAAGATTATGTAAAGCTTCTTCAAAAGTATCACCCATTACTGTAAAGTCATCCATATAGACCTCTACGCAATCATCCAGAAGGTCAGAGAAAATACCAAGGACCGCCCCTTGAAATGTGGCTGGTGCGTTGCATAGACCAAATGGTAGTAATTTTTATGCATAGGTACCCCAGGGACATGAAAATGTTGTCTTCTCCTAGTCCTCTAGAGCTATCCTAATTTGATTTTACCCACTGAACCCATCTAGGAAGGAAAAATACTTCTTCCCTACTAGAGTGTCCAGTACCTGGTCTATAAAAGGCAAGGGAAAGTGATCTTTTAATGTAGCTTTGTTTAATTCCTTGTAGTCTACACACACTCGCCATTTAACATTATTTTTAGGGACAATAACAAGTGGATATACCCACTTGCTATCTAAGATAGGATAAATGAACCTTACATTTAACAATTTCTGCAATTCATCTTACACAATTTCTCTTAAAGAGGGGTTCATCCTTCTTTGTGGCTGTCTCACGGGCCTATCATTTTTTTCTATATAGATATGATTAATGCATGTATTTGGGTGAATTCCCCTCATGTAATTATATTCCCAAGAAAATGTGTTTGAAATGTTTTTCATTGCTTGAATTAATTGTTTTTCTTGTTCAGGAGTTAAGGCATAATTAATGTTTCAAGTTTTTCCAGGAAAAGTTTCAACTACTTTACACCCTATTCAGTCATTGAATATGTAGGGAATGTAGATAAGAGGACTGAATGTAGTTCAAATATTTTACTATGTTCATATAAATCCTGCAGATTAGTAATGATATCCAAATTATGACTAGACTGCCTTCTAAATGCTGCGAAAAATCAAGATTAGAAATACAACAATTTATCAAATTTTCTTCCGAGTTTTCCTTAAGGTTCATGGCTTGGGAAATTGTTAAAACTGGTTCAGTACATTTTATATCATGCTCCTCTTCTTCAACCCAATGAGTATTTTTTGATCTTAGGAGGGGTTTAATAGGGGGATACAAATTGATATTCTTTGTTTAAGCTCCACGAGTGATGGTCATGTTTCCAGACCTACACCCTATGTAAGCATATGTTGTGGCTAAACAAGGCCTCCCCAAAATAGAAGGATGCCCTACCAAGTTAATTTTAGGTTGGAGAACATAAAATTATGTAGGGTACTCCAAATAATCCAATGAGATGACAATATATTCTAATACCTCCTCTGGCTTCACCTTAGACCTATCTTCTAATTCTAACATGGTAGGAGTGGGAAGTAAGTCAAAGGATCCTATATGAGATAAAGTATCCATATTCATCACATTTATGGCTGCACCTAAATCAATTAAAGCATTCTTTATAGGATACCCATTGATAAAGGTGGAAAATACAGGGATTCTAGGGTCTGCATATTTCTCAGTAACAAATTTGGTGGACATTAGGCTTTCAAGCTTTCCACCTACTTGAATTGTAGAGGGTTCTTTCTTTTGTCTTCCTGCTTTCTTGGTACATAGATCCCTCACTGTTTTGGCATAGATAGGGATATCCTAAAGTGCTTGCAGCAACAGGATCTTGATGCACAGATTTCTCAGTTTAGACACAAGATCAAACTCGGGTTGTTTTATTTTCATTTCCAACCTCTCTGGAAAAGGAGGCTTGATAGTATGGGATGAGGAAGGTTCTTGTGATCTTGAAGTGGTTTATTTTGATGGTTCAGGTGCGTTTTCAACTTCAGGTATTTCCAGAGTTTCTTCCTCTACAATATCTTAAATCCTTTCGGGCCAAGTCACCACCTTTCCCGATCTGAGTTTGATTTCCTGTAGCGACACAGGAAATTCCTGCAGTGCAACAACAAAAACTCTGTGCAGAGGCTGCAGTGTAATACAATAAGTAGGAAAAGTGGGATAAGTGACCAATCAAATATTGTGAGCAGATTGGATGGATTTATTGTTGGGGTTAGATACTGGCTGAGTAGGAAGTTTTGTGGGATGAGGTTGATTTGGTGGGGTAGGCAATTGTCGTTGATGTTGTTGTGGTTGTACCATTTGTTGTGGCATGGGCTGTGGTGGATAAAAATTTTGAGATGGAAAATTCTATGCAGCAGGGTAAGAAAGGTTCCCCTGCCAAGGTTGTTGGGGAGGCCAGGGCTGTTAGGGAATGGTAATATTCCACATCTCATTATGAGCATAAGGAATTTGAAAATATACTTGTGACATACCTGTAGGACGTGGTTTCCATGGTATTTGAGTTGCCATTGCATAGAGTGCATTGAAAAATCCTTGATCTATTATATGTGTCACTTTAATCTCTGGAAGAGAAGGAAATTGATCAGTAGAATGCTCAGCTTCACAAATTCAACATACCTCTATGCTCTCCGCAAGAAATTCCCTTAGAACATGTTTCTTCCTGCATTTGGAGCAGAACATGACCAAAGATTTCTCCAATTCCTCCGGTTTCTTCTTATCCTATTAAACATCAAATTATGAATAAAAATTAATAAGAATATCAATTTTAAAATTTTCAAAACAGTTACCCATTTCAGCTCTGGTTACTCTAGCTCCGACAACTAATTTAACAAGCCTGGAAGAATTATCTCTTGATTCTCCTCCACTTTGGAATTTCCCTCGGAATATCTTTGACACAGTTCACACACATCATCATAGATAAATTTTGATACATCACCTACTGCCATTAAGTTTAAAATATCCGGAAATTCTGGTCTGATTTCCTTGAGAAAAATTGTCCTCATGGTTTCTTTGCTCAATTGATTCATCTTGGATATCTGCAGATTGTATTGAAATCTCTCCACCAAGTCCTCAGGACTCTTTCCTTCCTTATAGGTCATGAAAAATATTTCCTCCTTGAGGTCTCTAGTCTTACAATAATCTTGATACTTCTTCATGAATACCTTCTTCATTTCATCCGAATTTGAAATGGAGTTTGAACCCAGACCCATAAACCACTTGAGAGATGCATCCTTAAATGTGGCAGGGAAAAAGTTCAACTTATGAGCATTGGAATAATAATCATAGCTTATGCATAACACATTGAATTTGAATAGGAAGATATTGGGATCTTCACTAGAGACACCACGAAAATTAGGCAAGGAAGAAGGAGGAATTTTCTTCATCTGAGTAGCTCCACCAATATCCCTGACAGGAAATTCAAATGTGACTAGTTCCTCTTCCTTATAGTCCCCATATGTATTACCAGTAACCTCTAGATGGGCCATATTAGACCAAGAGAGAGTATGACCTTTGTAAACTATATATTCTTCAGAGTCAATGGTATGGAACTCTGGTTCTTGATTAGGGTTAATGAGGAACTCCTCTTCAGGCTGGCCACTGAGTAGAGATGTTGAATTCCTTGCAAGAGGAGGTTCTAAATGGGAAGCAGAAAAGTATTTCCCAACAGAATATTATACTATATAAGTAATGATCTGCTTGGGCTAAACAACCAAGCTTTTTTCATGACTGTAAACCTCTTGCTCGAATTCTTCTTCCTTTGTTTCCTTGTTTCTTGCAGAATTCCTTTTTCTTGCTAGTTTATTAGTAAATGAAGTGGAGCTCACAACACCACCAAAAATATGTAAAAATATTGGGACCTATTCATCTATTATGAAAAAAAATTCAAAAAATATACTTACCAAACAATCAGGACATGGATTTCATTAATTCTGATCTCTGCAGGTGTGTAGGCCTTACCCTACGTCTTACCAACTTTGACTCCCCTAGTCCTGCAAAATCTCAAACAACAAAAATAATACTAAAACGCTTTTAGTATCATCACTTAGCACCTCCCGAGAAGCAACGCCAAAATTTTGAGTTAAATTATAGACTTATAATTTTCCAACATAAATTATCAACACAGGGCAGGTAGGCTTCTGAGATGCTGTGCAAATTTTATGCAGAATTAATACCTCAAGTGATTCCTAATTAAATCAATGATGCATACATAGAACTAATGTCTCTTTTCTGCATCAATACTTGGCAGGGCTACTGAGTGGATTCAAACATCCCTCTGCAACTCTCAGTATTGCCGATGTTGATCAGAAAAGAAAAAAGATCAAACTCACATCCATCTAATAATAAATATGACATTTCAAAATTGAAATCTGATTAAATGAATTTAACACATTAACACAAAAAATAAATCATTTAATCATTTAACATTTGCTGCTAACACTTTAGAAAGAGAACACTAGCTGTAAAAATGAATTATTACTGCATAAAAATAATTAAAAACACACACACTGCAACTAATGGAGTTTTGAGAAAATGGGGCCCTCCCTTACTCACAACCCCTTCAATATTAAAAGGGTTTACTAAGTAGAATGGATAGAACGTAGAATATTATATTAATATGGAAAATTTTATAGTTGAGTACAAATCTGATATGTTTGATCGACAAACCAAACCAACCCCTTACAAAATGAAACATAGTGAAATTTATACAAGTTTGAAGGCCCATACTTTTCCTGAATAAGGAAAAACTACTATACTAAGCTATTAGCTATCAATACTGGAAAAAAATGTCAAAAATAACTATGCTGAGTCTAATCCATGACTGAAAGCATGAATTAGAATAATTTCGTTACATGGCTGGAGCTTTTCCTGATACGAACGATGAGAGGAAGTTTGAAAATTTGGGTAGTTTTGAAGGTGAATCTGAAACAACCAATATGACAATGTCCATGTAGGTAGATTTCCCCAAAAAACCCATGTTCTCATTTTTTTTGGAATTAAGTGGAACATAGCTAATCACCTATTCCACTATAGGAAATCTGGGCGGTTGTAGGAAATCTGCACCTACAAGAATTCACAGAGCGCCTGTAGGAAATTACGACTGCGAGCTGTCTTCAGGAAATTACAGAGCTACTTCTAATCAAGACAAATCTACATAATACTTCTAGATCAGTTGATTTGAGAATTCAATAAGGAAATATTTAGCTTAAGGATTACTTAAGAACAAGGTAAAATGAAACTTTTTAAGATAATTTTCATACCTTAAGCACATAACACCCATTTGGCCAAAAATTAGATAATATAACCAAAATAACTGTAATTAGGGGTCAAGGAGATTTCAAAATGGGAGAAGCAATGTATTAGAAGGTTGTCAAAATTGGGAGAAATTGGGACTCAATAGTAGGATCCACTATACATGACTTAGGTTAGACCCTCAAATCGAATTAACTGAACCAACTAAGTCAAAATTACTTAGTTAACTTGAATACAAGTTGTCATGTGATTTGGAATTACAATTTTGTTCTAATTTAATTCAAGGGAAAATTAAATTAGAATATTTCTTGGTGCTATTTTGAATACTCCCTCTCAGCAAGAAATGGATTATCAAATACCCTGATCCTGACTCTATGGAACTCAAATTTGTCTCTTGACAATGCCTTAGTCAAGATAAATTCATCTTGTCCCTCTGTAGGAATGTACTCTACCAACATGATCCAACTTTGCACACAATCTCGTAGATGGTGGTACCAAATGTCGATATGCTTGGAACGATCATGAAAAACTAGATTCTCAGAGAGTTTGATACAACTCTGATTGTCACAGTAAATAAATGTAGGATCCATGTGCTAACCAAATATTCCAATAAGGATATTCCTCATCCAGATAGTCTCACAAGTTTCTTGAATAGCAACTATGTACTTTTATTTTGTGGAACTGAGTGCAAATGATCTCTACTTCCTCCTGTACTAGGAAATTGTTGTTGACCCAATACTGAAGATGCCCCCTAATGGGCTCTTCTTGTCCGATGGAATCCCTACCCAATATTCATCTGTGAAGCCTTGAATATTCACTCCCTCTATCCGTCTATACCAAAGACCAAACTGAGTGGTTCCTATGAGGTATATCAACACATGTTTAGTTGCCTTATAATAGAGTTTGGTTGAATTAACAATTTCTTGACTAACTTGGTTAACTGCAAAACACGTGTCCGATCGTGTGTTCACCAAGTATATAAGTGAACCCACAAGTTTCCTGTAAATGGTAGCCTCTGCCACTGCAATTGAAGTAGCATCTTTCTTCCTACAATTCCCTACTAGAGGAATCTCCATGGGTTTACTGCTCTCCATGTGAATCTTCTTTAATATCTCACTGGCATACTTTCCCTGAGAGACAAATAGTTCTCCATCTCCCTGCCAAATTTCCAAAACAAGGAAATAATGCACGAGACCCATGCCTTTCATCTCGAATTCTCTTTCCAAATACTTTTTGCAAGATTTTATCAACTTTTCATCACTTTTTAGAATTAAATCATCGACATATAATACTATAATCAGTAATTTACCTTCAACCACAATATGGTAAAGGTTTGCGTTTTCTTCACTTTTGGTGAAGCCCAACCTGGTGAAATAACTTTTGATCCTAGTGTACCAAACATGGGGTGCTTGTTCCAATCCATAAAAATCTTGCTTAAGTTTGCACACATGTGATTCTCTGTTGAAGGTCTCAAATCCTTCTAACTGTTTTATGTACACCTCTTCCTCAATATATCCATTGAGGAATGTTGTCTTCATATCCATATGATGTATCTTCCATCCTATCTATGCCAAATATGCTAGAATAGATTTGATTGAAGAGTACCTTTCTATTGGATAAAATGTATCCTCATAATAACTTCCCTCCACCTAAGAGAACCCCTTGGCCACAAATATGGCCTTGTTTTTCTCAACACTCCCATCTTCTACTTGCTTCACCTTGTAGATCCACCTGGAACCTACCACTGACTTGTCCTCTAGAATTGGAAAAACTTCCCAAGTAGTTTTCCTGATAACGAAATCACATTCCTCTACCATGGAATCAACCCACACTTCTTCCTTGAATGAGGATGGCTCAGTCTCTACACTCACATTCATCAAAGCCATGTAGCCAGTGTACTGATTTGGTGACCTTCTTTGCTTGCATTGTGATATGGGTGCTCCCACATTATCTCTAGAATCATGCATCAATATGTCAGCCTCTCTAGTGTGCTTCCTTCAATCTCTATATGTCTCTACATGAGTGGGCGTTTCTACTCTTTGCACCTCTACTTTTGGCTACTCCACAACATTATGAGGTTCTTCCTTTCAAGCTAAAATCTCCTCATCTGCATGCAACTGAAGCTCCCTCTCAAGGGAACATCTCATGCCCTTCTCTTCATCGAACTTCACATCTCTATGACCAATTTTCATCTTGTGAGGTGGTAGGTACACCCAATAGTTGTGAGGTGTATCAATGTACCCCACAAATATGCCCAACTTAGCTATTTGTTCTAGATTTTTACTTGCATCCTTTGAAACATGAAAATAAACTAATGAACCAAATATTTTGAAGTGTGCCACATTTGTTTTATTACCTAAAAAATATTCTTTTAGTGTACTCACCCCGAGAATATGATGAGGACCCTTTTTTTTCATTCTTCAGCCCACAAGTGCAACAATAGGCCCTGATCATGCAACATCTATAGTGCAACTCCCAAAATACTTCTATTCTTAATTTCAACAACCCCATTCTATTGTGGGTTATGGGGTGCTATTAACTCCCATAAAATGACTTTTGATGAACAAAATTTATTGAAATCATTCGATACATATTCTCCACCATTATCACTCCTAAAATCCTTCACTTTCATGCTTGTGTATTTCTCAACAATTGATTTAAATTCACAAAATTTTGAGAATGTTTGGTATTTCTTCTGCACGAATAATATCCAACACTTACATGAGAAATCATCTAAAAATATTACATAATACCTGTACTTGGCCATGGAGGATTTCGAGAATGGTCCGCACACATATTAGTGAACTCTTTCAAGGATCACTTGCGCTCAACTACCTTATCATGAAAGGTGGATTTGGTGTACTTCCCCAATGTACAGCCTTTGCATGTCTCACATTACTCTAGTGCACTCGTAGGAAGTCCTTTAGAAATCTATTGCATGATATCCAAATCTCCATGGTGTAAATGGCCAAGTCACATATGCCATAATTCACCAATATCTCATCTCTACACCTTCTCTTCTTTCATGTTAAAAGAAACACAGTCTTCTACATACAATTTGTAGAGGTTATTTGCCCGAACCCTGATCCACTTCACCTATCCCATGGATATGTGATGAAGGAAATCCTTTCCTTTTCTAAATATCACATCGTAGCCACGGTCTTCCATAATAGTAACTGAAACTAAATTCTTCTTCAGACCTGGAACATACATGGCATCTTTTAATGTGAGAGGAGAACTAGAATCCCTTTGAAAATTAACAGTATCGATATTGGTCACACTATACCTTCCATCATCTCCCATCTTGATGTGCATTTGGAGGTCCTTCTCCTCCAAATCGCTAAAAAATTATTTGTTTCTCGTCGTATGGAATGAGACTCCATTATCCAGATACCACACACTACCCATCACTAATGCACCATGCATGCAGTTAGGGTGAAATCCTACATGAATTCTGAATCAAGACCTTCAAATTCTACTCCTCCAGAGGGATTATTTCCAACCTTATTATGTAGACACTTTGTGGAATAATGTCCCATCTCATGACAATGAAATCATTTAATATTCGATAAGTCCTTCTTCTTGCCCACCTAACTGGAACATCCTTTGGATTGGGATTTCTTCCCTTCCCCTTTCTTTTCCTTTCCATCCAAGGCACAATTATCCTCATCATCATGCTTGTATGAGGTTCCATCTTCAGTGTTCCACCTTATCTCTTAGTACACCAAGTTAGACCACAAACACTCCCACTTTGGTAGCTTCTCCCTCCCATTTATCGAATCATGATATCTTTTCTAGCTCTTGGGAAGGACCAGAAGTGATAGGCTAACCAGATCATATTAAAAAACTATAAAAACAACACTCCCAATCTCATCCCGAGATTGGGTGAACTTGCTCAAGTACTGTGGTATTGTCTTGCCCTTTTCCATCTTTATTTTCATAAGCTTTTCCTTTAGTGCTAGCTTCCTGTGGTCACTAATATTTTGACACAAGTCTGTCAAGGCCTTCCACATTGCATATGGAGTCTCCTTCCCATGGAGGTTCAACAAAATATGATCTCTAACTCCTTCCAGTAATATCCTTCTTGCCTTGGATACATTCTTCTTCCATTCTGCTAGATCTTGTGCATTTGCAGCTGCTGCTTTCAGAACAATTCTATAAATGTATTCCATCAATCTATTGTCTTCCATGACTTCTTCCATCTGGTAGTTTCAATAAATGTAATTCGAGCTACCCTCAAGGGCACACTCAAGCCTTAGACCATAGAACTCTGTCCCGATCCTCCTACTAGCTCTGGAGAATAGATCTGAAAAACACATTCCTCCTGCAAGGAAAAAATCGTATTCTTCTGTTTTATAGTGATTTTAGCTCTGATACCATGTATAAATTCCTTGTAGAATCAAACTGATAATTGTAATTTACTAAAACAATAGACTTGAATCTACTTTACTAATCAACTAAAATAATTAAATTATTGCGAAATCATGAAGCATACAAGAGAAATAATTTAATCAACAAATTAGAAAATTATTTCCTGGGGAAATACACAACTAAAATTCCTGCTATCTATATATTGTATTAGTGAGAAAATATGAGAATATTACAATGCTTTGCTCAAGCCCGAGAAACCTCTGCACTATCTTTATCTCTCTCACTGCTTCCTAGACAAACCTAGGCCAATACTTAACCAATTTTCTACTTTCCAAAGTCCCTATTTCCTTGCACTATTTCCTTGGGAATTAACTCCTATTAATTAGGGAAATTCCTCATCCACAAATATGCAATACATCATAGGACTTCCTCTGACTGCATGCACCACCTGTACAATTTGGATAATCATACAACTGATAGTACACTTCCCTTGAACTCGAACCTCAACTGGGTAACTTGTAGATCACACATGCACAGGTTATTTATGGCCAAATTATCAATTAACTCATTGATCATAGAGTGCACACCCCACTACTTGACCTCCCACTAGTTTCTCCAACAGTTGGAACTAGTTAAACTAAATTTAACTTAGATAAACTTAATTAATTATTTACAACTCAAAATAAACTCAACCAAGGCTTGATCTAAAATGAGTGTATTAGTTCTGCTGTATTAAGTGTGCTTTCAGTTAATTAAACATGTACAACTTGTCTTCATGTGTTTTCTTAAGGAATCAGAGATTTAACCATGAAATATTGACGAATTAGTGAACTTTAAGCATGTAAATAAGCCTTAAAAACACTGATCAATAGTGAAAAATAGAGAAAAACATTCACACATAAGTTTTACACAATAGGCATGATGAAGTAGTTCACCCCTCCTGGGCTACATCTACTGGCTTAGCTCCCAATGGCATGTCCCTCTTTGTCATTATGCTCAAAATTGTAAATTAAATATGTTTTTAGGCCTCTAATAGCTGTTTTCTCTGCACCAATGGCTCCAAAATGCTTGAATTAGTCTAGGTAGACTCTTGTTTCACTCAATTTGGTAGAAAGTTGACATCCCTATGCATTTTTGCCAATGATAGCTAGTAAAGCTCTACTAAATGTGGAGACTGTCAGTTTAACTGTAGATAATTCGATGGTTTACCCAAAATTTGGGGGTGTGCTCTAGAATTGGCGGGCAGATAACCTTTAACATTAATTGTGAGGACGAGTGGTCACATGCCACCTCCGCCATAATTTTTGCTAATGGTTTTTGAAGGCCGTCATTTGGTTGGAACCCCCAGGAACGTGGTTCCATAACCCTAACTGCGCAGACATTTGAATTGATCATATGTCCATTGTAACACCCACCGAATTAACCGTCGGTTTCCTGGCCACCATGGCTAGCGTGTGGGTCACGTTTTTGAGCGAATGGACATGTGGTAGGATGGCTGGCCCTTAGGGGTTGGCCTCCCAAGCCCTCATCGCATTTTTCACTGAAATTAAAATGTAACCAGCCACATTTAGGGGTAAGACACATGGTGTAGGCGAATTGGTAAATGGTGTTGCATGCAGAGAGGAGCTCGTGGGTTCGACCCTCGTCGACTCCACATAATTTTACCTAAACCTTGTGAAGACACGTGGTGGCTTGTGGACTTGCCACACGCCACTCAGTCATTCACCACCCCAAAAGCACATCCAATGGCCAAATCACTTCCGTACTGTTGGCTTGAGGGGTCCTGAACCAGGTTCAGAGTTTAAGGTTTTCCAACAAACCCCTATACTATTGGTTGTTTCGGCAAAGACTTGCTTACGCAGGCCAAGGTCTCACCCGAAGCAGTATGGGAGGGTGCTGGAACCAGTTTTCCACACACCAAGGGAGAGAGTAGGTGATTCAAGGCAGATCTGTGTTATAATTACTAGGTTCACGCAAAATGAGTCTATTTGTAGCCCTTTTAATAGTATACTCAACATATAACCATAAAAAATATATCAGCTCTAATCAGTACATTCACATCCACATGCGCATTACCAAATAATATCATAGAGCACTATAATCGCAAGTAATAACAGATCACACAAATACTTATGCCTAAACATAGATAGATTCACAACTAAATAATCATCACAGATACGATTCAGCAGTAAACATAACCAACACAGATACTAACGATACTTCGAATTCATTAACATTAAGATCCACTTACAACCAAAACCAGCCCGTGCACATAGCCTAGCGGGGTCCTCACACAGCAGGACTAAAGATCTCTGCACACACAATTAGTAAGATTCCTTACCCAAAGAAACCCAAAACAGATCTAATAGTTCACACATAGCATTAGCCTTAATTTATGCCTACCTCTAGACTCAAACTATTCGTCTATTTATATCGATGTAGCCTACGTTATCCTGTGATCCGCAAATCGTGGTTTGTAGACTCTACGTCTACCCTTTGACCCATTAAAATGCGTTCGGAGTTTTGACCCGCCCCAAAACTCCTGTGTTAGACTAATTAATACAAAATATATACAAAATTCACAGCTTAGGGAGCCCCGTTCCAATAGGCCCCCAACACAATCTTGTGACTCGTCCCGAGTCACTGTGGCTGTGGGTTTTGCATCTTTTCCTGAAGTTGCTTGATCACATCCGCCAGCAGGGGCAACACTCCTTCACCTTGCGCAGTAGCATTTTGGGCTATCTCCACTAACTTCTGCGAAATTGGGCCTTCTGTAGCAACCGTGATGCTCTCCAACGTCTGGTTCAATTGCTTAACTACGATGTCGACATCTCGAGATAGCTTGAAGGCCTCATCGGCCCATGACTTGAGGTGATCACTCAAAGGCTTCTTCCATTGCCGAGGAGCTTCCATGTCATATTCGAGCGCATGGCTGGTGCGTAGTTAGGCCAAGTGCTGAGTGAGGACCAGAGTGGTTAGTGTAGCCTCCATTTGTTCAAAATCTTCTTCCTTCTGACGCAGCTATTGGTTGATTTTGCAGAGGAGAGGGTCGCGCCGCACCTTGGTCCACAACTGCATAACTGTTTCCAACAGTTCTACACCTTGAGCGATTTGAACTGTAATGACATTGGTGGCTTTTGTAACTGGCGCAGCTCGTTGGGCCCTTACCTCAGGAGGCATTCCTGGCTATAACTTGGCCTACGAGGCCTCAATCTGTTGTTCCATCTCCGTCTTGACCACCTGGATCTCGGTCCTTGAGGCTTTTTGTGCTACAACCAGCCCCTCAATCTTGGCCTAGGGTGTGGCAGAAGCCGAGATATCTTCGGTGAGGTCTGTGCAGAGCTTGCTACTTATGTGCTCCAAATTTGTCTGCTGCGCGGCGACGAGGGTACATGCAGCCTGTGCCTGGGATACCTCAGTATTTTTTTCTTCAATTGTATATTCATATGTACTGAGCTGCTGGTGCACTTGATGGTCTCTATGTTGAATCTCTTCGAACAGATACATGTGAAGGATATGCAGCGATTCATGCGGCAGGCGGGCGAGATCCAATTGTACCTCTTCGCAGGCCTGGACTTGTGCTCCTAAGTCAGGAGGACTCAGTATGAGGGCTACACCTGGTAGAGGGTAGAGGCGGCTTTTCGAGGTACTGATTACCAGACTACTTGTTGCTGGGGTCGACCTGTCCTGAATCATACTTGTTTGTAAGGTATCAGACTTGAGCTGCAGAGCCTGGAGCTCAGCCTGGTGTGTATTGACTGTGGCTTTCTGCTATTCTTCCAGAGCTAGCCATTTGTCTTCTACAACCAGGGTGATCGCATCTGCAATTTTCTCTAGGTCCTCTTCTGTCAGCATAACTCTTGTGTCACATTCCGACCATTGCGCTCGTTGCTTCTTCCGTGGCATTTTAACAGGGTCACCAGTCCAATTCGTACTTCGGGGGGAGTCAAAACCTCCCGCATCCAGACCTTCTACACCCAGATCCTGCTCCAAATCATTCTGTGATATTGGTTCCACACCCTTCCCATTACTCTTTCCCTACTACGAACCCTTCTGCGATCCCGGGTCCACTTCCTTCCTAGTACCTTTACCATGTCCTCCAGTTTCTTTGGTGGTGTTTGATGGGGTGACCTTCATGGTTCTCGTCCCTACAGTTTCCTTCGTTCCTGACTTGAAGCCAAGCTTCTAGTGTGGAGACCAACCAGAAATAATGCAGTCAATCTCCTCATACATGACCATGTATGGGAGTGATACTCATGCTGGATCCTTGCGGCTCATGATCTATACATTGTGCATCGTTACCTGAAATGCTACGATGCTTTTTTACTTATCGTAAATGGCTGGTGACAAGCATGGACGAGAATTGATAGCAGCTGTGAGGCCTCTCTGAAATAGGACCCAGAAGACTTGATTATCGTCAATATGCTCCGCATCCTTGGAATCCCACAAGTTTGTGTATCATTCCCCCTCGCACATACCTGGCTCGAGTTCAGGGAGAACTGAGTCTTCAGGGGCTTCCCATGCTACCAACGCAATGAGGAGCAGTAGCTAGGAGTATCAGAATGCTTCTCCGTGGTCCTGGGCCTTCCGCACATTCTCCAGAAATTCTTTGCACAAGAACTGGGACCAGTTGTAGCATACTGTTTTTTCACAGTGGCCTGCCAGCTGAATCACATATGCAGGAACTGTGGCAACCTAGCACTTGCGTATCATCTTGCATGCTAACAATAAGGTGCCCATGCGTGCACAAGGGTCGCTGATAGTGCTGATCATGAATCCTCGAGTGTTCCGCTCCACATGGTAATCCTCGCGCACCTTCTTAGCGATTTGTTGCCCATAATTTTTGCCGATGCACAGCATAGGATCTAGCCATTCCATGGGGAGACCAGTAATACTGTGAATACGTGCGACATCAATGGGGATTGAATCCTGGATCCACAAGCTGCCATCATGGACCAGGGCAAGCAGCTAGCGCACACATTTGTCTATGACATTGTAGTGGCAAAAATGAGGCATCCTCAGTAGGTTTAAGAGCCCAGAACCAACCAATCCACACACCCATGGCATGGGAACTACCTTCATCACGTCATCCTCCAATACCCTTTCAAGATATAGCTCAGGTGCAAGTTATGTGAAGGCGTCCAAATTGGCCAGGTCGTGGTCATCGAATTCTACCGAGTGAAGCTTGCCAAAGGAATCACCAATTATGGGGACCTCTCCCAGAATCAGTGGAATTTATAGGTATGTGTGCAAGCCATCGATATTCTTAGGTGTGAACGTCGAGGGCCTACGAGGCTAGACATAGGGTGACATCCAGTTGATTGGTTTAGGGATTCGGGCCTCTTCCTGAGTAGATAGAGGCCGCCTCCAAGGGTTAGGCGAATGTGCCTAGGGCACCATTCGTGGGGATTTCACATTCCGAGGGGAGGTGCGGGGATTCCCTCTAGCCCACTTCATAGGTTTCCCCAACCCTTGGTCTTTTTCCTTCCATTTCTTCTTTGCCTTGCTCGGTGTGGACATAACCTCCTCGACTTTAGGGTGAACTTCCAACACTTCCTCAGATTCTCTCCCCATCGAGGCCATGGTCTAGGAATATTCAGTGGGATTAGATGCAATCATTCTAGTGTGAAAAATGAATTTAGGGTGGCTACTATTTGAGGGGGAAGCATGTTCAGACATGAACAAGGCACAATAGTCACAGACCCGTACAAGACACAAACTGCTGAAGATACAAGGAACCCTCTTCTGAGCTATCCTTCTAATTTTATAGCCTTGGAGATCAACCAATGCCTAGGTGAAACTTATTAGGAACTTACCATCAAGTAAACGGTAAAAAATCTTCGGAAATCACCTCATTAATTGCTAGCCGCCTGCTCCTTTCAACGGTAAAAATTTCTTTTTACCCAATTTTATAGTTCCAACGACTAGTTTTCACAGTTGTAGATTACCCCTATGCTTCCAACGCACCTTCTGCACTCCCAGTGTACCTTCTACGTTCTGAGCACACCCCTGTGCTCCCAGCGCACCTCTCCAGGCCTCCAAAGTTGCGATTGATCCCTGCGCATACCACGGTTCTACCTGCATTTATCCATTTTTCTACGCGTGTCCCGCCCCATACAGCTAGTCCAGCCATATAGTCATTTGATCCGGTATGTTTTGAGCCGGCTTCCATTGACATATCCTGGTAGCATATCGCCACGCAGGGTAGCTAACTGAGCAACTCATCCATCAATGATTTCTTTTACCATATAGGGACCCAGCTAGTGCTGACGGAACTTCCTTGGGTGTTTCGCAAGCTGGCTATTATACAACATGACCAATTTGTCCTCCACAAATGTATTTTGCTGAATATGTCAATCATGCCATGCCTTATCCCGAGCCTTCTGAACCTGCTTATGTAAATTAGCGATGAAATGATATTCCTCCAAAGCCACAAGTTGCGCTAACCGTTCCTCCATGATATCAGGGTCCACCATGTTCATAAAGGCTATGATGCGCAGGCTAGGCACAATGTATTCCATGGGTATAATGGCCTCCTTTCCATAAACCATATGAAAGGGTGTTTTTCCAGTCAGTTTCTTGCAAGTGGTGTGATAGGCCCAAAGGACTGATGGGACGCACATGTCCCAGTCGCTGCGATTGGCGTTATAGACCTTAGTTAGTGCCCTCTCCAAGATTTTATTAAAATCTTATACCGCTCCATTTTCCTGTGGATGATACGGAGTGCTTTTCGCGTGGTGGATCTGAAATTTTTCAGTCAAGGCCTGTATTGTTTCATTAACAAAGTGCGTACCTCTATCACTCATTAAGATCTTTGGACAACCAAAACTGGTCAGAATCTGCTAAAAAATGAAGAGCGCAATGGTATCTGTAGTGAAATCCTTCACAGCTTGTGCTTCAGCTCATCTGGTTACATAATCAGTCGTAGTGATGATGTAGTGCACACCTGTCTTCTTCCCTGGCAGGTTGATGGGCCCAACGAAGTCGATGGCCCATTTTTCAAACGCTTGCAAGGCCATTTGCGGTTGTAGGGGCATTTTTTCTCTGTGCAATGGCCTTCCCATCCTTTGGCATGTATCTTAGGCTTTGCAATAGTTGTGAGAGTCACTATGTAGTGTAGGCCACCATAACCTAGCTTCTCAAGATCTTTTGTTCCGTTGCTTTCCCTGCGTAGTGTTCTCCTGATATGCCCCCGTGAGTTTCTGCTAAGATGTCTTGCTATTCATGCTCTAATACGTATCTTCGCAACACCTTGTTAGCTCCCAGCTTATACAAATGGCCTGCGATGATGGTAAAATCTGCTGCGTGGGTTACCAAATCTTTCTTCTGTTGTACCGAATGCTCTGCGGGTGCCATCCAAGTAGTTAGGAACTGAATGATGTCGGCGAAGTGCACATCAACCACCTTAATCGCGAACAACTACACATCGGGCAATCCTTCTTCTAGGTTTGTGGGTTCCTCACTGCTCTCGATTCGGGATAAGTGGTCTAGCCCAGCATTCAAACTTCCCGGCTTGACGATGATCTCAAAGTCATATTCTTGGAATAGTAGGAGCCATCAGCAGATTCCCCCACCAACACAGGATTATTCAATAGGTACTCCAAAGCCGAGTGATCTGTAAACATCTTGAAGTGCCCTCCTAATAGATAATGCCAGTATTTTTGCAGTGCGTAGACCATTGCCAACCCTTCACGTTCAGTAGTGGAGTAGTTGTGCTTTGCACTAGAAAGTTTCCTACTAGAAAATGCAACTGGATAGTTAATGTCTCCGTCTCTAGGCTGCATAAATATAGCTCCCAGGGAGATTCCTGACACATCTACGTGAACATGGAAAACCTTTGCCCACTCTAGAAAGATGAGAATAGGTGCAGAGACCATATTCTCCTTGATTATCTTGAAGATCTTTAGACACTCATCGTCCCAAAAAAACGAAACATCCTTCTTTAGAAATTTTTCCATAGCTGCTGTGATCAGCACGTATACTTGAATGAACTTCCTGTAGTAGCCTGTATGTCCGAGGATAGAGCGCAACTATTTCTCAGTTGTAGGTACTACCATATTGATGATAACTACTATTTTGGTGGGATCAACCATCAATCCTTGTCAACAAACTATATGGCCAAGGAAGATTCCAAAGGGTACGTAGAATATGCACTTTTCTATATTCAGTGAAATCTGGTGCTTTCTACAGGCATCCAACATCATGTGCAAGTTTGAGACATGCCTCTTTACCAATCTGAAGATGGTCCAGTCATCAAAATATACCTCCAAGAACTTGTGGATGAATTCCTTGAATACTGCGACCACCACCTGCAAAAAAATGGTAGGGGCATTCTTGAGCCCAAACTGCATGAAAGTGTACTGAAAAGATCCCCATTCAGTGGAAAACGTAGTTTTTATGTGATCTTCAGGTGTGATTCTTATCTGATGGTAGCTTGAGAACCCATTCGTGAATGAGTATGCTTCCTGTCCCCCCACGCTATCGACGATTTCATTTGAGAATGGCGTAGGAAAGGGATCATGTATGCATGCATCATTCAATCTGCGCAGGTCAACACAGATCCATGTCTCTCCCTTAGTATTTTTCTTCTGAACCATCATAGGAATTACCCAATATGACTGTTCGACCGGTTCGATGATTCCTGTGGCGAGCATCTTGGTGATTTCTTCCTTAAATTTTTGTTTGTACTCCGGGTTCAACCGATAAGGGCGCTGCTTCACAGGGTGCGCATATGGTTTTAAAGTGATGCACATGACTCCTAGGTCGCTTGTAATCCATTTGAGTTTCGAAAATTTTGTTGGGAATAAGGCTTGGTATTCCGTGAGGAGTTCTGCAGCTTTTCCCACATTATCATCATCTGAGTAGTCCTCAATTTTAGCTAACTTAGGCTTGACTTCTCACAGCTTTAGTGGCATAGCAACATTGAAATTTTGCAGTGGGGGTCGAGAAATTGTGCGTTCTCCCTCCGAATCTGGGATAAATACATTTCGTGGGTCTTCATCGCACTCCAATATTGATAAATTGCGGCAGTTGACAATATCCTGCATCTACGTTTCCCATGTTGGTACCCCATGTGCTACGCAAGGGTGTGATTCATCAAATACTAAGCCATCAATATCCTACAGATATTTTTTCGAGTTCCTTCGTTCCTGATATCAACCTGAATGTCCCTACAAACTCATCTTTCAGGGTTTCCCAGTAGCAGGTGCGTTGGTGTAATTCTGCGTCTAAATACCATGTGGTCGAGATTGGACCCAAGGCATGAATGAACAGATGGACTCATTCCTTTGTAGTTCCTTCACCCCATTCTTCCATGCATGATAAAAAGTGCTTGCTTGATTCCCTTGGCCCCAAGAAAGTCTTTACACACAGGTGAGATGGAGGCTCAAACTGTAAGACCATCATGTTGTGAAATTCTTCCCAATCCAGGAATGCACCCTTATGCGTGTCCCACCCCTTCGCACGGGTTGTGCGCATGGCTAGATTAAGGGCCCATAGCCTTCGTTCCATTCGGACTTTAGCTTCAAATGTTCGCAAAAATTCTCTAACATTATCAGAACCATCAAAGTAGGGCAGTTCTCTTACCTCTGAGGAGATACACCGAAAGTCCTTTGTAATTTTGAGACATCGCGGCACAGTTACATCATGTAACCAATTCTGCCAATTTTTGATCTCCCCATTAGAGTCAGAGAAGCATTTGAAATCCTTCTCCTAGAAAAGCACACCATCAGCCATAGGATTGATCCAATGTTCATCCTGAGTGGTTAATTTATAAATGTGATCCATATCCTCTTCTTCACACACTGGTTCTATATACCACTCTCCTTTCGCAGGATCTAGTGGGACTATCACCCATGTACCCTCATTCTCAAACACCATGCTTCCTTTTTTTAGGTTGATGATGCCTCCCATATCTATAGCCCAATCCAGTCCTAAGAGTGTAGGATAGGGGTAGACATCTTCCGCAATCTGAATTACCTCAAAGTTTGCGTGGACCTTAATTCCTGCAATATCTACCATAATTTTTGATAGCCTTCCCAATGGAATGATCTTCTGTTGGTTAGCCATGCGTAGCTAGATAGTAGACCATTCCAAATTAGGTTCTCCCATCTACTGCCAAGTTTTCTTGGGTAGTACGTTCGCACCTAATCCTAGGTCCAAAATAACCTGATCCATTTCATAGTCGCCAATTTGTGCTGTTAGCCTCATTTCCCGACCAATGCGTGTTTTATTCTTGTAAATTTTGTGCACATCCCTAACCTCCGGGGGAGGGTTAGGTCTCTTTGCATAGCTGTATATTAGTGCTTGCAGATTTTCTACTGCCTTCTAGTTGTGTAGCAGCTTCATATAGGCTTGTAGAAATGGTTTAACTTCATCGTCTATTTTCAGGTTTGCTGGAGCTTTTGAAATAGGCGCCCTGTCCTTAGTAAAGTCTCTACGAGATGTGATGAAGGTTTCCTTTTCCTTTTGTAGGTCCAAGCTTTCCTATTTGAAAACTGATTTCTGGATAAGAGGTTCATCTTCAACTTTCTCCTCAGCTCCTCCCGTAGCCATGCCTCTGCGCGTTATGACATTAATACTTGGTCCTCCACCACGCAGTTCCACTTTAACCCTTTGCACATTATGTGTAGGTGTCTTTTGTTTTTCATGCATTTTTGCTATTAGAATTGGACAATATTCAATCACATGGTCTAGTTGTCGACAATATCAGCAAGATTGTCAGGAAGGGTTCGGACAGTCCCTTATAAAGTGACCTATTTCTCTGCAGTTGTAACATATCAATTGTCCTCTTCATCGACCTGCGCCTCCACCCCTTCGCCCTCTCTTGCCCCTTATTGGTGAGCGTCCTCTTCTTGAGGGAGACAGTGGTGAAGAAGGGTCAACCTGTACCCTGTATAGGTTTTCGCGATCTATCATCAAGTCATAGGTTCGGCAATTATGCTCATCATGTCCCACAGAGGAGGAAAATCGACACCATTGTTGCTTCAATTCTAGGACATAAGCACTGAGACAGGGACAATGGTTAGTATCATGTAGCCTAGCAACACGACAATCAACACAACATAACGTCGGGCTACTTGGCCCTGCAACCTCCTTAGGGCATAGTGGGCTGGGTCCCCCAGCCTACATGTAATCTTCCAGTTGAGAAAAATGATCCTTGGTATGACCGGATACCCTGCATATTATGCACCATATTTCTGGACTAGCCTCTTTCCCTCGTTCCTTTCACAGATTTTATATTTCTATGTGCATTTCCTCCGGTTGTCCCTGTATTTGCTGCACCCCAAACTGAGCATCATCCCTCGGCACAACCTCTAGTTTCATAGAAATATCCAAAGCCTTCTCCTGCATTGAAATCAACTGTTGACCCATAGGTCCACGCATGTGAGGTAGTAGCATAACGATAAACCATTCCTTGTGCTGCCTACCATCATACTAAAATTCCCCATCTCTGATAACCTTTTTCAATTGCTGATCAACTTCCCATACCGATTCAGTGGGTCCTTGTCTAAAGTCTTTCAAGTCGACCACTATTTGAGAGTAGGACTTAGGATTTGGAAACTTTTTCTTTAACGTTGTATTAATCTCTTGAATAGATGGATCCACATGTTGTCCTACATACCCCATATACCAATCCAAGGCCCTTCCTTCAAAGGAGAGGGATAGCTGCACCCTCTTTACAACGTCGGAATCCATGTTCTGCGCAATCCATACTGACTCTGCGACAAACCAAAATTGGTCCATATATTCATCCCCTACACCCTTGAAAGTGGGAAGCTTCATGTGGGTGGCCATATCTTCTTCTTCTGGCGGTGGAGGTGTGCGCGAGTTCTTACCCTTATGATGACTTGATGGTGGTGTAACTGGAGGGCTATGTGCAACTGATTCTCTTAATGGACTGTTGACGGATCTATCTCCTTCTTGATTAGTTCGGTAGTACTTACCACTTCGTGTGGTACTATATCCTAGATCAGAGTTCATTCACTCCATGTGGCTGTACAGAACGCCCTTTTTGCACAGTAAAATTTTGATTAACAAAGGCAATGTTTTCAAGAAATTACCCCAGAAATCCTTGAAGAACCTCCATTCTTCCTCAAAGTAGGACACAAATTGATGAAATGCGAATTCTGTCATGAATCCTCCCAGGATGATATCTACCCAGTGATCTACTATGTAGGTGATCGTATTGTCAGTCCTCTCCAACTGTCGAATCAATTATAGTGTCCATTGCATAACCTGATCGTCCTTCCAACACGTCTGAAATTATACGAGCCTTGCAACCACTCCTGAAGCTCATGCGCAAAAGTTACAAAGAAAATTTCATAGACTTCGGTGAAGATGTACTTGTTATTCCACTTCTCAGCCATCAACTTCGTGCTGCGATTCTCTTTTACAACAAACTCCTGAATCTGTCTTTCAAACCAATCTTCAATTTCCACCCTCACAAGTCTCTAAGGACCTCATGGCATCAACCAACCTCTCTCTCAAAATGCTCTTGGTCTCGACAACAGAACCATTTGTTGGCTTGAGGGGTCTTGATCTAGGTTCGGAGTGTAAGGTTTGCCAAAAAACGCCTATACTACTCACCCTTTTGGAAATGACCTGCTTGCAGAGGCCAAGGTCTCACCTGAAGCAGTATGGGAGGGTGATGGAACCAAGTTTCCGCACCTCGAGGGAGAGAGTATGTGATTCGAGGCAGATCTGTGTTATACTTACTAGGTTCACACAGAATGAGTCTATTCGTATCCCTTTTAATAGTATACTCAACATATAACCATAAAAAATCTATGAGATCTAATCAGTACATTCACATCCATGTGCGCATTACAAAATACTATCACAGAGCACTATAATCGTAGCTAATAATAGATCACATATATACTTATGCCAAAGCATAGATAAATTCACAGCTAAATAATCATCATGGATACGCTTCAGCTAAAAACATAACCAACACAGATACTTTAACAATACTTCGCATTCATTAACATTAAGATCCACTTACAACCAAAACCAGCCTGCACACACATCCTAGCGGTGTCTGTACACATCAGGACTGAGGATATCCATGCACATAGCCAGCAGGAGTCCTTACCCAAAACAACGCAAAACAGATCTAACAATTCATACGTAGCATCAGTCTTAATTTATGCCTATCCTAGACTCAAACTATTCATCTATTTATATCGATGTAGCCTACGCTATCCTGTGGTCCACAAATCATGGTTTGCAGAATCAGGTCTACCCTTTGACCCATTACAATGCATTTGGGGCTTTGACCCACCTAAAAACCCCCACATTAGACTAATTAATACAAAAAATATACAAAATTCATGCTTAGGGAGCCCTGTTCCAACATGTACCCTCATCGTCCAACAATTTTTTGAGATTGCAACAAGATGATGAGCTTAGTGGAAAGAAGTCGCCTTCACTAAGTGGGCCTGCAGGCTATTTTTGGTGCACAATCTATTTTTAGACATGTCGATCATATTATATGAGTTGTAGGATGCTATTTGTGGATTGTTTGTCAAGTTGGAAAAATAGATGGACTTATATTTTTAGACATACTGGGCAGAATCTATTTTTAGATTGCTAGTCTAAAAATAGATATGTCGAATATTAGACCTCTGTTGGGGTCTTCTTCTGTACAAAAATTGTCATCCTCTCTATGTTGCGATACATGAAGTATGGAATGCTCATCATACGTACCCTCGTGAAATGCATCAACAAACGGACATGGTACGCATAGAGACGCGAGAATCTGCCCTCGCAACTGAAATATCGAATGATGAGTTTCATCAATGGTGCAAACTCATCCTTCAGAAATATGAAAGGAAATACCCTGCTCAGCTGCCTCATAAACCCAGGTTTGATGTATGGCTCATAGTAGGATCTCTCTAGCTACTGTCGTTTGTTCCATTCCTCTCCTATGTTTGGTATTTCGGTGGCCTGAGCAATGGTCTCTGGTGACAGAACGAAATCTACTCCGGCAAGGTTTACACGGCCATCATGTAAATGTAGAACAAATAGACGAGCTAGCTCATGATGATGCTGGGTTTGTGAAATCATCTCACAGTATTGGAAACATGACTGATGCTGAAAAAAATCCACTACAAGCGAGCAAGCCTGAAATTGAGCCAAAGAATTAGGCTCCTCCCTGAGATGCTTACCACTTTTGCCACTTTTGTGAGACCTCCGTGGCACATTAATCTCTGCTGTGGAATCACTTTCATACTCCTGCTCATAAATTGAATCCGTCTCTGACATGGCTTTGAAAACAAGATGTCTGCAATATATATGCTGAGATAGGTGTAGTGAAGAAATAAGTTCAGTGTATGCTCAAAACCCAAATATGTCACATATGTATCAAAGTATCATAGGAAAACCACAGTGGTAATGGCTCTGTCAAATGGGTTTGCATCAAAAACAGTTACTACTTTGATTATGATGGGATTTGACAAGTGAGTAGAAAAGAGAGTAATGCGGGGGAAATAACTATTAGGAACAAAAGTAACAATAGCCCTGGCAGTGTTTGACAAATGTCAATGGAGGATGTGGACAAGTGAAAATGGGACTATGTCATAACATGAATGATGAGCAGTGCTAAAATGACGATGGAAATCATAATGACAGCAGTGATGTAATGGCAAAGAGAGGGCGTGGAAGCAGAGACACTACTGACAATAGATGACACAGGCATATATATCAACAGCATAAGCTTGGAAACCCCCACACAGTCACTATCATTTGCTTCAAAACCCTAAGAAGTGAATTTGGAAACAAACATAGGGTTTACATTTCTCCACATTAAACACTTGTTTCTCCACTTCCAAAACACCATAATCATGTCCAAAATTCACTGAGAAAACGTAAAAAACCTAATTGCAAGCAGTTGGAGGCAATTTGGCATGAATCTGGACGAAGGAGCGAAATTGTTTTGGCTCTGAGATTATATGTGTTGCGCGCTTACCCAGTGCGCTGCACGCGATATGTGCGTAGTGCGCTTGCTAATTTGCACGGGCCTGTGAAGCCCAGTGCGTCGTGCGCCTGGTGTGCGTAGCGCGCCTCCTCTGTGCGTAGCGCGCACTTCCACCTCCGGTCCATGGCTTTGAAAAACAAGTTTTCGCCCCTCAACTCACCAATTCGAAATCTGCCTTGGGAATTTGTGCAAATGAGTTGTCTTCCATGGCTTATATGTGTAGAAAAATATCTCATAAAAATTAAATTTGATTTTAATTTGCTCCATAACCCACTTTGTAATGTTTGGGAATTTGGCACTTTATCACTTAATACAATGTTGTCTTTTGGCTCTTCATTACTTTTTCTGAGTCTTGGACTGATGAAATGTCTTGATTCTTGCAGGGATTTTGAAATTTTGGCTTTGGCAAAGATCAGAGGCTGCTTTTGAACTTCTTATGGTGGAACAAATACACAATTATTACAAAAATGAAATTTGACAATTTCTAGTTCCAAAACAGAGTTTTGGACTAGCAATGTCTTCAAATGTTTTTGAGAATAAAAACGTGAAATAGGAACCTTTTGAAACCAACCTCAAGGCCTGCGGGCTTTTATTACATGTAGCAAAAGACTGAAAACCCTAGACTCTAGGACTAAAGATTCTTTTTGACAAAAATAATCATTTATGACCATGAATGAAGTGACGTGAACTTCAGTGATTTTTTAGGAATCTTAATTAGCCCTGCAGGTACAAGCATGAGGATACACAAGACAACCAAACCCTCTCGTCATTCAATGACATGCCCCTAGCGAAATGCAACGAAGTGGAACGAGCGAGACACCTAAAAATGATATGCAAAAAGCGAAATGATCTCTGACGGAAGACTGACAAGACTGAGTCTAACATTGGCTCCAATGGGGATGGCAGCTGCCGCTTCTTGGAGGTGCCAAGAACAGCAGATCTTTGGAAGAGCAGACAGTGCCTCCATCCATTGGGCTATGGAATCATTATTTCGAGAAGTTGACATGATTAATTTATTGACTAGAAACTGATTAAAACTTGACTCAAACCGACTCAATGGCAAACTGAAATGACTTGAAAAAACTTGACTCTAACAAACTAACTCAAGACCTGAACTGAAAACTTAAAGCTTGCTGGCAGTACATAACCACCTGTGTTTCCTGCAAGATAATATACCATCAAAATATATCATAATGCCAATGTAACCAATCAAGCAGATGCCTTGCTGACTGATTCTCCCGATCAAATCTCATGGTCAACAATACAAACCGATAACTGGGCATCAAAAAACATAATTGACCATGATCTCCTTCATCACTGAATACAACAATAATCACCTTCACTGCTGACTACAACAAATCTGCCATTGGATCCTGAAAAACATGAAGATTTTCTTCCTGCTGAAGAAACAAGGTGTCCTTTGCTTCTAATTCTGATCTTCCTTCAAAATGTACTTCAGTAAGAGTATGTTCCTGACTTTCAAAAAACTCTGAACAGGTAGATGAGAAGATCTCCTCTTCAAAGAGCATTTCAAAACATGAAACATATGAAGAAGAATCTGAATGGAAATCATGAATGGTCTGATCTTTTGTAGTCTGAAAATATGATAGGTCATCTTCGTATGATAGGACAGCCAGATTTTCATTACAGTCATCAATCATAAGGAAAGAAACTTCAGCTGATTCTTGAAGTGCAAAAATGACATTTCTATCATCTACCATAAATTCATCCAAAGGAACTGTTTCACTTACTTGAATGAAGATCCCATCTTGTTTTTCATGAACTAACTGAATTACCTCTTTATGAAGACTCTGTTTTGATGAACTGAAAACATTTGGATCCATAACTGTGTCTTCTACATTCTAGATGATCTCAACAGCAGAGTTCTCCTTGATGGGTTTCAGCACAAGGTATGCTTGGTCATCACAATCTGAATGTAAATCTGAAAAAGCTGACTGGACATTATCACAATCTGTCATTGAAACATGACTTCCCTGCATGTTGTCTTCTTCGATGGACAGATCTAAAACAAAACATTCTCTATCATCACTTTCAGCCATATAGACCTCTTCAACCTGCTGATCTATAAAGCTGCTTACAAGACTGTCATTCTTTTCAGAAAAGGAAGAAATTCCACCATCACCTTCTTGATCATGTGCACACTGCAGATCTGCATTTACTTGAGCTGGAACAAGACCTTTCAAGAGTTGATCTATCTCGTCTTCAGATAGAGGAGATAATACCTTTTGTTTTATTTTTATCAAACAGTGATTGTCTTCATTAATTTCAAGTGAAGGAGTGTACAGATTCTCCTCATACTGCTGATCCATTTCATGTAATTCCTATTCACTGTCAAGATTCAAAATTCCTTCATCTTCCACCACACTAAAATCTTGATCCTGCTGCAAATTTTCATGTTCGTCTGTATGCTGCTGAAATGGATTTTCATACAGGGCTTCCATGATCTCATCATCCATGAAATTATCATCTTCATAATATTTCTCAAGGCTTTTAATAAAAGTAGAAGCATGTTTGCAACAGTCATGAACTAAATTTAATGATGGATAAGATGCTTGATATCTTTCAATGAACAGGGCATGAAAATCCTTTAAACAGTAAATACAGGCCATCGGCAAATTTTCATACCAACACTGAGCTTCACTTTCCAGAGTGGCCAGGAATATCTTCATCAAGCAATCTTTAGGAAAATCCACCTTCAACTTGCGAATATCCATGTGAAATCTAACCAGATGTAAAGCAGCATCATTCTTACCATCATTGTTAAACGTAGGCAGATTCCTTAACCAATCTACCTTGGGCATCTTATTCAGAAAACCTGGAATGTGGTCTCGGCTCATGGGAGCATATCTTCTTGCGATTCGGTCCATCTTTAAAATCTGACAGCTACTAATCTCCCTGTAGTGAAGTCACCATGAAGCATCGATTTCTAGATCTTTCAGTGAATGAAGTCGCCAGGTGAATGATTTCAGCCTTGCGATGTCTGAATGTTGTTCACCATCAGCAATCGGATCTGAACTTTGTCATCCTTTATCGGGGAACACTTCCCCAGTATGGTCGCCACTATGTTAGCGCTCAAATCTACCTAAGGCTGAAATAAGGTAAAACTCAAGGCTACATCAAACCACGCTCAGCCTCGTAGCTAGCCTTACGAGGACAGGAGAGGGCTCTCTCCGGGTCTATCTCGGCAAAAGGTCTTCAAAGGGGCTGAGATGACTTATAATGAATACTGATTTTAGGCTAGTAAAGAGATAGAAAAGTTTGATTTTGATTTTTTGGGTTTTTGTTGAAAAAATGGGAAAAACAATTTTGGGTCCGGGGATAAGGCCAGATCTTTGCAGAATTCGAGTTGGGGCGAGGTAGGCAGTAGTCTTGATGCTTTTGATCAGGTGTATGGATGGGTCAGAACGACAAGGAGATGAAGAGGACAAGGGAGAACATGGATCCTCTCCAAACAGGCGAAAACATGTAAAACTAAACAAATTTAAAGGCAGAGCACTGAAACAATGGATTCAAACTCATTTACTCATTCATTTAGTTTCAGAAGCATAAGAAGGGAATGGCATACATTAAACATGAAAGAACTTACAATAAACTGAGAGAAAACACCATCAAGAACTGAAAGCCACAGGAATCCCAACAGGTGCTGCAAAACCTCTGATCTTTCCTTAGCCAAAATATGAAAAATATGTACAATAGTGTGCCAAACTTTTCCCAAGAGTCCAACCTGTAGAATGTCTCAGAAATTACATCATATAGACTATCCTAACCCCTTCCCACACCTCTAGGGGTCAAATTCCTCCTTCTAGGAGCAGTTCCAACTAATTCTAAACAAGGAGCTAGAATATAGGCAGCCAAACAACTTGCCTCTAAAAGGAAGGAAACTGATTCTTACATTTGATTTTTACTTTTTTAGGAGTGAATCATCTAGAATAGGTAAAAGTGAGTCCAAGTTACATGCCAACCATAAAATTACATCAATATAACTCAAAAATTACATCCACAAGAAAAACTGGTCCAACTGGCCGAAATCCTGAGCTGGAAGATGAAAAATGGACCAAAAATCTCTATGCGTAGCGCGCCTGAGCTCTATGCGTCGCGTGACTTACAGCCTACTTTTGGGGCACTTCCCGGCATCAAAATCAAGCTCATGATAACTTGTTGGAAATCCCTGGATGTCTGCTATCCAGCCCAAGTGGAATTTCCCAATTTGAAGCTCAGTTTCCCCTCCAAAACGTCATTCTCCCACAAGTACTTCCTGCTGCTGAAAAAGGTGGCAGAACGGTGATTTTCATGGTGTTTTGGCCCCTTTGATCATCCAGAACTTGGTGAAATGATTTGGTCCTACTGTAGCATGCATAACTTTCCATGAAAAATCCAAAAAATATAAAGTTTTCCTCCAGTAAATGTCCCAATCATAAGCAAGCGCGTCGACGCGCTACGCATTGGGCTGAAAAACCTGTTTTGAGACCAAAATTTTCCAAAATGACAAAAACTTCTTCAAATTTGCTCAAATTCGGAGCGAATATCCTCCATCATGTATCATGCCCAGCTAACGAAGCCTCGGCAAAAATCCGGAGTGGATCAGGCCTCTTCCGCCGTTTTAGTGCTCTGCTCAACCTCCTCTTCAGAATGTTCATTTTTGCCTTGCAGACGTGCATGCGGGTCCAATAATGACCTTTCATGTGACAAAGCATGTATTTGTCTCTATTGGCCTTGGCCAACAACTTCTCCAGATGAATGTTAACATGCGTGAGGCAAGAATCTCGATCAGCCGGTGTCATATCACCAGGTCTCTTCCGGGCCAATTGTCGATCCTCACGGATTCGCCGCAGCTCTAAAAGTGTGTGCTCATCCTCTAGCTGTTTGTTACGCTGCTCCAGGTAGTTTATCACCCACTGAGCTCTCTGAAATTTCTCTTTCAGCGTGTCATTCTCGACCTTTTTCTCCTGGATGATCTCCTTCAGCTTTGAGCTAAGAGAGCTCGCATCAACATCGATGAATGTGAAATCAGTGTCTCGACCACCTGATGGGCCCTCATCATGCATAGGCCTCTTGCCTCTGTCCTGGATCTATACCTGTGCTGAAGAAGAAGGCGAGACCCCTTCCACCCTTGGTGGAGATAATACTCGCGCTGCTGATGAAGTCAACAAGACCCTTTCCACCCCGGGTGGAGATAATACTCGTCGTGTAGCTGCAAATAAGGTCCTGTGGCTTCGCTAGTATGTCACATACAATGGAGCACTGATATGCTCGGTCTCAGGAATGTCAAGCTGGTGTGAAGGCTCTCCCTCATCATGAAATACCTCGGGAGGTGGCTGCGGCGCTGTGAAGAAGTCATGGGAGATGAAATCCTCCCAAGTAATGCCCTGCTGTGTCAACTGATTTACCACCATGATTTTGATCAGCGCGTAATGATATATAATTCTATGCTACTGTGCTGGGGTCTTCTTCTGTACAAAAATTGTCATCCTCTCTATGTTGCGATACATGAAATATGGAATGCTCATTATACGTACCCTCATGAAATGCATCAACAAATGGACATGGTACGCATAGAGACACGAGAATCTACCCTCGCAACTGAAATATCGAATGATGAGTTTCATTAATGGTGCCAACTCATCCTTCAGAAATCTGAAAGGAAATACCCTGCTCAGCTGCCTCATAAACCTAGGTTTGATGTATGGCTCATAGTAGGATTTCTCTAATTGCTGTCGTTTGTTCCATTCCTCTCCTATATTTGGTATCCCGGTGGACTGAGCAATAGTCTCTGGTGACAGAATGAAATCTACTCCGGCAAGGTTTACACGGCCATCATGTAAATGTAGAACAAATATACGAGCTAGCTCATGATGATGCTGGGTTTGTGAAATCATCTCATAGTATTGGAAACATGACTGATGCTGAAAACAATCCATTGCAAGCGGGCAAGCCTGCAATTGAGCCAAAGAAGTAGGCTCCTCCCTGAGATGCTTACCACTTTTGCCACTTTTGTGAGACCTCCGTGGCACATTAATCTCTACTGTGGAATCACTGTCATACTCCTGCTCATAAACTGAATCCATCTCTGACATGGCTTTGAAAACAAGATGTCTGCAATATATATGCTGATATAGGTGTAGTGAAGACAAAAGTTCAGTGTATGCTCAAAACCCAAATATGTCACATATGTATCAAAGTATCATAGGAAAACCACAGTGGTAATGGATCTGTCAAATGGGTTTGCATCAAAAACAGTCACTGCTTTGATTATGAGGGGATTTGACAAGTGAGTAGAAAAGAGAGTAATGCGGGGGAAATAACTATTAGGAACAAAAGTGACAATAGCCCTGGCAGTGTTTGACAAATGTCAATGGAGGATGTGGACAAGTGAAAATGGGACTATGTCATAACATGAATGATGAGCAGTGCTAAAATGATGATGGCAATCATAATGACAGCAGTGATGTAATGGCAAAGAGAGGGCGTGGAAGCAGAGACACTACTGATAATAGATGACACAGGCATATATATCAACAGCATAAGCTTGGAAACCCCCACACAGTCACTATCATTTGCTTCAAAACCCTAAGAAGTGAATTTGGAAATAAACCTAGGGTTTACATTTCTCCACATTAAACACTTGTTTCTCCACTTTCAAAACACCATAATCATGTCCAAAATTCACTGAGAAAACGTAAAAAACCTACTTGCAAGTATTTGGAGGCAATTTGGCAAGAATCTGGACGAAGGAGAAATTTTTTTTTGGCTCTGAGATTATACACGTCGCGCGCTTACCCAGTGTGCTGCGCGTGGTATGTGCATAGCGCGCTTGCTAATTTGCACGGGCCTGTGAAGCCCAGTGCGTCGCGCGCCTGGTGTGCGTAGCGCGCCTCCTCTGTGCGTAGCGCGCACTTCCACCTCTGGTCCACGGCTTTGAAAAACAAGTTTTCGCCCCTCAACTCACCAATTCGAACTCTGCCTTGGGAATTTGTGCAAATGAGTTGTCTTCCATGGCTTATATGTGTAGAAAAATATCTCATAAAAATCAAATTTGATTTTAATTTGCTCCATAACCCACTTTGTAATGTTTGGGAATTTGTCACTTTATCACTTAATACAATGTTGTCTTTTGGCTCTTCATTACTTTTTCTGAGTCTTGGACTGATGAAATGTCTTGATTATTGCAGGGATTTTGGAATTTTGGCTTTGGCAAAGATCAGAGGCTACTTTTGAACTTCTTATGGTGGAAAAAATACACAATTATTACAAAAATGAAATTTGACAATTTCTAGTTCCAAAACAGAGTTTTGGACTAGAAATGTCTTCAAATGTTTTTGAGAATAAAAACGTGAAATAGGAACCTTTTGAAACCAACCTCAAGGACTACGGGATTTTATTACATGTAGCAAAAGACTGAAAACCCTAGACTCTAGGACTAAAGACTCTTTTTGACAAAAATAATCATTTATGACCATGAATGAAGTGACCTGAACT